>OZ007581.1:27081475-27096475 GCA_963931925.1 Onchidella celtica | reverse complement strand
AAACATAACTCTAAAACAAGAAAGCAAACACATCAGGTCAAACTGACATTGAATTTTCAGGCGAGTACATCCGTTAGCAAATGCTTTGTAGAACTGAGAAGATCGAAACTGGCAAGCTAAGGTCTTCTCTTTAGGCATAGCACGCCGAATACAAGAAACACCTACTCCGAGGACTGCCCAAAAGTCTGTTTTCCCTAGTTCCGTTATGTGGAATATGTGTAGCCACCCGACAAAATGAGGCACATTTCGGCAACACCTGATTCGAGAAAACCGTTAAAAGGCACCATAGGGGTGAATTTTATAGATTTTGCGTTTTCAGTATATTTGAAAAGTTTAGCCTCTTTACTATTCCATTTCCAAATGATAATCCTGTTTGAGAAGGGTAAATGCCTCAAAACTGACTTTGAATCGGGTCATCATCAGTAATTTTGATGAAAAGCTGAAACTTTAAAAGCAATTTTCTCAAAGCTGTGGTTGTGTCACTTCCTGTATTGGAGAGGCCATATTATTATCTTCTCCCCTAAATAAATTACAGCAATTTTTTTTCAAGCAAACGAAAGGAATTTGAATAACCTATTTGGTGATACCTAGTATCTCCATACCACCAAACTGCACGAAGTGCCTCATTTTGTCGGGCAGCTACACAAATATTGTTCAACGGGACATCGTGCATCAGTAAGACTGAAACAATTCTGTCTGAGTTAGTTGACTGACAGAAAGTTCAAATCTCAGTCAAAAGTGACGCAAGACAGACTTAACTGAATCCTCTACTTGGTCTAGACTAATGAAGTAAAACAACGTGTCATCACTCACCAACTTGCTCGTCCTCTGGAAGCTACGCAAACTGTGTGTACCAGCACCGCCGAGAGGCGAAATAATATATTAATAACATGCTTGAATATTACTTCCATTTTTCATTGCCGATGCAACCTCTTGCAAAATTATATATTTCGGACGCACCAAAGAGAGAAAGAGAGAGAGAGAGAAACAGGCAGACAGACAGACAGACAGACAGATGGGCAGAGACGGGAGTTAGGAGGGTGGCTCTCCCCTTGCCTCCTGACGCACACAATTCCTTGTCCAAAGCACTACCAGAGTTACGAGAAGGGTGCCCAAATGTGTGGGTGAAGGGTCGTCATCGACGTCCACACCCGTTAATAACTCGCAGACACGCAGCTGGTGACCCCCCTGTCATTTAGCATGACCGGCCTGTCAGAATCAGGCTTGGGCAATGGTCACTTCAAAAACTTTCTCCATTTCTAGTGCCAGACGGACTGGTCACTTCTGGAGAACTTGACCACTGATTTCAGGCTTTTTTATTCTGTTTTCTTTCCCGGCATTTTTCTCTCAAGCCCGTGACTACTGACAACTCGGGCTATCCGCCAAGAGGCGAAAGAAACAAATCTGATAGTTCATAAATGCTTGCCAGACCCTCGATGTCTGTCCTCGGATACCAGAAGGAAACTGGACGATAGCACTAACAGTCCATTCTATGAGAACAGTTGGAACAAGTAAACCACACTTCACTCGGAGTAGTGCTTCCCCTTAGAACGGCAAGTTTCTGTCTCCACCTTTTGGCTGAAACGAGTAATACACTACGCACTACTTCTATAGGCCTTCTCCACTGTGTGACAAAGTATCACGCGGATTCAGTAAGTATAGCTAAAAGGCGAAAAAACAAAAGTCGTAACTCTAAAAGCTTTGAGCACATACAACTTCAATTGTCGATTTCTCAAAAGTTGATGGAAGAACTTAGAATCCTGTTATTCTAACGGGACGAGTGGTGGAGCATTTAGAGAAAGAGAGAGAGAGAGAGAGAGAGATGCCAAAACGGCCACGTTCGAACCCCACTCGGGGTGAAGTCAAATCTACTATTGAGCCAGATCCTATACTTTCGGACTAAAACATAGCTCACGTCACATTGTCAGACGGCGCAGTGGTCAAGCAGATGGAGCAACTGACCCAAGCGAAAAGTCTCAGGTTCCAATCTCACTCGCAGCAGAGTTCAACCTAACACATTTCATGCCGTATTCCTACGGCAGCTCTTCGTCCATGCCTAACAATGGCACCGGTCTTGATACGTTATATTTACAGCTTCACTGTGCAGAGAAGAAACGCACGGCCCCTAACAAAGCCACAGCACTATACGATTCTGTAACAAATGCAAACCAAATGTAACAGGCAGTTTTGTGCACAAGGTTTATTAATTGCATAAAACATTATGATAAATGTGTTAGAAGGGGTATAACTGTTCATTAAGTTGAAAGCTAACTGGGACAAGGATGGGGGTTACGGTTCGTGGACTAAGGGAGAGGTGGAGAGAGAGAGAGAGAAAGAGGAGAGAGAGAGTGTCAAGAACAGATTTAATTCATAAATGTTTCCACTGACTAAATTTTTGTGAGAGAGCAGTGAGTAATTTTTACAAACGTAATTATTGTGCGAGCCAGCATAACTTGGTCTCGTAAACAATCTGTTTTGAACAGTTTTTTTTATAATAGATAGACAGAAGATGTGGGGAAGGATAGACGGACAGCGTAGGTGTGCATGGCTGAGCACTTTTTATATCTCGTGTTTTGAACTAGGTTTAGTAGAGAGGGAAGGGGTGAGTAGGAATTAAATGTTGTTGAGACGTCGGTTGACGTACAGAAAATCCGTGATCCAGAGTAAAAGCTCGGGGTTTTGAACATGTTAAGAATTTATTGCTATAAAATTACATTATATTGTATTGAGTGATTCGACCTTTGATGTCGACCCAAGGTCGTTGCGTAGGGCTGTTACTTAAAATAACTCAGTTCGGCAGCTGAGCTAGAAGTGGTTGCACCAATCACAATCCAGGAATTAGACGGTAAGCTGCAGATGCAGTCCAGTATTTAAGGCCGTGCAGAGCTTGGTTCTGGGCCACATGTAGACAATCCATTTACGAGGTGGTCGGCGATAGTCCTCAGCCAGATGAGAGACATAGAGACGCAGTTGAGCAGTCCATTGTGAGGAGCCTGATTTAAAGCTCCAGAGCCTAAGCTACTTGGTTTGATATAAACCCACAGCGTTTACATCCAGCGCTCTCACTCCCAGTGAGGGCCGCATGGTGAGAGTCCATACTAATTTGTAATGATGAAAGTGAACCGTTCTACTTACTTTTGAAGACAGTTTCAGAGCTACCGCCAGACAACGCATGGTTGTACAAGCATTCTCCATGGCGTGTCTAGAGGAAATGTCCATATCATAACATGTCTCATTGAATTAATAGAATTTAAACTGTTATATCCGTCGCCACGTGCGCGGATTCTATTTGGCATATAACTCATATGACCTGCAAGTAGTTAGATTGAATACGTTAGTCTCCATAGAAAGCTGTAGTTTCATTAGTTAGATTCAGTTGCCTTTGAATTGATATTTATATTTATAATCATATTTGTTACATTAATTCCTGTAATTAAACTGCCCTACAGTTCTGCTAAAAATCAAAGCAATTGATTTATTTTGTTTTTAGAGTGCAAGTATTTTTTTTTTGTGTGTTCGTCGATTGTGGGAGCGGACCTCGAAAGAGTGTCAGTCGAAATATCCCCATCTAACCCACATCGCGACAGAGAGAAGAGAGAGAGGAGAGAGAGAGAGGAGAAGGAGAGAGAGAGAGGTTAAAGAAAGAGAGAAAGAATGACAGAAAGAGAGAGAAGAGAAAGAGAGGTCGAAAGACAGAGAGAGAAGCCAGGAGAGAGAGAGAGGACGGGGAAAGGGAGGAGAGACAGGGAGGGGGAAGAGAGGGAGCGGGAGGGACAGAGAGAGAGGGAGAGAGGGATATTTTTTATTCATCGCCCCACCGCTCTCCGCCTACAAAAGGTTAAAATTATAACCGCCCATTAGCCAAAGCACCTTTCCCTCACACACAATAACTCCTATCCACACAGGGCCTCATTCACTATTCATTTTCTACTATACAAACACTTAAAATTACATTGGACTCAGCCTCTTGTTCTCATCAGGGTAATTTCAATCACATTAACCCCCTCAGTGTCAGCAGAAACGCCCCGGCACCGCCAGCTCTTTCATGTACCCTCGGAGACAAAAATATCAGGCATGCAATAATACGCCCGAATTCGTTCACAGCGATAGCAAATCAGGGTGATCAGAACGCAATTAAAACCCTCCCTGCTAAAAGGCGATATTTGTGTGTTACTCGCGGTTCTCGTCAGGGGTGGCCCAAAAAGTACTGTAAGCTCAGGGGTGGGTTGGATTGGGGTGTTTAGGTCTTTATTTTAAAAGGATCGCTGGCCTTTGGCATTTACACCTCGCTTTTCTTGTTCTTGTTTCTGTGTGTGTTTGTGGTAGGGATTAGTTGTGTGTTATTTTTTTTTAGAATTTAGCCCGGGCAGGGGCCATGCTCGGCCTGTTCTTCTCGATTTTAAACTGCCAAGGTATTTTTAATGTGCGAAACATGCACACGGGCCCTCCGAGTTTTGAGTCCTTATCCGAGAAGACTAGGTGCTCGATCCTACCTACCATAGGATCTGGGACCAAATACCTTTGGCATGAGAGGCAGACACCTTGCCTCTCGACGAACGAGTCAGTGCGCGCCTGGCCTTATGTACGGGCCCTTACTCGCGGCTATGCTGGTGGATCCGAACGAGGGCGATTTTGCACGATAATAGCGGGGCGAGATTACGCTAGGCCTGAGCGGAGGTGTATTGTTTTTTGCAGGTGTGCGTGAGCAACCCACGAACAGCGGAGTTGGGGAGGTTTTTTGGTGTCTGATTCTCGCTTTAGTCTCAACCCGTCGGGTGTGAAGGGGACACATAAATCTACTCTGGGACATTTCTCGCCTCACTGAGCAGATTTCACACTGAAAAGGTTAACTCATTGTGCGCGCAACGGGGATCGAAATCTCTAAATAATTCTGCATCCCCCTCAACCTCCCATTTCCCCCACCTCATCCTGATCTTTTTTCCATTCTGATATATTATTTTTCCCCTCTCTCTCCATTCTCCTCTGCTTCCCCCTCCCCATCCGCCGTTACCTCTATCTTTCCCGCCATCTAGCCCTCTGCCCCCCCCCCCCCCCACCGGTATTGTACATTTTCTATTTGTCTCTTTTTTACATGGCGCCCGGTTAAAAGTGAAATTGTGGGAGCAAAATGTGGAAATTATGTGGACGAGAACAAATTTGAGAGCAAGAAGGGAAACGAATTTTTAGGAACAGCGTGGAGTGCATAAAGTCAGAGAGTATTGTCATAAGCAGTCACAGAAGGGTAAGAGAGAGAGAAGTGGAGAGAAAGATAGCGAGACAGAGAAAGAGAGAGAGAGAGAGAGAGAAAGGTGAGAATGACAGAGAAATAGAGAGAGAGAGAGAGCCCGGTGGGGGGGGGGGGTTGATTACATGTGACATGTGACACACCAACCCCCTCAACCCACACACCGTGTTGTTTTAAAACATCTCCTCTCAAAAATGTATTCTGGTCCACATATTTCCACATTTTGATGCGGCATGCACCTAATCAACAGAAATTGAAGCTGTGCAAAACGGAGAGAATAAAAATTTAAAAAAAAAGAAGGCATGAAAACTGCCGTAAAAATGGCGTATTTCACATTCCTATATTTTTACTGGTCATGGGACTTCGGTCCAGCCTTTTTTCTCAATTAGAGAGAACAGCATTGCCGGGCTACGGAAACTGACGGTATGCGCTAAACAGGATTAAATTCAGTTTAACGGCATTTTATAGAATGAAATCTGCTTCTCTCTATCTGAGTTAAAATTCTGTAAATGAAATAGTGTCTTTTTTTTTCCTTACAGAATAACAATTCAATGAAATATGAGGCGGCGAGACAAGCATTAAACAGTTTAAGATACAGGATGAGGACTATGGCGAGGGCTTAGTGATGCGGTTAGAATGAGAAGGGATCTATCTATGTGCCATTTGATTGCTTTCGAGAGAAAAAGCAAAAAAATATCATTTCAAAAGACAGTAAAATCCTGAAATACGAATTTTCCGAGACGCCAGAAAAATTGAAGAGATCGATGAAACAAAGATCAATTGAGAGGGTGAGAATTAGGAGAGATCTGAGTGCCATTTGATTGCTTTTGAGAAAAAAGCCAAAAACATCGTTTCACTACACATCGTATTTCAGGCTCTTACTGTCTTTTTGCAATTTTTACGGCCTAGCACATCAGCTGTAACAAGAGACGCCTCTTTTGTAAACAAAGCAATTCACTTGACAAAGGCACTGTCTTTAAAAGGTCAGTTTAGTTTGCAATATCACCCCAAACTGCTGACACAAAACATCTGTCAAACATGCAGAAATGTCACCCCTTTTTCACATTCTGTACTCCATAAACTCATCTCAACATGGCGGCCTCTCTGAGGGCGGGGTGACGGCGCTGACCTTTCTTTTATCTTCTGACTGGCTGGAATGGGGGGTGGGAGGTGGGGTGGGGGTGGATTGGGGGGGGGTTTGGTGGTCAAGACATCTAAGCCCAGGCCCACAGTAACAGATTTTGATCGGGCCCGACAAATTGGTTGATGACGACATAACACTGAGTTTCTATGAGATCCAATTAGTTGCCTGGTGTGCCAGGTCTCACTGAACCTCATACTCGTGACGTGACCATCCAACCAGTTGAGGGACCAAAATCGGCTAATGTTCGCCGGGTGTTAACTTGAGCCTAGACGCGCACTAGCTTATTTTGAACGGCCAGCTAGTTTGGTGGTGACGTCACGAGACTGAGTTTCTGTGAGATCCAACTACTTGGTTAGTAAGCGAAGACGCGTTGAAACTCAATGTCGTGACGTCATTATCCAGCCCACTGGCTGATAAAACTGGGCTAGTGCGTGTCTTATCTTTAGCCAAGGCACGCACTGGCCGAATTTGATTGACCGGCTAGTTGGACTGCCAGTGGCCCCACGACATGGAGTTTCAATGAGAAAAACTTGTTCTCTCAGGCAAGAGGTCTCATTGAATCTCAATGTCGTCACGTCACACCGTCCACCCAGTTGGCCGACCGAACAATATCGGCTAGCGTGTGCCGGGCTTTAGAGTGGCTCTGTTACCCAACTGGAGGGGAAAAACTGGGTGGGGAGGGGCGAGAGGAGAGAGAAAGTGAGACAGACAGAGAGAGAAAGAGAGACAGACAGACACACACACACACACACACGCACACACACAGAGAGAGGAGGAAAGAGAAAGAGGGGGACATGGGTGATCAAGACATCTAAAATATCCATCAGCCGCCCGGCCGCTTGCGACGTCTCCAGCGCGGCACTCCATGACATTACAATTTCTGGATTGCAAGAATTACTATCATAGCTGGTCATCTAGTGTAGACGTCCATACCAGGATAAAACGGCATCGCAGAACATGAAAAAGAAAAGAAAAAGGGGCTGCCGTTGTAGCAAAAACCCTGTACGCCACTGCAGGTCAAATTCAGAATGAAAAGTGCTCTATCTTTCGAACTGGGTTATACTTTTGTACTGCTTATTAATAACGATTTATCATGGTTGTTACGTAGTGGTATTTGAACAAAGGATAAAGGAAGAGGCAACACGAGAGACAGAAAGAGAGAGCTAGAGAGAGAGAGAGAGAGAGAGAGAGAGAGAGAGAGAGAGAGAGAGAGAGAGAGAGAGAGAGAGAGAGAGAGAGAGAGAGAGAGAGAGAGAGAGAGAGAGAGAGAGTAAAGACAGAGAGTAGAGATAGAGAGAGAGACAGATATTAGAATAGAGAGAGATGGAGTGTGTGTATGTGTGTGCGTAAGAGAGAGAGAGAGATGTTGTTGTTGTTGTTATTTTACGCTCGTAAAGGATGTTTCTGCGGACCTAACACATTTGGAAGAAACACAATTTAGCCTACAAATACATGTAGCCAGTACAGCACCAAAGCCATGCAATATTTTAGTCATTGGAAAGGTTGCAGTTTCAGTTAGTCAGTTCATTTCCTGAAGAAAAAAAAATAATTGCTAGCCAATCTTTATTAAATTTTTAGTGTCTCCTGTTAATATTTCGAAATATTTAAAACAGTATTAGATAATATGTTAAAGGACTGCACTTTCTATCAATTAATCCATTTCCTGGATTTGGGATATTTGCGAGCCAATTTCTAATCACTTTTTTATGTTTTTCCCTTCTGTAAAAAAAAAATCCAAAGTCTGACTTAGACGGGCCAGAAACATACAGTAAAGACATACTGTCTTTTTTCTTGACATGGCAGTGAGCCCAGACAATCATGTACAGTCATACACAGCGAGCTTTTCCGAGGGCATGCTCATTCTTGCACTTCCGTGTTGTTGTGATCTGAGTCTGAGATTAATTGGAGCCGCCATATCTGTTTCCCCTGTGGGCCTTTGCATCTTCCGGAGACTTCCAAAAAGACGAGCCGGTCGGCCAGTCGCTTCCGGAGACTTGTTTGACCCTTGACCTGTGGCTATCGGGTCATCGGTTCATTTCACGGGTGTGATCTGCTAGGTCGTGTAATTACATCTTAGCAAGTGTTTTTTTGGTTCTCTGTCTCTATCTCCCATTGGCAGATCGGAGAACGAGATGCAAATCTCTCCAATCCATGTACTGTCTGCATGTTAATGACACAGTACGTTAGAGACACCAGTTCAAAACCACGTTCCTTTGTTTCGTGCAAATGTTACTTCATATGCAATGGTTCAGAATCTAGCATTATACATACTGTGATTTTTATTATTGTTTACACTTTCTCCCTTTTCTGAAAAATTAACAGATTTCAGAATGTAGAAGAGGTATAACAATTGCACACGCTGACACTTGTTTAAAGTGCGTCGTGGCACTTATCAAGCTGTTTCATAGTGCCGATTTATTGTAACTCGTTATCATAATACTAAAGCCGCATAAATTTCTCAATTGTGCAAAAAGTGGAGTTTGGAACCATTAAGAACTAAGCTGGCGATACATTGGTGGGTTTCAGCTGACGTCACAAAAATTGCGTTCCTTCAAGAAATTCCTTATCAAGTCATTTTGTGCAGAGAGTAGCTTGTTATGACTGTGATCAAACATACTAGAATTGATAAAATAAGTCAGCTAGTGCTTTTAGCGTGCACAAGTTTCGCACCGCCACCTTGCGGCAAACGCGCCGAAGTCATGAAAAATGCAATATTTTACAATCCAAATAGGGAAAATATTGAATTTTCTTCACTGTACAGCTATCGCTATAGGCCTTGACTGACGTCACTTATTGTGGAATTATAACCTCAATCGCTGTGGGAAAACTCTGGCTATGTTATCTCTCTCTTTTTTTTTTTAGTCCTAGTAGCGCTGTCACAATTTTGCATCATAAATTTACCATTATATCGAGCATTCTTTTCATACTATGCGCCATGGGCCCCACCCCCGATCGGCGCGTAAATTGTGTGCACGTTTTTTTTTAGTGGTGCGGACAAGGCATTGTCTCACCTTGTCGTTTCTAGTACCTTTACTGTGATTATTATTATATACAGACAACGCTTTACAGAGCCTGAATTTTGGCGAAAGCTCGTCGACACAACAACGGTCACATTGTGCTAGGAGGAAGCGAGACGACAGACAGAATTATAAGATACTACACTGTAATAAGACAGAACGAGGCTCTACTAGGAGCAACCAACCGAGCTCAATAGAGTACAATGTAGAGCATGCTGGATTATGCAATTTTAGGTCCTCGCACTGTTTACACGAGATAACAGTAATATGAGAAATTAAGATTGTATTAAATACATAAAAGGAGCGAATGAGCTTGAACTAGCTAGAGTTGTGTCTTTGAAAACTTGTAGATCTATGTGATTAATGCACGCATAATACTGAAGGTGGTTGATGACCATATTACATGGCATACATATAGATTTTTTTTTTTAAATGTATGTTAATGAATTCGTCGTGGGATAGTTTTTGAATTGTAAAGTAACTATTTTGTCATAGTATCGAATAATATACAAGTCCCGTGGCACATGGTGGGGAATATATTTGTACGAAGTCCTAATGGAACTGTGGATCTATCTCCGATATACATAACTTTTCGTTTCGTTTTGCGTGGGCAGAAAGGTGCAAGTGCCAGAGAGAGAGAGAGTGAGAGTGAGAGAGAGAGAGAGAGAGAGAGAGAGAGAAAGAGAGAGAGAGAGACAGAGAGAGAGAGAGAGAGAGTGAGTGAGAGAGAGAGAGAGAGAGAGAGAGAGAGAGAGAGAAAGAGAGAGAGAGAGACAGAGAGAGAGAGAGAGATTGGGGGGGGAGGAGGAAGGAAAGAAGTGAGTGACAGACAGACAGACAGAGAGAGAGAGAGAGGGGGGAAGGAGAGACAGACAGACAGACAGACACAGGAGCTAGAGAAAGACGGACAGATGGACACACACAAGAAAAAAAAAGAGACACAAACACACATACAGAAACAGAAAGAGATCGAGAGACACTCCTCAGAGAGATAAAGAAAGGAGGGAGGGAGAAAGAGACAGAGAGGGAGAGATAGACAGCGATAGGGGAGAAGAGGGAAAGAGGGAGGATGAGGGAGAGAGAGAGAATTCGTTTTTGCTCGTCTAAGATCAAGAAAGATTCTTTAAAAGAGAAAAATTGACAACCATGAAAATGGCACCCAATAAAAAATATTGTTCTATGAAAACATCACTAACATGATGTGCTAAAATGTGCCAAATTGTAAAGTCACTCAGTAAGTAAGGAGTGGTTCGGCTGAGAGAGACTTGCATATCATGATCATAATCTTACCACTGCGCGTTTTCTAAAAGACATTCTCCCTTCTGCCGTCGACGTACTAATGTATACGTAGCGTAATCATGTCTACATCAAACCGTTTGACTGACGCCAGAGGAAGATGTTAAAAGGCTTTCCGTGAGGGCAATCAATAGACGGGATCGTCTCGAGCGACTCGTGAAAACTCGGGCCACGGAAGATTTTCTGTATTAGCCCAGATTTCTATTGGAGAAGACTAGTAATAAAACAAACTATGAAATTAGGCTAAGAAATCACAGTCGCTGTCTGGGGTCGTGAGGGTTAATTAATCTTCCCCGTAGAATGTGAAACGGGGATTAGACACGATAATATACTTATATTATGGGAAATCCGAAAGAGTTACGGGCTTTTAACTTTGATAGAAACACCAGGATGAAGCAGTCAGGAAGCCATTTTGTGTCCTTGTTGGTAAAGATTTTATAATGTACATGCATAGTAACGTTTACACTTTGAATCATAATTAATTAGTCTTGAAGCTGGGAAAGGGAAATGGAAGAGAGAGAGAGAAAGAAAGAAAGAGAAAGAGAGAGATGGGGAGAGACAGAGAGAGAGAGAGAGAGAGAGAGGTGGGAGAGAGGAGAGAACAGGAAAAGAAATAGGAAGGAGAGAGACAGAGACAGAGAGAGAGTGAGTTGGTGAGAGCGAGAGGTGGTGATGCAGGAGAAATAAGGAAGGAGAAGGGGAGAGAGTGAGTGAGCGAGTGAAAATGAATCAGAAAGAGAGAGAGAGACAAACATAGTGAGAGAGAAAGAGAGACATGGAGGAGGGAGAGAGAGAAGAAGAGAGAGGAAAAGGAGAGAGAGAGAGGAGAGAAGAGGAAGAGGAAGGAGAGAGAAAGAGAGTGAAAGAGAGCGAGAGAGAAGGTGATACAGGAGAAATAGGGAAGGGGAAACGGGGAGAGTGAGTGAGTGAGTATGAATGAGAGAGAGAGAAAGAAACAGAGTTTTACAAGTAATATACATCTAGACATCAAAAACACGTGTTTGACACAGGCTTCCCGTCACCACGAAACAGACATTACATAAATTCGGAATGCAAAACAATCTAGAAAAATGTGACCTTGAAGACAGTGTCATCCTTCAAATATCGAGAACTGGAGGGTCCTCCCACGTCAGACTCGGACATAATCCATACCTAACGACCTAAGGGAGACCGACTCGAGGGTTATATGCCACAATGAAGTCATCACAAATAGCATAATAATTATTGTCTTAGAATTTCTCTTTGCCACGAGGCTTTATTATTTTCCAGTTTTCTTCAAACTTCATACATGCATTACACTAATCTAGCTACAACACAATAAAAGTGTACACATTTAATGAGAACAAGGACAAGTCAAAGCCTATTCACTAAACACTGCAGACCAGCAATCAAAGCAAGAAAAAGAGAAGAATATATTAGTTACTGCTCCACGATAATGGCTTGTCAGACTTGCCAAAATAAAGGCAAATGATGGCTCCTTTTATTCCTGTGTATGAAGGCTATCGGATGTAAATATAGAAAAAGAAACTCGCCGAAAGGAAAATGTAATAATCCAACAGAATCATAATGGCATAATTCACCAAATGACAGGAAAGAAAGAAAGTTCAAAAGTGTCAAATATGACATGTGGCATTAACGTACAGCAGCGATGATTTGAATGTTCCCCCTGTCCATAGAAATTAATGTTCACATACTTCATTATCTTAATGTAAATCTATGCGTGGAGGCCCGACGGAATTTTCACGCGAAAACATATGGGCTTTCGCCAGATTTTTGAACATCGAGTTCCGTTTGTTACTGCAGGGACAGGAATTAGGGCGTCCATAATTGTGTGTGACTGTCTCTCATTCATGTGGTAGGGACAGCCACATGTGGGTGGTCGGGATGGCGGGAGAGGCTCGGAAAGGGTGTGTGTGGTGGGGGGGGGGGTGGGAGGTGGGGGTGATACAGGATATAGATGGAATTAGGTATTGAAATGGAAATGGAGGGGGGGGGGAAGAGGAAGTGTTCGCTTGGAGAAGAACGGCAGAGAGAGAGAGAGAATAATGTATGTGGGATGGCAGGGAATATTTAATGGGAAACTGTGTGTGTGTGTATGTGGTTCGGGTGGAGGTGGGGATGGGGTGGAGATAGTCAAGGCTAAAGACACCTGTTGGAAGTGTAAAGACGAATGAATAGGTGGAAATGGGCATGAAAAAGCAACTGGAGAGAGAGAGAGAGAGAGAGAGAGAGAGAGAGAGAGAGAGAGAGAGAGAGAGAGAGAGAGAGAGAGAAGAGAGAGAGAGATAGAAAGAGAGAGAGAGAGAGAGAGAGAGAGAGAGAGACAGACATGTAGAGAAGGAGGAAGAGGAAAGAAGAGAGGATAGGGGAGACGGAGTGAAGGAGACATAAAATTCAGATAGTGTGGCAGGTGCAAGAGTACATGAAGACAGAGGTAGGAGGAGTGAAGGAAATTGGATTTAAGGGGGGGGGGAGGAGGAAGTAAGGTAAGGGAGGTTCTTTTGTAAGGGGGGGGGGGTATTATTGCCCCCAGACTGGACCCCAAAGTCATCTGCTATCTGTTTCACAATCCCCGGACGTTCCCATTTCTGACATCATCTGTGCATTTTTATACAGATGAGTGTAGAGGGATGCTGATGTTATCGAGAAATGTTCTTCTATCACCAGTATCAGAATTAGCGGAGAGTTTAAACCCTCGACGTCTGGTGTAGCAAATCCTCGTCTGACGGAGATAGTGTGACTCACCACGTACCGTACCAGTAAAGTTAATGTATAATCCTTGTACATTGCAACCGTCTGTACTGTACAGTGTAAGTTATCTGGCCATTTCGAAATCTGATATGTGATGTTATTCATGTGATGTTACACATTATTTTGTTACTCAGCACGACCTACCCGTCCATCCATCCGTCCACTTATCTCTGTCCCTCCACGCATCCATCCATCCATCCATCCATCAAACTATCCATCCACCGATTCAATGGATCGTTCTTGGACTCATCCATCATCCACCCTGCCATCCATCCATCCATCCAGAGAGAGAGGGAGAGAGAGAGGGGGAGGGAGAGGGATGAGGAGGAGGGAGACAGACAGACAGACAGACAGACAAACAGACAGAGAGATGAGCAGAGAGCAAGAGAGCCGAGAGAGTGAGAGGGCAGGATGAGGGGAGAGAATTGAGACAGAGAGAGACATGAGGGGGGAGAAAGAAAGAAGAGAGGGGACAAGGTGGTCTAGAGGCAAGGTGCTCGCCTCTCATGCCAAGGGTCCCGGGTTCTAAACCCGGGCAGTGCAGGCATGTTGAAAAGTGGATTTTTCTCATATTTTCAGGTCCCTGGTTCTATTGGGGGGTAGGATCGAGTAGTTCTTGGAAATTGGATTTTTCTCATATTTTCAGGTCCATGGTCCTATTGGGGGGTAGGATCGAGTACCTAGTCTTCTCGGATAAGGACGAAAAAATTCGGAGGGCCCGTGTGCACGTTGCGCACGTTAAAGATACCTTGGCAGTTGGAAATCGTAAAGAGCAGGCCGAAAGGCCGCTGCCCGGGAAAAATTGAAATTAATAGATTAAAATTTATCCATATCATCTTCCCCCCCCCCCCCCCCCCCCGCCAGAACTAGAAATAATAAAACAAGTAAAGTGAGGTGTAAATGCCAAGGGCAGCGAACCTCCTAAAATAAAGACCTCAAATCAAGAAGAGAGAGGAAAAGAGGTGGAGCAGCAGGAGGGCAGAGAGAGAGAGAGAGAGAGAGAGAGAGAGAGAGAGAGAGAGAGAAGACGGTGAGGAAAAGACGGGCAGACACTAGGCAGAATCAAACAAGAAACAAAAGTTCCCCTAGAACAGGACGTATCTTTCTCACATTTACTTAATGGAAAAATCAACACAATGCAAATAAAGACGGTTGTGTGTGAATACGTGCGTGTGTGTGTGTGTGAGTGTGTGTCTGTCCGTGTGTGTCCGGGGCGGGGGGGGGGTCGGGAGGAGGGGACAAAGAGTACCTCAGATCTTCCCTCCTGTCATTCCCATGTTCCTTCACTCTCACTCCATTCAGAAAACTGTTGTTGTTGTTTTTTTTTTACAAATAACTAGTAGAGGTTGAAATGGGGGGGGGGGGGGCACCGTACCCCCACACGGTTTTCTTTTCCGGCAACGCCTAGTTCTTGTGTCTTTAGAATTCATGCTAAGCCGTATCGATCAGCAGCCAAGCATGGCACGCAAATTGATTGGTTTTCCCCTAGATCGATGAAATTCCCCCCCCCCCCCTCTAAAGCATGCTGAATAAATTGTTCACTAAAT
>OZ007581.1:27053975-27076475 GCA_963931925.1 Onchidella celtica | reverse complement strand
CGTTAAAAGCCAAATGTAAAAACCTCGCACTGAAAAATTTATCACACGCGCCACTTTAAATTATGCCTTTAGTTTACCTGCCTTCGATTTTTAATATGGAACATCAGTTAGCTTAAAACAACTTCAAACATCAATTGTAGCCTTTTTAATCTTAATAGGGCTTTTGTGATTTTTTTCTGCAATTTTCACACAGTCGTTAAAACCACATAAAGCATTGGTTCTCAACCTTTTAAAACTGTGTCCCCTAAGAATGACAACTTTGGATCTCCACTTTTGGCTGAATGGGGTGAAAATGATGAATGGCTATTTGGGGGGCAAACACGGTGTAGCCAATGACTTGTTCAACACCACGGCTAGGAGAATTTCATGAACGGAAAAAGGCATGGTTATTTTCTAGTGCATTTGATAGAGATTGCTTTTGTTTTGTGATGGATAATCAATACGCCTATTGGCATTAATAAGGCCTTGGAAAAAACTGAACATCATAACTTGTGTGTATGTTGTCTTTTTGTGAAATGTGTATGTTGGGTCGACCGGTCTAGTATGTTTTGTTGTTGTTGTTGTTTTGTGGGGGGGGGGGCGGAGAGAGAGAGAGAGAAAGAGAGAGAGAGAGAGAGAGACAAAGAGAAAGAAGGAGAGAGACAAAGACAGATAGAGGGGAGGGAAGGAGAGAGAGAGAAAGAAAACGAGAAAGAAGGGGGCGATAAAAGAAAATTTTGAACCTAAGGGCGCGTTTGCCTGAAAGAGGTTGAGAACCATTTCTGTTCACTGACCAGAATGTAGTGGACTTTTGCTGCTGACAAGTTTGACAGTATTTGAAATACCATTCCTTCCAATTCAGAAGGAACTATTATGGCATTCTAGTCTCACCATATCCAACAAATGTACAGAAGTGTTACGATGAAAGGCGGCACATTATTGAAACAGAAGTCATGTGCTAATATTTACCCTCAATTACTTTGGTATACACTATGACGTGGTCATTTTGTTCAGAAATCAGCACAACATTCTTAAGTCTTCTTGTGACGCAAGGCCTTACATTCAAACCTGGACAACTCTTGCCGTCAAGCCTTTAAAGTGTCAAGATCTGTATTCTCTCCTCCTACTTGATTCCATACCCCTAGATTGTCTCCCCTTGTGTACGTACTCCCATGCACCCAATCAATGGCGTGCAACGAGAGAGGACGTCACAGTTAGTGAATCAAGTCCACTACACAAGCTGTGACGATCAAGTTAGAGCCAAAAAGCCACTCAAGGTTAATCTCCATTAATCCCCTGCAATCATCCCTGCATGAATAACGAATGTGGAGCGGATAGATTTCCAGCTTCATAACTGTCTATATAAGAGCTTCAACACGTCATAACCAGAATAACTATCTCACAGCCATTAGCCACAACACTAAAATACGTAAGCCCAAATCAATTGTTCCGATTCCCTATGTTTTTATCAAAGCAGATCAAGCGACGCCAGTGCTGTTTAAAAATTAAAGGGGGTCTCAGAAAGTCACACTGTAACTTTACAACTCTTAGTCTTACTATTGTTATTATTGAAATTCTTTCCCTCACATTGCCAGTACCTTCGTCTCCTTCTTTCTCCAATCCATTCATCCACCTATTCATTTATTCATCCACTCACCCGTCCGTCCATCCATCCATCCATCTATTCATCCACCCATCCGTCCGTCCATCCATCTATGCATCCATCCATCCATCTATTCGTCCACTCATCCGTCCGTCCATCCATCCATCCATCCATCCATCTATTCATCCATCTATCCATCTATTCGTCCACTCATCCGTCCGTCCATCCATCCATCCATCCATCCATCCGCATACCAGTCAGTCAGTTTACCTTCTGTCTGTTTGTCTGTCTCCTTGCCCAGCTATGTCTACTGCTTTAAAATGGAACTAAAGACAGAGAGGAAGGAAAAAGTTAATGCTCTGCCAACTCTAAGAACAAGTGTAACGTCGCCAGACTATTCCGAATCCAGCATGTTCTTTCTCAGTGCAGCTTACTTACCCACTGTATATCATGGGCTGGTATCGGCCTTCTTCATTAATCAAACTTATATTAATTTTTCTTTTCTTAATTCAAAAGCCGTAAGTCCGGTCTTTTGGCTCATGTACACACGCTTAACACGAAAGAGAAAATAAACAAATGTCCCTCTCAACATTATTATCGATGTCATTCTCCTGCATTATCACTCAAACATGTGGAAACTCACAGATAGCTATAGGACATTAATAATAATAATAATAATAATAATAATAATAATAATAATAATAATAATAATAATAATAATAATAAATAAATAAATAAATATTCATAATAATAATCACTGCAATCATGTATAACATAATAATGGCGTTAAAGTTTCATATTTATCTCAAAGCAATGCTGGAGGCGATAAATCAGTTAACATCAAAGGTATAGACATGGACAAACATACACGCATACACATGGGCATAAATCATAATAAATGGCACGCGCGCACACACACAAATAAAATGAAAAAACAACACACACACACAAGATAGGAGCGAAATCAAAGGCTTGAACACCGCCAGTTCAGGATTATCTAAACCATCACATTTTTTAGTCACCTTGTCCTTTCTGACACATGATAAAATCCCAGCCTTCGAGCCGCTTAATCCTTTGTTTATACTCAACTCGTGTCTATCAAATCTGGCCCTCTTTATCATGACAGCTTAATCTCATTTCCGCCACAAGCCAGGCACCCTTATGTCACTACAATATGTAAAACTGCAGTCAGACAGACTCAAGTATGTTTGTCACTTGTCTGTCTCTGTGGATTGCCAGCCCTCGTCTCTCTGTCGGGTAGCGGAGTGAAGGTTTGATACTGCGAGTATGTTTGTCTACTTGGCTTTTATTAAATTTTCTCGTCTGATTGATTTCTGTGTCTGATATGGCTTTTATCTTTCTGCTCATCAATCATCGTTGGCCTCTTGTTTCCTCCGTCTGTTTATGAATTACCTCTTTCCATCTCGCTATCTACTCCTCCATCCACTCATTTTTTCGTCTATAGATCTATCTATCTATTTATCTGTCTGTCTGTCTGTCTATCTATCTACCTATTTATCTATGTGCTTATCTATCTATCTGTCTGTCTGTCCGTCCGTCCATCGATCTATCTATCTATCTATCTATCTATCTATCTATCTATCTATCTATCTATCTATCTATCTATCTATCTATCTATCTATCTATCTATCTATCTATCTATCCATCTGATCTATCTATCTATCTATCTATCTATCTATCTGTCTGTCTGTCTGTCTGTCTGTCTGTCTGTCTGTCTGTCTGTCTGTCTGTCTGTCTGTCTGTCTGTCTGTCTATCTATCTGTCTGTCTGTCTATCTATCTATATCCATCTATCTATCGTTATGCCCACAGAAGATCCCATCACCTCCTACCCCCCCCCACCCACCCACAAAAAACAACAACAACAACAACAACAACCCTCAAAAGTAAAATTTCATCATCCAAGAATGATCTTACTGCTGACCTAATATTTGAGGCTATTCCACTATGTCACGAGTGGAGTGAGCGATAGTTAATAATTACGGGGGGGAAAGGAGGAGAGTAAAATTAACGCACGTAGACAAGTGGGGGAAAGCGTGCATGTTATGAGTGGTGGGGGTCTGAAGGAGGCGAGAGCGCTGTATTACTATCACTGCAAGTTAGAACGTCCTAAAGAGCGGACGCAAGAGAAAGCCCAGCGGGCGAACATAAGGGGAGCAGTCGGAAGACTAGTGAGAGAGTTTTTTCCAGTGATGACTGGTAGGTGAAACGATGATTGATAATTATGATTGATGTATTATATTATATTCGCCTATTACCATGATGTAAATAAGTATATGTGAGGAATGTGGAAGTCCTTGATATTGGATATAGCAATGTGCGCCATGAGCGATAGATGAAAGTTGAGTTCATGGATTTGTAGCACGAGTGAGTATTGTGTACTACGATGGAGGTGTGTTACCGTAAGATGTTTGGTGAGTGAAATGTGAACTATTGTGTGTACGCTTCATGGGTTGTAAGGAGAGGTGGAGTGAATAAAAATGGTATGGTATTATACCAATGTAATGTTATTCTTGTAGGTGTCGGGGACGGGCCAAAGAGCCACCTCGGTGAGCACAGGGGATAGGCCAGCATAGGGCCGGAGGCCACACATAGGCCAGAAGTGAGGCTGTCGGTGCAGGACAGTAGAGGTACATAAAGTCGTGGCAGTCAGGCCACGGACAGGGACGTAGATATGAGCGTGAATGTGATAATGTACTATTGCCATGTTGATGGGCTATTGAAATGATAATGTGCTATTGCCCTGCTGAGGTGCTAGTGGAATGCTAAGGTGTATGACAATAGGAAAGTGATATTGAGAGACTGCGGTGCCAGTGAATTATTAAGGTGCTATTAAGACCCTGAGGGGAGAGGCGGAGGCCGAAGTGCCTTTAGGAAGTAACTACCGGGTTGTGGATCCGAGGAAGAGTGCATGTGAGAATAAGGCCGTTGTACGGCAGTTAATTTCAATAATATAATGTATGTAATTGCGCTATTATCTGTATGATTATGTTTAAATAAATGTGTGAGTCTGATGGGTTGTTCTGTTAAGTGTTAAACTTGTTTGTTCGTGATTGTTGTCCTGTCATAAATTATTACATCTCCCAGTCTGGGATTTGTGACACACTATCCCACCCCACCCCTTATAGATCTATTTTGACATAGCACCTGTGGCCTCTAAAGTTTATCTCACTCACAGGAATAATCTACAATTTCACCACCAAACCTGACATCCATTTCGCCAGATTGACCATCTAAATGTCCCATCCTCCAACATTTCTAACCAGTTCAATAAAAATTATTTAGTTGCTATCGACTTTTCAGTCTCTCATCTGTTTTTGTCAGTTTAAGCACTCGCTTCAAGGTTTTCTTCGTCACTGTGTCTTAACACGAAACCGGAAAAAGTGTAGACGCACTATTGAGTTGACAACTTTTTTCATCAAACATTCTACGGAGTCCTTCAAAGAATTTTGTCATTTTTACCTAATGATTAAGAAAGGGATTAAAATTTCAGAAGTCCATTCGAATAACTGAAGAAAAAAAAATGAAGAATAATTATTTCGACTAAATCTCTCTCTCTCTCTCTCTCAATCAATCAATCAATCAATCAATCAGTATGTTCGTCCGTCTGTCTGTACATCCATCCATTCATCCGTCTCTCTCTCTCTCTCAGTTGCAAAATTAGTCGTCCCCTCCCCCCCACCCCCCCACCCCCCTCCAACCAGTCTTGTATTCGACGACAGACCTCCGACCAGGGCTCCCACTCAACTGAGAAAAAAACAACATCTGAAATCTATGCGCGGCGCCTACGCGGAGCCTGAATTTTAAATGACTGACCATATTCTGCGAATAAATTTGATAGAATGGACCATACATTACACCTATACACAGAAATACACAACAAAATACTTAAATAATAGTAATAAATGGACGTAGGAAAAATTACCGCTGATCTCTTCCACCGCGGATTTCCGCGTTTCCGCGGAAGAGTGGGAGCCCTGTGACCGAATATAACTTTTCTCAATAACCACATTCGCCTATAAATTCCTTTATCTGCCTCCTTCAGTATCTGTATTCGCTAAATTTAAACAAAAACTGTCGCCCCCCCTCACCCCCCCCCCCCCGCCCCCATTACAATTTCCATCTCGTAACAAAAAACAGAGTGCAAACTATATTGCCCATCTGTCTTGTAAGACGATACCGCCCAGACTGCAGATTCTACAACTCGTGGTTTGTCTTCCTGTATTAGCCCAGCACTCGTGGCCATCTGTATTCGTACGTGTCTGGTCCGCCTTTATCCCGGCACCGAAATGGCCATTCATCCCGTTCTGTTAAGGTAATACCGGAGTCGTAAAGTAAAGACTATTGATTGAGTCTGTCTGACAGTCTGTCTGAAGGCCCATCTGCCCATGGTCATCTTTCAGTCTGTCGTCCCCCGAAAAAAACTGTCTATCTTGTATTTAAAAAACAAAACAAAAAACAACCGAAATGAGTCTTTAGATCAGTATTCTTATCTGACTCAAACTACGCCCGTGAGGCTCTTTCTTTATCCTTTCCTCCCTCTCACCCTCTCTGTCTGTCTGTCTGTCTCTCTCTGCTGTCACTCTTTTTTCCGCTGTCTCTCTCTCTCTCTCCCTCTCTGTCACTTCTATTCTCTCCTAAAATCCTTCGCTCGCTCGCTCACTTCCTCTCCCCCCTCTCTCTCTCTCTGTTTCTCCCTCTGTGTGTGTCTCTCTGTCTCTCTGACTGCCTTTCTGTCTTTCCAATCCCCCACCCCACTCTCTCTTCCAATGCCTGTCTCTTTAACACACTCGCTGAGTATCCTTCGCTCTCTTTCTCTCTCTCTCTCTATCGTTGCCCTCCCTGTCTCCCCCCCCCCCCAGCCTCTTTCTTCCCTTCCCCCTCTCTCTTCCACACTCCCCCAGTATCTCTCAAGTTTTACCATTCTGTCTGTCTGTCTGTCCGTCTCTCTCTCGCTCTCTCGCTCTCTCACGAAACACTGACCAATCCGACTGTTTATCAATCGCCCATCCACGACTTCAGAAAACACTCATTTACGCACAGACAAACACAGCCATTATAAACACAAACACACATTCACATACATAAACACCATCTCAATATCTATTTTCCCTGTATAAATGCCCATACTCCTTTCATGATCGCCTTTCTCCCAAACCGCCCTCTGAACTCCCCAGTCGGGGCAAAAAAATACCGTCCACTCGTGAAGTTCACCACGTGTTTGCCCAGAGCAAACTTCTCCATCATCTCCGAGGCTTTTTGCCGCCGTTCATGAGGGCCTGTCGATCCGCGGGGCCAATTTGTGTTGAAATCTGCCGAGTGGCTTTAACACGGCATTTCCCAAGTCACGAGTACGGATCAAGATTTGGGGCCCTTAAGCCGCCAGGGACATTCCCCAAAGGGCCCTATGTAACAAGTGAGGAGCATTCCGGCCAGAGCCCTTTGTAGCGGGTTTTGTTACATTCCTGGACGTTCTCCATGTACCCAAGGCAAAGGCAGGACGTGAGATTTGGGACCATAGATCGCAGATTGTGCGTGGGGGCGGGGAGGGGGAGGGGGGATGGTGCACGTGTAGTTTAGGGGGGGATGGGATCATGAGATAGGTTCTCCCCCCTCTCCCCCCGCAGAAAAGCCACCTTGTTTAAGTGCCTATGTATTTTCTCCTCCTACTACAGAGACAATCCTTTTGTTTTGCTCGGTTGTATGCGCGTGTATGTATGTATGTATGTGTGTAATCAAATACTATAGAAACACTGAAATTTTAGATTTAGGTCATGGGGTTGCTGCAGAAGGGGGAGGGGGGAGGGTGGCTTTCAGAAGTGTGATATTGCCGTTTGCAGATATCGCACCATTAGAAGTAGGACAGCCAGATACCGTATACACTAGAACTAGAAAGACACGCAGATATTTTGCTTTAGGACAAAGTCACCTACTAGAGACAAAGTCGCCTATTGTCATTGAATATGTAATAGGGGCATTACTGCTGTACCGTGGGCGTAATTTTTTTTCGTACTCACTTTACCAAATTCAGGAGCGGGGCAGCAACACACCCCCAAACACAGGTCATCGGCTAAGGGATTTCTCGTCCTACCGAACACTGCCATGGATGCTGCAATCTCTGGACTCTGCACCCTAACCCTAACCCTAACCCTAACCCAAAAATGACTCTGAACGTCACCGAAAATCCCTGAAATATGTTGGAGCTGTTGCTGCCACGCTCCTTAATTTGGTAAAGCGAGTACGAAAAAAAAAGGGTACTCGCCCATTGGAAGGCTGCATGCATGATATTCCAGACTGTTAAACTGACGGAACGATAACTAGCTAGCCCGTTGACTCGGATAGGACTATTTAAAGTTCATTTTTGTCCAGAAATCTATTTGAGTTTTGAGTATCAGTTTGAGTATTATAGTGCATTGGCACGATAACGGCTACTTTGCGCTTCTTCAATTTGAAAGCCAAAAAATAATGAGGGGCGGAAAACCAAATTTTCCTATCATACTTTTCGATATCCCTAAAGGAAAATATGTTTTTGTCTTTCACAAAAAAAACATATCTGAATTATTATTATGAACTCATTCGCTACAGTAAGCCGAATATTCGGCTCGCTGATTTCGCTTCGCTACGGAAAGCCGAATATTCGGCTCGAGTGGACACCGATTTTCCAACACTAATATCTATGGCTATTTCTCAAAATATTGAATCTCATCCTGATTCATTGATTTTCATTTACCTAAACTTCTGATGTATTATGTTTTGTGTTTATACTGAGTGAAAGAAAAAAACATCGTAGAACTACGTGTAAATTTCGAACTGGATAGTGTTGAGAGTTTCCGTCCACCACATCTACAAAAGTTGCCGTAGGGAATGAATTAATGATTGAATTTTGTCTAAGGAAGTGGCCAACTTAATTTATCGTCAAAAACTAACGTAGTACACAATGTCATTTCATAAACTTTGGCTAAGTGCCCAGTCTATGCACGAGAATCACGAACCGTTTCATTATATCTCAGGAGCTTTGGAGAGTGACCTTCAGTTGCTATGAATTACGAGTATTTTTGTACAAGTATCTGAGAATTATGTGGCATGCACTGAAGGATTTATGGTGATCAGTTCTTCCATAAAAATTCCCTCTGCTGGTCCGCTATTAATATCATGTATTTATTACTTCATGTATTTCATGAATTCGCCATTGTCTGTGGACTCATCGACTGTATTTATTTGCAAATAAAATTGCCCCTGGACTGAACATCAATTCTGCATGTGGAACTTTATAAATCAGCAAATGCTCAAGGCCAACCGTTCACTCCTTCCATAAAGAAATACATATGATTAGGCCTCCAGGGCCCAAACTGTCATATATGTGAAACATTCACTCGATGACATGTCTCATTTTTTTTTACCATATTACTGCATTCAGTAGTTAAGCTTCTGTGGTGCGAAGAATTGTATGGGAAACACTTTCCAGGAACACAGATAATTATTATGTCTCATTCCAAAAAAAAAAAAAAAAAATTCCAAAGTTAAAGCCAATTCTTTTTGTATAACTTGACGGAATTTTCTATTACATGTATACCATGACCTAAAGGGTCCGATATGTCATCGAAACTGCAGTTTAAATGTGGTTCAGACATGTCATTTTCTTTCTTACTCCAGAGCCCTAAATGGTTAAATGGCCAACCGACCATTTTCAATTTGTGGAGCCACCAGGAAACTACATACGCTCGATTCTGGCAACTTTTTCCCCGCTCCCCCCACTCCCCTCTTGTACACCTTTCATACTCTCAGACTCTATTCCCCCTATACGAACATACGACCATTAGAATTGTGAGTGTCTACCTCAAGACCTTGACACTCTAGGACTTTAGTAAGCGGCATTATTGCAGGGATTATTCGACTCTTTCAATAGATACATAATTTTGCATTGTGTAATCCAACAGCTTTAATTTACTTGGCAAAGAGAAAAAAAAAAAATTCGTTAGCAGCACCTGCTCTTCCAAGCCCCCTCCAGCGCACACTTTTCATACACTATGGCAGAACATCAACGACAGATCGTCCCTTGTGGAGATACGCCCTTAGCTTTGCATCCATTAAATCAGTGGACCTCAACGTGGGCGGTCGATATCCCTCGGGGACTGATTTTTTATTTTGATTTCCGTTTGGGAGGTGGGGGGTGGGGGGGCTTGTGACAGGGGGCAGAACGATGAAGCAGGGGGGTCCAAAACATGAATGGGAGATCATTTGGGGGGCAAATAAAGGGAGCAACCACTGACTTGTTCAACAGCACGCCTAGATGGGTATTACGAATAGAAAAGGAAACATTTTCTAAGCACACTAGTATTGAACCCACGAAATTCGCGGGGGGGGGGGGGGAGGGATAGCTATCATGTAAAGACATGATGAAACGTGGACTTCAAGATCTAGATCTAGAGCTAGATCTAGCCTAGATATCTGTTAGTAGATCTAGATATAGATTTAGATCTAGATCTATTATAAAAATTGAAAATCTTCATCAACGTACCTGAACAAATGGATCATCACCAATGTTATGGATGGACTCGGCATGTTTTTGCCACACTGTCACTGCAGCAAGAACCATGAATGTTATGGATGGACTCGGCATGTTTTTGCCACACTGTCACTGCAGCAAGAACCACGAATGTTATGGATGGACTCGGCATGTTTTTGCCACACTGTCACTGCAGCAAGAAACACGAATGTTATGGATGGACTCGGAAGCACGGTTTCAAATTTGGGGAACCGGACGTTGAGATCGCACGGTGGACCGCAAATTCAGTGACGTCATGCCACATAAAAACTCACGCCCGGATGGTATTTATTTGGAACAAATGCAAATTTGCGTAGTTCAAAAAAATACTTACGGAGAGTGTTCAGCAATGAGTGTAGCAAGGAATCAACTTCAGACCAAAAGAAATTTGTAGGCAAAATTTGAGCTCGATTGGTGCACAGATAGCCGAGCTACGGCTTTTACAAAAAAAGCGAGTTTTTTTTTTATAATAGATCTGACAAAGGATACTTTCTGTTCTTTATTGAATCATTGAAAGGCTTTGAAAAACTTAACATCATAATTTGTGTATAGTCTGTCTGCTTGTGAAATGTGTCTATTGAGTCTGAGTAGGTATTTTGGGAGGTAGATTTGGGGGGGGGGGGGGGGGACGAGAGAAGAAATAAAAGGAGGGATGACAGACATTTTGGAAACTGAGGGGGGGGGCAATATTAAATTGCCCGAGAAAGGTTGAGAACCACTGCATTAAACAGTCTCTGGAGACACCCAACTCCAGCTTGGAGACTTCCCATATCAAGTAACAGCATTGAAGCTTTGCATCGTTGTCCCTTTGAAGTGCATGCTACATGCCTTTTATACTTGCTAGGAGTTCAAGACCACAAAAAAGTACCAGCAAAACAAAGTGAACGTCAATATTTGAAGACTGTAAAACTTCTGCCCTGTGGGACTTTCCCCGTCTCCTACAGTCTCGTCGCTTTGATAAAACAGTGTAACTGACATGTTTTTGATAGTTCTGTTTTGTTGAAGAGTGGAGTTACAAAAGCGTGTGTTCCAAGGGATGTAATTTCTTTGATGTAGGGCAAGGTAGTCTTAACTGGATAATTGTGTCCAGTGGTGTTGAAAACAGAGCGTGAGTTGGTGTGTGTGTGTGTGTGTGTGAGAGAGAAAGAGAGAGAGAGAGGGAGAGAAGGTGAGAAAGATAGACAGACAGAGTGAGGGAGAGTGAGAAAGAGTTTGAGAGAGTGTGTGAGAGAGAGAGAGGGTGAGAGAGAGATATAGTGAGAGAGAGAGAGAGAGAGTGTGTGTGAGGAAGAGAGACAGACAGTGAGGGAGAGTGAGAAAGAGAGAAAGAGTGTAAGAGAGTGTGTGAGAAAGAGACAGGGTGAGAGAGAGAGTGAGAAAGATAGACAGAGTGAGGGAGAGTGAGAGAGAGTGAGAAAAGAGAAAGAGTGAGAGAGAGAGTGAGAGAGAGAGAGAGAGAGAGAGAGAGAGAGAGAGAGAGAGAGGAAGAAGAAGATGAAGAAGAAGTAAAAAAAAAAAAAAAAAAGCAACAACAATACACACAGACGGAGAGAAGTTCAGTATGAAAAACTTATAACATATTAATTATTACTGCAGCTGCACAAGGGCAAATTATTCATACGTGTGGAAAGTAACTTTCTTAGACTACTCATTTGACTTTCGTGGTAAAGAAATGAATAAATGATGCCTTTAACCATTTTAACCCTCTTGGGTCCAATATTTCACAATATTTTAAATAAGACACTAGATACTCATTATTCTGTTTTTGAAATACTTCTAAACAGATATTATTCAGAAATGCATTTTTGATGATAAATATTCACATATATTTTCGAGTTATTTGACTATCTATTTTCAATAATTTCGATGGTTGCAGAACTAGAAGGTATTGGATAAATACGTTTTTGTCGACCTTGATTTTTCCAACTGCACGGTTTCCACAACTGGCAAGTTCGAATTTGAACGTTTGCAGCGATTTTAAAATTTGAGTTTCGATCAAGAATGTGTAATTTGAGGCCTCAAACGAAATTTCCCGTCACACTTTTCAGTCATATCTACTGTGAAGGAAATGCTTGCTTTTTTCCTTTTTTTTTTTCCGGTTCAAAATGTCGGAACACTTTCTCCTAACTCTATTCAGCTGTGGCTCAAAATCAACGAAAATATTAAAAATTATAGCGAACTTCAGGACCTTTTAAAATATGTCCGCGTACACCTTTACGTCTTTCTATGCGGAGTATGATATTTTGTAGAATTTAAGGATGAGCGGTTAAAAACCCTTTCATGATTACATTGGAGACCTTACTTCCTTTATAATATGATGGTAAGGAGATAGAATAATTAGAACTGTGAAACAGCTTGATAAGTGCCACAGCGCATTTTAAACAAGTGTCAAAGTGTGCATTTGTTATACCTCCTTCTACATACCAAACGAAATCCAGTTTTTCGGAAAATAGAACAAACAAGAACTAAGTTCGCGACTTGAGGGTTAACGTAACTCTTCACAGAAACTGCAGCAACTGAACATCGCCGACACACTGAGAATGATAAGCCAAAATAGCATAAAGGCAGATGTTTAGTAAAGAGCCAACTGAACAAAACGGCATTATACACTGAAAACAGTCCCCAGTGGATTGAAACGTAAGATAACATTAGTGACAGATGTTGGGTGTTTCTATGAATGGCTGAGATATCAGTACGACAAGGTCAGCCGGTGCGATAGATGATAAAATTGATCTTAATGGACAGATAATGAAAACAAATGCTTGAATGAAAGGGATGTTGTTAGGGGAACGCGGACTAATTACAAAGCCAAATAGAGATAAAACATTGGGTTGTGTTCACTGAACAGCTATAAATTTCTATGTAAAACACTACGTCCCCCTAACAACAGCTGCAGTGGATGTGCAGACCAATTTAATGACCCCCCCCCCTCCCCCCAAACTAGGCTAATTTCAAGAAAATACAATGAAAGAAGGGATCCGGGAGAAGTATTACATTATCTTCGTGTAATGGCCAAACACCCCCCCCCCCTCCCCCCCCCCCCAAACCCCCAAATCGATGAAAATATTTCAATAATTGACAGATTCGGGAAAACAAGCAATTAAGGTACAAAACGTCCTCAAACATTACCAAATGTCGTTGGAGTTTAGCAGAGGCTAATTTGTTTATTCAAGTCAGTTGTAGGGAAGTTTTTGATCCAATTTTATATTAAGAAGACATTAACAAAGAGAAGTATAATTTCTTGTGATCTGACTTTGATCAATTGTGATCAACTTACTGGACAAGGAGTTTCTGATCCACGTTAACAATGAGACAGTTACAAAGAGAAGTAGATCTATAGTTTCTCATCACCTCACTTTGATCAGTTGTGATCAATTGCAGGAGTAACTTTTTACACTGTGACACTTACAAAGAGCCAATTGTGATCAACTTACTGGACGAGCGTTTTTGATCAGCATTTACACTGAGACATTTACAAAGAGAAGAATGATCTCTCGTGATCCGACTTCTTCATTTGTGACAGAGAGAAGACGACACCAAGACATGGTGTGCATAGTTCAAACTGTTCAGATGCAGTTTTTAGTGAGTGGAAGTTCATACAGTTACCTCAGATTTCATTATTTGAAATATTTCACTCTGTCACTGGATTCCCTCTGTCCTATCATTCTGTTATATTCTGTCTGTGGTCTTACTTTGTTTTCCTGGCACAATGTGACCTTCATCGGGTCCATGTCCTTCTCCTAACTCAAACTCAAACCACCGAATCAGTCAACAATGTCAAAAATTATCCAAGATGTCACCTCTCTCTCTCTCTCTCTCTCTCTCCCTGTCTCTCTCTCCCCTCCTCTCTCTCTCTCCCTCTCTCTCTTCCTCTGTCTCTCTCTCCCCTCCTCTCTCCCTCTCTCCCCTTCTCTCTCTCTCCCTCTTTCTCTCTCTCTCAAAAAAAGAAAAAAACTCCAGACGTCCAGACATTTTTAAAGTCCCCAGACGTTTCTCCCTTTGTCCCGAAAGGCCAATACGTTCAATAATGAAGATTTGTTCTTTTTTTTTTCCTCCTCCTCCCCTAAATGCCTTTTTTGTATCCTCCAACTCGTGAGATCTCTGACAGTTTAGAGGATAGATAGCTGACGTGTTTACTCTGCAGCATTCATCTTCCCTATTTACCTTCTTCAGAAAGGCGTGCTATTTCAAAAGGAAAGGGCATCGACTTAAGTTTGTTAAGCTGTCTGGGCGAGATGGTTCCTCGTATATACTGGTCTATCTGTTTGACTTCACAGACAGCTCTATTAGTCACCTTTAGCCTGGGAGGTTACGCCAGGAACGAGGCTGAGGCGAGGGCACTAACGTTTTGAGCTCCAGGTCGAACGCAAAGAAAAAACCCATACCGAAGACATCTGTTCGAGTCTGAGTTTGAGTTTGGAGAAGGCAAGTTGACACGATATGGGTCACATTGTACTGGGAAAAAGCAAGACGACAGACAATATAACTGAAGGATAGGACAGAAGGACGACCCTACCAGTAGCGTCCGCCAACCATCCGGTGGGCATCTGTGCAAAACTAGGTCAGAACAGGGTAAGGGGGAGAATCAGATGGACATTATTTTCAGAGGGTATGCTGGCAAAGAACAGAGAGGAGGGGGGGGGGAGGCTTAGATAAAGAGTGCTGGTATTGTATAGACACTCAAATGTGTGTGTATGTGTGGGGGGGGGGTGTCTGAAGCATACAGCATTATGACAAAGAAGATTAGGAAAAACGATTAACACTTAACAAAACACTGGCAAATAAATGCACAGACGGTAATTTACACCAGCTTATCTTGCAAATTGACAATTAATCTATTTATTACATGAAAACAAAAGGGCTTAATAAGAACTTTGAAAACAGGCCGAGACTTGAATGGGCCTAATAACAGATGTGCATGACAAATCATCACTCTGGCTTCGGCTGACGTATTTAAATCAATTCTTGCATGAGCATTTTTGGGTAACTGTGATTAATTCCAGGTAATCTCAGCTGCAGTCATTATAATTATGTTTTGCATTTCACACAGCTGCTTTCTTGGTGATTTTAATATTGAATGTACACTTGTCATTGTTCTTTTTCTAACGATTATGGTCCGCACAATCTCGCTGGCAATTATCGTCTATTTCACAGACATACATACAAAAAGCAGTTCCTAACTCTGTAATATTTAGTATTTTTGTATACTTCTTTAATCCCTTTTGGGAACGTTGCCTTTGTGTCATTACAGCATATTTACAACTGGGGCAGACACACCGTCGCCACAGTGCAGCGCCCGTCGGAGATTTATTTATTTATTTTTTTGGATGGGGGTGGAGGGTGGTGGCAGGGATAACTATAAATGTATGGATGTATAAATGAATGACATATTAGTGTCCAAATCATTGCATAGTGACCACTTATCACATCCTTATATGCATCTTTGACCCTTAAGAGTTGTGTACATAATTTTTACACGAAACAATGACAGAAAACTGTAAATTTGAAGATTTGTAGATTATATTTCCTGACTGATAATCAGGCATTTTCACTGAATTTCTGTGAAGTGTCCATGTAAAGCCATGAAAGGAAACTAAATATCAAAGTCAACAACATGTATTTTAAATGTCACAGTGAAAGAGTTTCCATCACCTTGTTCTATAATTTACTTGACACAACACACGTGTATGTTTTGATTGCAAAGAAGATATGAGAGATAACATGAAACTATCTCAGATCCAAATGTAAAACATGATGGTAAATAGTGAGGTACAATGACTGCCGTTTTCGAGTTTTTTTTGTTGTTTTTTTTTTTTTGCCTCTCTGACCTCAGACAGCGCACCGCTGCTTAAGCATACCGACTCTCATACACCGAGTTACTGTCTGCGACGAAATCTAATATCTGCTCAGTTTTCCACTGCTGGCAGCACCTTCCAATTTGAGCAAAGATTTAAAAAAAACTAACTCGATCCTTTAAACTCCTCCTCTACCCCTCCCCCTGCAGAAAAAGGTCCCAAAAGGTGAAACTCTTCCATGTTTGATTCTGTACATCCCTCGACACCGTCTCCCTGTTTCTCCACTCTACTCAGATCTGTGAGCGAGACAGCGTCAGAACGCACGTGCCCTTTATAAGGGCTCGTTCTTTGGCCCTTCTCCGTGATGACACAACGGTTCTGTCTATTTGAACAGTTTGGAAGAAGGTTTTGTTATCATCTTACAGCCGGGCCCGGTCAAGATGTCGACAGACACGAGGACATTTTACCCTAGCTGTTGACGGTATGAGGGCAACGTGTGAACGGCAGGAAAGTGGCGCGCTTAAAAAGAGCTTTTGCTCTTTCCTACTCTTGAACGTGCGAGACCATACCCAGTATTAACATGAGAGTGTAGCTACACGATTTTTGACTTGAAAAACACAACCAAATTATGAATAAATGAATTTCTGCACATATGTGGTCACAGTGGTCTAGAGGCAAGGTGGTCACCTCTCATGCCGAAGGTACTGTGTTCGAATCCCGGTTGGTGCAAACGTGTTGGGCTTTTTGGATTTTTCTTACATTTTCCTGTCCCTGATCCTATGGTAGATAGGATCGAGCACCTAAATCTTCTCGGATAAGGACCAAATTTAAAATTCGGAGGGCCCATTTGTTCGCTGCGCACATTAAAGATACCTTGGCAGTTGGAACTCGAAAAGAGCAGGCCGAACAGGCCGTTGCCCGGACAAAATTAAATAAAATGTATCCCTACCACTCCCTTCCTCCCCCACCCCCCGAAAAGAAACAACAACCGCCGACGGGCGCTGCACTGTGGCGGCATGTCTGCTCCAGTTGTATCGGGGCTGCAATGACACTAAGGCAAATTTCCCAAATGGGATTAAAGAAGTATACAAAATGTAAAATAAAAAAATACAAACACACGCAGCAGATAGGTCCACTAAAATGTATCAGACGACTATCATACTGAGCCCGGAATGTCACAACCAGTTCCTGCCAGCAAAATGTACACCCAAGAAATATTGGCAGAAGCTGGACTGCGTCTGACGGGGCTTAGTATGATAGGGTTTTCCCGGATTTACCAAGAAAATACAGGAAATTATGGTGTGCACTTCTTGTCTGCCAGCAGCTGGCTGCCGAATGGGCTTAGTATGATAGTCTTCTCGGATTTACGAAGAATGATTGTGTGCCAGTCTTGTCTCCTAAGTATGATAGAGTCTTCCCGGATTTACTAAGAAACTACAGGAAATTATGGTGTGTACTTCTTATCTGCCAACACCTGACTCTGCCGTTTTGGGCTTAGTATGATACTCCCCTAAGAGGGAAATACAAGAGGGAGAGAGAGGTTGACAGAAGACAAAAAATCTGTCCACGAGACAGAGGAGACAGAGAAATCGACCGGGTATAATCGAGGGCATCTAAGGCACCCTTGAAATATAACAAACCAGACAATAGGCGTGTATTTGGAAAAATCTGTTAGCCAAACACAAGGGAAAGATTGAGAGAAAGAAGGCACATGATTGTATTTAACCATCGTTCATGTAACGTGTGAAAGTATTTTCGCGTTCATTGAGAAAATGTGCGAGGTGGACGATTGTGGGAGAGGGCAGAGAGAAAGACAGGCACACGGACAGACAGAAACAGACTGCATATGTGTGTGTGTAAGTGAGAGAGGGGGGCAAGCAGTTGGGGGGGGGGAGGGGGGTGAAAGTGAACGAGAGACAGCCGGACAGACAAAGAGAAAGAGAGACACACACACAAAGAGTGAGGGAATGGAAGGGAGAGACAGACAGACTGGGGCAGAAACAATTGAACAAAGAGAGAGAGAGAGAGAGAGAGAGAGAGAGAGAGAGAGAGGAGGAGAGAGATACAAAATCAGCTGAGGGAAAGGGGCGAGATAGAGTGACAGAGCCACACACAGACAAACAGAGAGAACTACAAATTGGGTCAGAACCAGAAATTATTTGTACGCATGCCCCCCCTCCCCCTCTCTCTCTCACTTACACACACACACACACACACACACACACAGTCTGCCTCTGTCCGTGTGCCTGTCTTTCTCTCTGACACCCCCACTCCCAACCCGCTGGCGTGATTTTTTCCCGTAAGAGCTTAAGCAAATTCAGGAGCGGGGCAGCAACAGACCCCCAATACAGGACAGCAGTCAACACATCCCAGGGATTTTCGGTGACGTTCCGAGTCATATCAGGCACAGTCCAGAGATTGCAGCACCCATGGCAGTGTTCGCTAGGACGAGAAATCCCTTAGCCGATGACCTGTGTTTGGGGGTGTGTTGCTGCCCCGTTCGCGTGATTTTTTTTTCGTCCCCCTTTACCAAATTCAGGAGCGGGGCAGCATAGCAACACAGGCTAAGGGATTTCTCGTCCTACCGAACACTGCCATGGATGCTGCAACCTCTGGACTGTGCACCCTAACCCTAATCCAAACAGTAAACTGACTGAACGTCACCGAAAATCCCTGTAATATGTTGGAGCTGTTGCTGCCCCGCTCCTGAATTTGGTAAAGTGGGTACCAAAAAAAAAAAAAAAGATCACGCGCCCCGCTCCTGAATTTGCTAGAGCTCGTACGGAAAAATAATCACGCAACCCGCTGCGTGTAAGTCTGAGTACTTGAAAGAGCGCTAAAGTCGCTCAATTACTCAATGTAAGAATTGCTATTCTTAGGCACCACTTGGATCTACCCCGCAACGCCGTATATAAATGACAAATGAATGTGTAATGATTTCTGTACTGGTACGTCACTCGTGCAGTAAAAAGTGCATCTACCTAATTATAGCCCTCGTCGTCAAGAGGGCAGGGCAGGGTATTGATTTAACGTGACATTCTCATGCCTAAGCATGGATTCTCTTATGCCCGAGGGGGCCCGGGGGCTCCCACTTGAGGATTTCAACTCTGTAGTGAGAAGATCCCCTGGGGTCCATCTTCGGCCTTGGTGTAGAGAGGGGAAAAGTAACCGAGGGCAGAGTGTTCCTGGCCCCCAGGGGGAAAAAAGGCATCTCTTCAAAACTGTATTCTTCAGAATTCTGACATTTTTTGTTCCTAGCCATGAAAATTGCACCCCTTCTCATAAATTTGGTGTCTAGGGCACCTGACCCATCTTGGGGTCGCCACTGACCAAGGGAACTTGACGCAGCGATTTTGTATTTGATTTATTCAGAATAACGGTGTAAGACTTATTTAGTCCTCCCCTTCGTTCCGCCGGCGTGTCAAAATAATAAATAAAAATCTCCTTTTCGAGGTTGTGCCAATAGCCCTTTCCCATCGTTGAATCTCATAACTTTCTGAATAATTAATGTCAGAAAACTTTACCAAAAAGGATATTATCATGTCAATTGCGGTATTGAAACTGAAAAAAAAAATAAAAAATTGCTTAGCTGGTAAAAACGGGTTTTTAAGCATCCTCACTCTGAAGAAACCCGTTATTTAGTTAAAAATTAATTATTGAGTGTGTAAAGAAATATAATTACGGGCGTGCAATTATTCCAGCGCTCTGGTGGGAAAAGAAAGAGGAAGATGAAGGAAATGCCAAAAATGAACGATTAATACAGTTAGAAGAAGACGAAAAAAGGACTTACCTTTTTACACCTGAAATGGCTTTTTTAATCTCGTCTTGTTCTCGTCTTCCAAGCTTGGATCAGAGAGATCTGCAAGAGGAGAAAGAAAACAGACACTCACGGGTTAATATAACTTATTATTGCAAGATTTATCTTGATTCTGCCCTGTTCCCGAACAAATTCTTACTGTACTACAACATTTCTTTGATTCTCAGCCGAATTTTTTTCCGAAAATTCCAGGAGAGAGTTTGAGTGTGGAGAAAGTACGTGGCCACGATAACGGCCTAGTGGTGCGAGGAAGAAGCAAGACGACAGACAGAATGTAACAGAATGATAGGACTGAGGGCAAACCCTGCCATAAACCATCCACCAAGCACCCGCTCCAGTAGACTAATCCACCTACAATAATGTTAGGATTTTATCAAGTTGACTTCTGATGCTTTTTACCATCTATCTTGATTGACAGTAATGACACCCCGGCTTTAGTGACAGATGTGTGGACTTTACAGTAAAAAGGGCGTTTGCGCACTAATGAGACTACTGAAACAATAAATTCTACCTAGCTCGCTGGTTGATTCTGAGGAATCTGAGTGAAAACCAATGCATAACAGACTTCACTGTGTGCAATATGGCTCTAACGTTGCCGACAAGTTAACAAACACGCTGATGACTGATCCGGCTAATTCCACTCCGATCTATATTCGTACTTATCAGTGTAGCAACGTGTCACTGTCAGGTCATACTAATGTTGACAGACTAGGAAATCACACATAAAAGTGTCCAATTTATAGCACATAATGTATACCCCTTTACCATCATGTTCAACTCCTCTGACCCACTCCTTACATAAAGCACAGTATTGTAAATCCGTGTGCAATTGGGCTGTGACTTGAGGTGACGGAAGGTTGGGGTTTGAATTTGCAGAAAGCACGCCGAAACCATAATGATCATATTGCACTAAGAAAAACCAAGACGATAGACAGAATATAACAGAATGTTAGGACAGAAGGAGTCCCTACCAGCAGCACCCACCAACCAAAGTGCAAGGGAATGAATGTGGTCTTGGGCTCTGAGAACAGCCGTACTAAATACGGAGATCAACCAAGGTCGGAAAAATCACACTAGAAACAACAACAACAACAACCACAACAAAACACCCAGAAAAGGAGGAACAAATCCCGAAGTACGATCCACTCACTAAATAACGACCCCCAACACTCGGTATCGGCCTCGCAACCTGGAATAGAACTCATCTGTCATCCAAATACTCTAAAACCGCTGTAGTGTATTGTACTCATATTGTACTTATTTTAACGAGAATAAACAGTCTAAACATGTCCAAGAATGCCTAAGATACTAAGCTGACAATCTATTCTCGTTTTTTTTTTTTTTTACTCTTCTGTGTCACTCAGGAATAGAACCTGTCAAGACTTAAAGTCTGAGCATGCCTGACTTTGCATTTAAATTGCCAGTGAAGGCACTAACGCGTCTCTATGTGTCCGATGCAATCTTGCCTTGCTCCACATTGTCTACGCCAGTGGTTCTCAAAGTATAGGGTGATACCCATTGGTTTATATGAAGTTGTTGGCATGGCGGGGGTACATCCTATTCTAGTATTTTCTGACTTTAACATGTTCGGAATTTATTTTTATTTGGGGTAGAAATCATGTTTCTACTAAAACTGTCCAAAAATTCATGCGAAACGCATATAAAGTGTTCAGACATCAAGGTCTTACCATGAACATTCATTATTCCAAAGGTCATACACTCGTACAAGAGGGAAGAGCGCAGATCAGAACGTATAAACAGCGTACATGTGGGTGGGTGTCAAAAATAGATAAAATAGAGCAGTTGGACAGTGATTTTTCCAAACACTCATAGCACTAAACATTAAGATACGTACATGAGTTGTACAAACCTGTCATACCTGTACTATAATGATTAAATGCTTTTATTATATTAAGATGTGTTTATTTTCTGCACATGTCAACACTGTGTTTCGTTTAATTTTGCATTTTGCATTTTAAACGTTTTACACTGTGGCCAGGCCGTGACTATGGTCGTCAATAAATCAGTTTTGAAAACCACTGCTGTCCAGTACATTTTATAGAGGATTTTTAAAATTTGCATGCATTTTTTCTTTCTTTCTCCCTCTCTCTCTCTCTCTCTCTCCGTTCCCTTTCTTATGTCTCTGAGGGAAACAACGATCATCCCGTAGACGCGCAGACAAAACCTGCCCTAAAATTAAGAAAAACAAATTTCTCAGAAAATCGTCCATTCAATTCCCTTGCGTAAAAGATAGCTTGACAATAGAGGTTGAAATGCAATTCAGAGGTAGGAAATGCTTCGCAATGATTCACATACAATCACTGAATAAACATCAAATAAGAAACGTATGATGGGCATTTGAAAAGAAACAAAAAATGTGTTCATAAATCAGAAAATGCTACAAATTTCACAACTTCGGACATCATCGGGTAATTTTTTTATTTAGCGTTTGTGATTCAGGGTAGATATAGTATAAAATGTTAAAAAGAGCTTACAGCCTGGATTATTGACGAGGTGGAGCGCTAGGCCAAAGCGATATGCGTTATTATTATTATTATTGTTGTTGTTTTATTATTATTACTAGTTGGCCCGCTGTCTCAGGGTATACACAGGTGTGATTTTTTTCAGTTGAATATCGATCACCAATGCGTATATCGAGAGGTAGAACGAAATTTCCGGTCACACTTTTTAATTCTACTGGAAGGAAATGAGACATTTTCTGGCTCAAAATGGAACACTTT
>OZ007581.1:26901475-27051475 GCA_963931925.1 Onchidella celtica | reverse complement strand
GTCTGGATCTGAGCGGTTTCCATTACGACAGAGGAAATTATGCATGCCAGACAGATGGGTGATTTAAGGTGGTTTGTAGCGCAATGGTTAATGGTGTCTGTGGACGGTTTTTGGGGTGTCTGTCGATGGTTCCGGGGTATCTGTGGATGGTTACGGTGTCTGGGGACGGTTGTCTGTCTGTCGCTCGCAGAATCAGTCTAAGCTAACAGGTATGTTACCACTTTACATTATTTGAATTAGCATACTAGTACAAACATATTATTGTATAACACAGCATGTGGGCCTACTGTGCCACCCTCCAAGAGGTGGCCAAACTTGCTTAATATAATGTAAGAGCCACATACAATAAACTTCAGAAGTTACAGAGCCACAAGACAGAACAAAATCTATACATACGTTTTTACTGTTACAGGCACATTTCGTTTAACAATTATTATATAAATATTAAGCCTGGCATTTTTTTTTCTTTTCACTTTCTTCCATAACTAAGATGTCTGGTTCAAGACCTTATTTCAATGAAACTTTTGTCCATTTTTTCTTGTCCTTGTGTTAAAATCTTAATAGTTTCGAGACTATAAAAAAAAAAAAAAAATTTAAAAATGTGACGTATTCACGTGTGTGTATGTGTGTATAGGGGGGGGGGGAGAGGCGGGAGTGTGCACTTGGACGTTACCTAATAGGATCATCTGCACTAAAACATTGTCAAAAAAAATATTAACAAATAAATTTATTGCTCCATTTCTCATCAAGGTTAAATATGCCATCTTTGAGTAAATCTTGGTTCTTGACAGTTATACAACAACATGTTTGCTCACTCTTAGCCCAGGAATCCGGCACAGAACAACACATTACTCATACACTCGCACCACAGAATGCCAGTGTGTTCTTGTATTTATACACGTTTTATGTTTGTCTTGGCCTACCAGACACAAGTTTTTATGTATCAACTCACGCAGGATCTGTTTAGCAAACTTGACATTTTGGTATGTCTGACAGGTATAGGGGAGATATTAAATCATAGAAGCATCTCGCTTAGGTAAGTGCTGACATGAGTTGTGCAGAATTGCCAGGGGGAATTCCTGATAGTCGCTTAAAAGTGAAAACAAGTCAACCCAGCAATATCAGATTTTGATCTGCCAACTAATTGGATGGTGACGTCATAACATTGAGTTTCGGCAGCGAGTATGTATGTATAGAGAGGTTTCACTATTGGACGATTTGCACTGCGAGACACGGGAGGCGCCGCGAAACCACAGTTAGCCTGGAGCGGAAAGTAGGTCGCTGAGGTAGTCAATACCCGTTTATGCATTTCCACGTGGCGTAAGGACTTACGAACGGCTCTAAATAATTTCAATCATCCCAAAAAAATATGAACAAACCACAGTAAACAGATATGCACACTATCTTTGGTGAAGACTGTCTCTTTCAATTCTTGTTTACCGCAGCGACCTAGTTTCGCGATTTAGCGGAAGTGAGATCTCTCCATAGATACATACTCGCTGGTTTCAGTGAGACTCAACGCACTGATCAATTCTGATCGGCAAACTAATTGGATGGTGACGTTACCCGACATTCAGTTTCAATGAGGTTCTGCGCGTTAGATGACTCGTTGGATGTCACTGAAAATCAATGTTGTGACGTCACCATCCAACCACCTGTCGGATCAAATCAACACGCGCACTAGTTGGTGGTGGTGGTGATGGTGGTGGTGGTGGTAGCCGTAGTGGCGGCGGTGGTGGTAGTGATGGTGGTGGTGGTAGTAGTAGTGGCGGTGGTGGTAGTCGTAGTGGCGGTGGTGGTGGTAGTGTTATATGAGGGGGATTTAAATGTTCTTGAACAAAATAAACGAACACAAGAATTTTGAGCAACTCGCTTGGCATTAAGTTTATTCTCTAAAAATCATAAGGAAAGTTCTTTGATTTCTCGGGGGCCTCAGCCGAAGGCGTGTGGGCGGAATCCTTATGTAAGATAGCCGCTCCCATGCGGTGTGAGACTGACCATCCAGAAGGTGGAAAACCCAAGGGAAAACCCAATGTGGGAAACTGATATTATATAACAGTAGTCGTAGTGGCGGTGGCGGTGGTGGTGGTAGTGATGGTGGTGGTGGTGGTAGTCGTAGTGGCGGTGGTAGTCGTAGTGGCGGTGGTGGTGGTAGTGATGGTGGTAGTCGTAGTGGCGGTGGTGGTGGTAGTAATGGTGGGAGTCGTAGTGGCGTGGTGGTGGTGATGGTGGTCGTGATGATGGTGGTGGTGGTGTGGTGGTCGTTGTACTGGTGGTGGTTGTGGTGGTGATGGTGATGGTGAAAATAATTGTGACTGTAGTTGCAGAAGTATGACCAAAGCGGAGGTTGCACTTGCTGACACGGAAACAGTAGTGACGATGGTTGCCGCTTGTTGTGGATTTAGTATATTATTAGGCAGTGGTGGAAAGCGTCATTGTGATCTTTTTAGAGTAAGTGGTGGTAGTGGTTGTGGTTTTCATTGTTGTAATAATAGTGATGATGGCGGTTGTAGTGGTAGGAGCGGATACCGTGGTGTTGATAACAGTAACATTCGCAATAAATGCAACACTGTGACTGTTAAAGAAAACAGATAGAAATGACGAGTTGATGATAAAGGAAGAGGTGCAGGGAAATAAAAAGAAAGGTTAAAAGCGCCACGCAGAGAACTGACAACAACAACACCCACGTCTATACACTCTGAATGGAAGAAATGCATCAGGTAATGCGTAACCGCAATCTGTACGTCGATCTCTGCACTGTTAACCTACAAACGTTATCCGATGAGAAGGCGCCTTAGTCTAAGAGGGCAATAATATTCTGCAAAACGCCGAGCATTACCGCTGACAAAACACACGAGTTCTATCACTGTATCGTGTACAAGGATAACGACATAGTTAGCGAGAGACAGCCATTGCATTTGAATTGTCCTTGTGACGTGAAACAAAATTGGCAGCTACCTGTTCGGGAAGGCAGATGAGGAAAAAGAAGGACTCACATGATGTTAAAAATGATCTTTATCGAAAAGAAAGAAAGAAATGTGGAAGGAAGATAGAAAAGGCAGAAAAAAAAAATTGACGACGGGAGGAAGGAAGGAACAAGAGGAGGGAAAAAAAGAAAGAAAGAAAAGAAAAAAGGAAGGAAGGTGGAAGAAGGGAAGAAGAAAAGAAAGTAACATGAAAGAAAGGAAGGTGGAAGAAAGGAGTGAAAGAAAGAAAGGAGTGAAAGAAAGAAAGTAAAAAGACAGAAGGTGGAAGGTGTCATGATTCAGATGTTGTTAAAACTCACGCAGAGAGTGAGTTGTTGTTGTTTTACCAGGGCCATGAGAAATTGGCTGGTGGCCTTGAACGGCCCTCGCGAATTATAGTTGGTGAGTAAATAAATGTAAAGTTAAACTGTTAGATTCACGCTTGTCGGTTTTAATGTTCGTGATTAACAAGTAATGGAGTAGGGGTGAAACAAGGTGGGGATAGTTGACATTGTTAAGTATGACTAGACAAGTTTTTGCACGTTAACTGGCTGGTAGAATAGTGCAGACGTATTTACTACAATTAAAATGGTGGGAGGTTTCGACCTATGAGATACCTGAACTAATTGGGCCAGCGGACTAGCACTGCTGGGTAGCCAGATAGTATAAAACATCGTGTAACGTTCAGAATTGGTGAATACAGACGAGCAGAAGCATCGTGTCGTGAAGTATCTCCGGTTGGCCAGTACCTGAACTGTGTGGTTTGAAGACTAGAAGTCCTTGCTAACGGACTGACTGAGCTCTAGAAAGAAAGGTCTGAGTGGGCTGACCTTTGAAAGCCCACGCTGCGCTATTTTGATGTTCGCGCCTACCAGTAGGCGTGACCAATGGTAATATATCTTATTTGTTCAAGCATAATAGAAGATCAGAGATAGAGAGAGAACCACAGCCTCATAGGAAGTCTAAGGAAACCCCAGCTGGCACTCGACGACGAGTGGCCTGTGTTATAGAATTATTTCCATAGTATGATTGAAGTAATATGGCACATTGTTGATGAATTGAATAATGATTGTGCATATATATAAATAGTTTTTTTTGCAACTGCGTAATTACCTACAAGCCGAAGTGTGCTTCTGTAGGCTTGGAACGTACTGGGCTCTCCTAACATTCAGGCCCATATGATTTAGGGAGAGTTGGCCTTGCGACTGGCCAGTGGCGACTCAACTGTCACATTAAATTGATATCTAGTTTCGTATAATATACCTATTTGCTATTGATTGCAGTACATCCAATAAGGAACCATAATTACATGAAATATCATAGATTAAGTTAGTAATTAGAATTTATTGCTTTGAATATACCTCTATTGTCTTTTGTTTTGTTTATTAATATTTATGTAAAACATGGCCTGACCGGCCTGACATATATAGATCCTCTAGTTGTTTAATACTTTTCTTGTGTGGTTGTGTCCGAGTGTGAGTTAGCTGCCTCTCGTGCAGTCGAATGCTCCCCAAGACCCTAACTCTGCTCGTGACAGAAGGAAGAAGGAAGAAAAGAAGGAAAAAAAGAAAGACAGTAATAAAAGAAATGAAGGAAGGAAGGGAGGGAGGAAGGAAGGACAAAAACAAAGAAAGACAGAAACAACCCCGACGGAGAGTATTACTGCAGGTGATAGTCAGACGACGTGTGTCCACGTCCGATGTCTTTCAGCAGCTGGCTTCTAGACACTCTATTGGTCTTGCACATCCCTGGCGAAAACTTGGATCATGGAGGGTGTATCCACTTTGCGGCACTAAATTTTAACAATAGAAAAAACACGTTCCACTTGCCGCACTAAAGTTAAAACAATAGGAAGATAAACTTTCCACTTGCAGCACCAAGAACATGCGTTTTATAGCAGAATATGAAGATGGAACCATCACAAGAAAGGAATACCTTCAAAGGATTTACTACACTGGCCTGCCCGCAACAAACCTGTAAATGTTGTACATAGTCTACATTCCCGCAACAAACCTGTAAATGTTGTACATAGTCTACCTTCCCGCAACAAACTTGTAAATGTTGTACATAGTCTACCTTCCCGCAACAAACCTGTAAATGTTGTACATAGTCTACCTTCCCGCAACAAACTTGTAAATGTTGTACATAGTCTACCTTCCCGCAACAAACCTGTAAATGTTGTACATAGTCTACCTTCCCGCAACAAACCTGTAAATGTTGTACATAGTCTACCTTCCCGCAACAAACTTGTAAATGTTGTACATATTCTACCTTCCCGCAACAAACTTGTAAATGCTGTACATAATCTACCTTCCCGCAACAAACTTGTAAATGTTGTACATAATCTACCTTCAGTCCAATGAAATAAATAAATAAAACATTTCTAATGCGGCCTCATTTATACCTAATAAATGAGACAGTCTCAAGCCTGAAACGCAGAGAGGAAATGTTAAAATAATCGAAATGTAGTACGGGGAACCGGTAGTAAGTAATCGAAGTAGTAGTGACTTTAAATTCGGTATTGTGAGTAGTGCCGCAGGTGTCCTCTTTTTTTTTTTTTCGATGGTGCCTCTTAATGTCCTGCTCCCATTATGGCTATTTTCCTTCAGTTTTTGCATGACAGTAACATTGTTCAGCTCTTTTGTCATCCACAATAATGTCATGTGATGGGAGATCACCAAGCTAAAAGTAAGGCACATTTAACTGTCATACTTTTGAGCATTTTGGTTTGTTTGTTGTTGTTCTCATTCCCCTTAGCAAAACACGCCCAAGTGTTTGAAACCTCATTGGGTTGCATAGCTGTTAGTTTTTTCTTTGGGTAACGACTGGCCCAGCTGGGTACACACGTACTTAAAACCGTGACATGTAAATTGAATCTTCCAATAACGTGCTAGTATTTAAATATATGATCCATTTAAAAGGTTTTCAGATAAGCTGTAATTAGACGTAAGACTTATCAATGAAGTAAAAATAAACTCTAAAAGTCAAATACATCTACGGCCTTTCCGACGGTCCGGTAAACTCTTTATGTGAAATTTCATCCAATCGCCTCCCCCTCTCACACAGACACATTCACTCACTCCCTCTCTCTTTCTCCCTCTCACCCCCTCTCTCGCTCACTACGTCTCTCTCTCGCTCTCTCCCTCCTTCTTCTCGAGTCTGGAGAAAGACGTCCAATAACAACCGACAACAACAATTATTGAAAAAGTTCAACCACATGAGCCAATCCGCCACTCCGTAAATCAAATTCATGCCATATACGGTTGCCAGCAAACAAACAAACAGCCTCACTCAAAAGATGTATCCTTTACGAAACCCTGCATCCTATTACAACAAAATAACTATTTACTGAAGAGGCTCGTGTCAAAACACATTACTGTAAAACTCCCTTTGTATCCCCTTATTAGTCTGGTCACTAGTAACCCATCACCTCTGTTCCCGGGGAAAACAAAATGTAATACGTCAGTCCCGACTGTCAGATAAAATTAAAGCCCTCGACTTTGGCTCGAGACATAGATTCAAACAAAGTTCTCTACGAAAACGATAGTGCTCGATGTAGGAATTCAGATGGTATATTGATAGCTATCGAAGCGAATTTATAAAGGTTTTTCTTCAATTATACGACGTTCTGCACTTCTCGATGAGGAAATCCTATCTCTAAGTGTAGTGACATACTAGACGCGGCAAACTGCTGCCGCACGCGGGAGCGGTAAAAAAAACAACCGCCAACACGTGTTATCCTATGAGACCTGACATACTAGAGAAACCGTCGTCGCGCTCGGGAGCGGTTGCCGCTGTCTGATTTTTTTCTGCCGCGCCTGTCGGCGGGAAAATGAGAACCGCAACCGCGCGCGGGAGCGGTTTTCAGAGACAACACATGTTAGGCTATGGCTAGTGACATACTATCCCGCTCGCCGCGGCGGGATTTTTATTGCAGTGCAATCACCAGGTGCACTTCGTTTCTCGCACAGTCCTGCTTCTTTTTTTCAGAAATAATATTCAGATATTGTGAACTTTTCGAATATGTCTGCGGAAGTTATTATTAGTATGGTGGAGCAACAGCCTGCTATCTGGGACAAGGGTTGTGAGCAGTATAAAGATAGAATTGCAAAAGATAAAGCCTGGGTAACTGTAGCTACTGGAGTCTACGAAGAATGGGATTCCCTCAGCAAGGAAGAACAAACAAAGAAATGTAAGTATTAGCATTTATTTACATTTTCAGAGGTACAATTATTTCAATACTCGTATTTGTCTTGGAATGGAACAGCACCCACTCCAACAAAGTAGTCAGCAAAATAATCCCGAACTTGAATTCCTAAAACACGAGGAGCCGGCCCGGTGCTAGTGACATCACGGAATGGGGACTCCTGAGCTTCGTCATAATAATTGACACCATCCTTTCGTCTGACAAAATTGTGTAATATACAACATGCTTTGACAATAGAATCTATAAAATCAGGTCTAACCATGATTGGTTTGTGGAAAATCTGCCACTTATTCGCCAATAAACCGAATGCACATTCCACTGAACGTCTAGCTCTTGAATGTCTGTAATTGTAAACTCGTTTACGAGAATCAAGTTCCCGCTTCATCTCCAATAAAAACAAATGGTTGGGGGTCATCATTACTGCCAGGTAAGAGCTTCGGTTGTGGGATATAGAGTTGTTCCGAGTATAATTTTGATCCGAAAACACTGTTTCGAAAAACAGTCGAATCACCTTCTTGGCCGTACGACCCCACGTCGATAGAGACAAATCGAAGGTTAGAGTCAGCAACAGCCATTAGAACCACTGAAAAAAATTTTTTGTACTTGAAGAATTTTGAACCAGAACTGCGAGGCTTCATACAACGAATGTGCTTCCCATCAATGGCTCCTAAACAATTGGGGAAATTAGTTTTTTTTTTCATAAGCCTCGGCAATGCTATACCAATCTTCAGTAGTTACTTCGGGCATTTCAATATCTTTCAAAAGAATCCAGATTGCTTCACATGTTTAAAAAACTATCTGAGCAATGGTACTTCTTCCATTATTGAATTCAAATTGAAGAGCCGTGAAGGAATTCCCCGTAGCCAGGTATCTGCGGAAGAACAGAAGAGGGTATAAAAAATTTTTCATTCAATCCACAGGTATTATATAACATGAAAATAGTTTTTGGGAAAAATTACAGAAGAGTTACAAACCCAAACTTTTACCTAACCTAAACAACCGTATATAAGTGTCCTCTTTGAATGTAAATTTAGACTTATGAAAACATCGTCTTCGTGTTTTATACTCAAACTTATTTTTCACTTCTTACAGTGAACAATCTGAAGGCAAAATGGAAGAACATGAGGGATTCAATGTTCAAATCCCTTCAAACAAAGAGTGGAGACTGTGCCTCAAAGAAAAAAAAATATGTCCATTCTGAAGCTCTGACGTTCCTTCGTACCAGCTCCGAAAAAAGAAGGTAAAATCTAGAGTATAGTCCAAACTTGTTTCTTTAATTTCTTAACCTATGCACATATATCTCTGGTCGCTGGTGGCTGAGAGGTAGTGTGTCCGCCTCACATGCAAATGGTCTAGAACCCCCGTCAGTGCAGCATGTTTTTTTTGGAAAAGCCCCGTCCACTATGTACATCATAACACCTGTTGTGCACGTTAAACATCCCTTGCTGATTTGATGTGGTCAGTCGGGCCAAATTTGTAGGTTAAAGAACACCAAGTGTTAGTAATTCGTAGCGCCAGTAATAGGCAGCAGGCATAGCTTCTCACTCCTTACATTCTCTAGTATTGTAAAAAGTCATTTGATAACATTGACTAAGCTCCACCGAGCGCTTTCTGTGGATTCTGGCGCTTTATAAATTCATTTATTATAATATTATTATTATTATTAATTCTTCATATGAGTAGAGATTGCGGGTATAACTTTGCATAATTGTTTCTTTCTAGTACAAGTGGCAACTACGAAGATGACAACACACCTGATCCAGATCCTGATGAGTCCGCGATACTGGATGATCAAGAGGATTCATTAATGTCAACCTCATCCATCGACTCTCCACAAAGCGGCCGAAAGAGGGTCTTCAAAAAACCAAGCCAGCCATCAAAGATGACCCCTTTTCAGGCATCCCTCCTTAGCAGCCTGGACCATGCAGCAAAGACAATTCAGTCACCACAGAACGATCCAGAAGATGCAGACAAGTCGTACTTGATGTCCCTACTCCCAGATTACAAAAACAAAACTACAGCAAAAAAGTGGGAATTTAGGACACACGTAGCGAATTTTTTTCAAAATTTGTATTTAACCTCTCGTCCGACCTCCTCGCAACAATTCTACTCACAAAACTATTACCAACCTCAGTGTCTTGGAGGGGATCCACAACAATTTTGGTCCAATAATACCAGTACTAATGATTGTTATTCAACAAGTGCATCCCCGACAGGTTCTATAGCGAGTCGCTGCACCCCTTCACCCAATCCCCAATGAATTAGAAATGGCAAAAAAAATCAGTTGTGTATGTTGTTTTTATTTGACAATGTTATGTTTCTTTGATTTGATAGCATATCAATTCAATGAACCGAGTGGGTGAAAGCCTTTCTTTCTTGTGTCTGATGTTACATTTTGAGTTTCTTTAAATAAACGGTATTGAAAGCCATGTTATTTTGTTTTATGGAATTTCTAGGTAAAATAATCTTGTTATAATGTATTCTTATACTCAAAAAGCTATAGTATCAACTAAATATTCACTATTTGCGTAGATAAAATAACCTTACCTGAGGGTGATGGTCAGCCTTTTCTCTGCAGTATATTGGTTTTCCAAAAGAAGTTTCTGACTTAGTGATTGCAGGACGTAGCACTTCGAGCAAGTGATCAAAACTTGGTATAGACATTCGGTAATATAGGTGAAGAATTTATCGTTGTGGTTTCTAATATTTGCGTAAAAACGAGGGAAAGGATCTCTGCCATGGTTATAGGGGTGAACGAAGCAGGTCCGGGCTCGTCCAGGAGCATCCAGGGGCCCTTCGCTTTCAGCAGCACACAAAGTTGCAATTTTAATAAAATTTGCCACATCCATCCTACGCTGATGACCGAACAACACTGAGAAAAACGCACTGGAGGGCGATTTGCCGCTCATAGTATGTCAGGTTCAAACTTACGCGGTTTGCAGCTGCCGCGCGCGGGAACGGCAAACCGCGACAGCACGCGGCATAGTATGTCACTAGCCTTACAGGATAATTAGGAGTAGGGGCCGTTTATAAAACACTTACGCTCGGAGATGGGGAGGCAGTGTGTGTGTGTGTGTGTGTGTGTGTGTGTGTGTGTGTGTGTGTGTGTGTGTGTTGTTTGGGGGGGGGGGTGGGGGTGGGAGATCCGCCCCCAAAGTATGAAATGCGTGTATGGGGTGGCTCGGGGGTCTGGGCGGCAGGCGTACGTTTTTCAGTTTTGATATTGAATTGCGAAGTTATTGTTGGTGTTTTTTCCCCACCAAATTAGATCATTGTATACATAGAAACCAAATTTCTGATCTAAAGAAAGCTTTGTCAGGGAATTGTCCATCATTCTTATGTCCGTACGCTCGAACAAGTGGGGGAAGCGGGGAGATGTAGAGGATGGGGGTGGGGGACCTACGAAAAGAGTACATGGTGGGAGACATACAGAGAGAGAGAGAGAGATGGACGGACGGACAGACGGACAGACAGACAGATATAAATAGATAGATAGATAGATGGATAGATGGATTGATAGACAGAAGGACAGACCGACAGACAGACACACACACACACACACACACAGACAGATATAGAGAGAAAAAGAGTGGGGAGAGGGAGAGAGAGAGAAAGAGAGAGAGAGAGAGAGAGAGGGGGGGGGGTGTGTGAGTTTTAAAAAATCACATGAAAAAAATGGGCAAAAGCGAGAGTACATACTTCAGACATGGTCCTATAGTTAACAATGTTATATAGTAGTCTCACGGATTCTTCTCGTTCAGTGGACGCAGGAATTGGTTGTGACATGCAAAAGTATCAGTGATCAATGGTTTTCCTTTTGTTCATCGGCTCGGTTTATAACGATCCTTACAACCTGCTCCGTTTCTCTAATCTGTACTGTCTGGCTCTCTGATACATTATCAAGAGCCAATGGCCGCGTCCCTTATTTCTCTGTCGTTTCAGATTGATAACAAAAACAACAGCACAAAGTAAACAAACGAATTATACTCCTCTCTTTCTCCTGTTTCAGACGGAGCTCATTTCTTGTCTGTTGTTTCTGACAATGTTTTTTTTTTCTTTTTCTAACAGAGTCGCTCACAGAGTCCCGGATCATATTCTCTGTTCTCCCCCCCCCCCCCCCAACCACACACACACTTTGCGATCCCCAGGTTTCCTCAAGACTCCCCCATTTTGAACTATTATCTAACAAATTAATGTTTTCACGATTACACGTTTACAATAGCAATTACTTAACAATAATGATGAAGTTAAATTCTTTATTAATTCTTCATAGTTGAGTATATATTGACATTTCATCTGAAGAAAACAAGGTGTACAGAATACACTCTTCCCCAATTTGGAATATGATACCTCCTGTGACTGAAATGCCTCGCATTGTAAAAATTCCTTCCTTTAGATTTGAAATTCCTTCCGTGCGAACCAAATGCCTTTCTCTTGAGAATCACTATACTAAAGGCAGCACAGGTACTGAAATATGCAGCACTGAACAATAAGCTGCAATACTGCGTCGGACATCGTTCACTCGTGTCACCTTCTCTCAGTAAGGCCCGGCGCGCACTATATTAAAATTAACCATCCGTTCAATGCAAGCAATCTTTCGCGTGGTGTGTAGCACTGAAAACTCTTTGCCAAGCAAGCAAAAATTGGCGTTTGCGCGCCATGGAGCAGGCAAAACGGGATTGTGCGCGCCGGGCCTAAGTGATGTAGACGAATGCATTGTTACACCATAGACACGCAGTCCAAGAACATCATAATAAAAGTAATCGTATTTAGTACATCAAGATACAATACTTTGTAGAACATTGTTCACTCGTGAAAATCTTCGGCTCTATAAGTGTAGTAGAAGAATGTATTGTTACATCATAGACAATACTCCAAGAATATCGTAATTACAGTAATCTTTCCGACGTTGCTAAACATGGCAGTTTTCAAGTACCATTCTGGCAATCACTTAAAGTCAGCATGTCTACATAAGTTTCCTCAAGGTACATAATACTGTCTCGGTACAAACTTTATTGCGTCATTGAAACAAGAGGCGTCCTTGAGAATATCTGGAGCGAAGCTATACAATAATTTACTCATTATTATAAACGATGTCAAATGTTCGCCACGGATTATGAGAGAGAAAATATCCATGTGGCCTTCACATCTACACTCTTTGTCATTAGACTTCTCCAAGAATAGCAACGTTTATTGCACACGGATGTATAAATCTCTCGCAAAATGACGTAAAACTGCGTAAATCTTACGTTACATCAAACGTCCAAACTTTACCACAAAATTTTACGATATTCTTCAAATTTAATACTATAATGTTGCATATTATGTCTTAAGTTAGAGCGGAATGACGTCTGAGGTGTTCTACAAAGTTTTGCGACATTCTTCAATTGAAATGACGTAATACTGCATACATCTTACAATTACGTCACGATGATGTCCAAACTGTAGATCAACTACAGCGTTTTACGACCTTCTTCAATACAAATGACGTTAGACTGCACATATCGTAAGCTACATAAGGATGACGTCCAAGCTATGCTACAAACTTTACGACTGTCTACAACATAAATAACGTACAACTACATTTATATCATCAGAATAACCCCAAAACTGTACTGCACAATTTTACACCATTCTTCAACTTAAATAAGTGCATACATCTTACGTTACTACAAAATGGTGTCCAAAATGTTTCAAAATATTTTCTACATTTTTCCTTACAAATAACATGAAACTGCATACTTTTTTCTACGTTACATCAAAGTAACGTCCAACATGTACTACAAAACTTAACGGCTTTCTTCAAGCTAACCCAGAAAATCTGTGTCAGTCGATTTAGATCTACACACTAGTATATATTTTCTCGCTAACTCCGTGAGACTCTCTGGGACCGTGACAAACGTAATCCCCTGCCAGTCGATAGAAAGGAGGGAATCGGGCGTGATTATATGGTTCCCGCTAAACACATAAAAGATGTAAATACCCCCCAAAAGGAAGTCAGTCACACCAACGCAATTACCGTAGGGGACGGATCGATCAGTGCTCTCCTTTTGTCTCAGCCGCTGGTTCTCATACTGAGGGCCCTTGAACACTCGAAAGTGTCTTGGCTTGGAAATTGCTCCAGTTCGAAAGACGGTATGTAAGTAAGTTTTACAGCACTCGACCGTTCCTCGTTGATTAGCCATATGGGGACCTTAATTCTTAGTTTTTTTGTTTTTTTTTGTTCTATCCCCATTTTCTGAAAAACTGAAGATTTTTCAGTATGCAGAAGCGGTATAACAAATGCACCCCTTGACACGTTTAAAATGCCTTTTGGCTTTTTCGCAGTTCCGATTTATTCAACTCCTTATAATACTGAAGCCGCAAATGTTTAATATAGAATTTCTCAGTTGTGCAAAAAGTGGAGTTGGAATAAACAAGGACTAAGTTCGCGAACACTTGACTGTTCCTTGCTGATTGGCTATATGCTACGTTTAAGGCTTGTGGCGTACTGTATCAAGTCTGCCTCACATCTGTTTTTGCATCGCTTTACTCATTGTATTTTCATCTACTTTCTATGCCATTGTGTTCCCAAAAGCTTTGATTTTAATACTGTTGCTCGTAACGCTGCTGATTACATTTTCCTCTTTGACCCTTCAAAGGCTGGTGGTTCACTGAGTCAAAGTGTTTAGGTCTTTATTTCAGGTGGTTCGCTGCCCTTGGCATTTACATCTCACTTTTTCTTGTTTTATTTTTCTCGTTGAGGTTGGAATTTGGTTGTTTTGTTTTTTTTTAGAATTTTTCCCGGAGCTGCGGCCTGTTCTTTTCGATTTCCAACTGCCAAGATATCATTAACGTGCGATACGTGCACACGGAACCTCCGAATTTTTCGTCCATATCCGAGAAGACTATGTGCTCAATCCTATCTTAATCTACCATAGGATCACGGAAGATATATAAGAAAAATAAAAAAAATTCCAACATGATTGCAGCGACTGGGATTTGAACCGGGTACCTTCGGTATGAGAGGCAAGCACTTTGCCTCTAGACCAGTGTGTCCCTGAATCAAGTCGGGTTTTGTCTAGGTCTTTGTGTGAGATGTGAACTATGAAGCTAATAGGAACCTCGCTCACAGGCGAGACTGGATTAAGTCTGCCTCACTAGTTCGAGAACGTCAACTGGCAGAAAAGAGAGACCTCGCCATAGTGACTCAAAACAGTTGCAGAAAGATTTGACCTACTACGCCACAAGCGACAGTCTATGAGGACTAGTCGAGAGTTGTAAAACTTACTTTCGAACAAAAAATGAAAACATATTGCAAACTATTTCCACAAACCCGTTGAAATTTTATGTCTCTCCGAAACATAATGCTACACAACTAAGTAAGCATTCTATCGAAAACCTATTAAGGAAAACATTCCTCACACATTGCTAAAAGTTTGAAACTAATGAACTCATACAGGCGTTTCAATTTCGGCAAAGAGAATTCCGTTTCCCATTTCCCATTTGATTTAGGCCTTCATCTAGACTCAAATTGGTTGTAATTCTGAAACACATGCATCCATGTGCAATATCCTTGTCTCTGGTTCCTCTTATAGTTTGCACATGACTAGCAACATGCAATCTCAAGTCTGTTTTTTAAATTGAAATCAATGATCGTGCTTAAAATACAAAGCATTCTATAACTATACAACGTTTCAGTTCAACTTTTTTTTTTTTTTAAAGTTAATATCACATTAAAGTGGGATAGATTTCATATTTTATACTGATATGACTTCTCTAGAAATAATATCAAAATGTTTACTTTAATTGTTTTTCATATTGTTGATACCGTAACAGTAATGCTTTCGCAATGGGGTCCACGCTCAAACCTCACTGCCACACGCACACAAAAGTTTGGAACCACTGATCGAGGGCTTTTATGACCTCCCTTCTTTACCAGTCCTGCTCTCAGTCTCTGGCCTACCCTCCATTAGTCTCGCTGTCTGCATGGATGGATACCTCTCGTGGTCCATCCTTACGCCATCATCCAGGCTTTCTCCCTCTACTTCATCACCTGTTTTCTTATTTTGTACAGTTTCCTCTTCCATTTCCTGGTAAAGATGTTATTTCACTTTCATTTTTACTTGGCTACTTGTCCATCCAGTCATTCATTCATTCATCTTTTCGATCCAGTCCTCGGTCCATCCATCCAGCCATTCACCCATATAGCCATTCATCTATTTGTCACCATGTCTGTTCATCCATCTATCCATCCATCCATCCATCCATCCCACCAACTCATTCTTTTCCGTTCGTCTATCTATCTATCTCTTTATCTATCTATCAATCTGTTTGTCAGTCAGTCTGTCTGTCTGTCTGTCCGTCCATCCAAACATCCATCCATCTCTCCGTTCGTATGACTGTTTATCCTTTTCCGCCTAACTATCTATCTATCTATCTATCTATCTATCTATCTATCTATCTATCTATCTATCTATCTATCTATCTATCTATCTATCTGTCTATCTGTCTATCTGTCTATCTATCTATCTATCTGTCTATCTGTCTATCTGTCTATCTATCTATCTGTCTATCTGTCTATCTATCTATCTATCTATCTATCTATCTATCTATCTATCTATCTATAGCATTAGCTACCGACATTTTCCCCTATACTACAAACAATGAAACACATTGTCACAAATCCCAGACTGGGAGATGTAATAGTTTATGACAGGACGACAATCACGAACAAACAAGTTTAACACTTAACAAAACAACCCATCAGACTCACACATTTATTAAACATAATTATACATATAATAGCGCAATTACATACATTATAGTATTGAAATGAACTGCCGTACAACGGCCTTACTCTCACACACACTCTCCCTCGGATCCACAATCCGGTAGTTACTCCTAAAGGCACTTCGGCCTCAGCCTCTCCCCTCAGGGTCTTAATAGTACATTAATAATTTACTGGCACCGCAGTCTCTCAATATCCCCTCCCTATTGTCATACACCTTAGCACTCCCCTAGCACCTCAGCAGGGCAATAACACGTTATTATTTCCATAGCCATCAACATGGCAACACCATAGTATCAGTTCACTAGCCTATCAACATGGCAACAACATAGTATCAGTTCACTAGCCTATCAACATGGCAACAATATAGTATCTCATTCACTCTCATATCTACGTCCCTGTCCGTGGCCTGACTGCCACGACTTATGTGCCTCTACTGTCCTACACTGACAGCCTCACTTCTGGCCTATGTGCGGCCTCCGGCCCTATGCTGGCCTATCACTTGTGCTCATCGAGGTGGCTCTTCGGCCCGTCCCCGACACCTACAAGAATAACATTACATTGGTATAATACCCTACCATTTCTATTCACTCCACCTCTCCTTACAATCCATGAAGCGTACACACACTAGTTCACCTTTCACTCACCACACATCTTACGGTAACACACCTCCATCGGAGTACACACTACTCACTCGCGCTACAAATCCATGAACTCACTTTCATCTATCGCTCATGGCGCACATTGCTATATCCAATATCAAGGACTTCCACATTCCTCACATATACTTATTCACATCATGGTAATAGACGAATATAATATAATACATCAATCATAATAATCAATCAACGTTCTACATACCAGTCATAACTGGAAAGACTCTCACTAGTCTTCTCGACTGCTTCCCTTTATGTCCGCCCGATGGGCTTTTATTCACAGGTCCGCTCCGTCGGACCTTCTAACTTGCAGTGATAGTTATACAGCGCTTTCGCCTCATTCAGACCCCCCCCCCCCACTACTCACAACAGCACGCTTAACTTGCTGTCTACTGTGAGTCCTTACTCTACACCCGCTCTGTAGCAATCCCCTTAATTGCACTCACTCCACTCGTGACACACATCAGTAAGAATGTTGATGGTTATGTCGGCATGACATTTCTTGGTCGATGAAGAAGCAGGCCTAGCAGCAAGTGTGTCACTGATTCATGTGGCAGCAAGTGTGTCACTGGTTCATGTGGCAGCAAGTGTGTCACTGGTTCATGTGGCACTACCATACAGTAACAGATGATTTTCTTTCAGATAAGTTAGAAACACTATTGATTTCCGAAGAGATATTTCCATTTACACAGTGTTTATTTCTGTGTTTGTATGAGAATTTCACGAATACAGCAGGTATCTAATTAGGCCACCGATCTAACCTAAATAGACCGCGAAAGGCGCAAAGTAGCCGTTATATCCGAACGGACGAATAAAGTTTTCGTATTCGTATTCGTATTTTCGTGCCGACGCGATGTAACGCCACAAAAACTCAAAACTTACACTCACACAGCAGACCTAAAAGTCAAGTCTGAGTGATTCGACCTTTGATGTCGACCCAAGGTCGTTGCGTAGGGCTGTTACTTAAAATAACTCAGTTCGGCAGCTGAGCTAGAAGTGGTTGCACCAATCACAATCCAGGAATTAGACGGTAAGCTGCAGATGCAGTCCAGTATTTAAGGCCATACAGAACTTAGTTCTGGGCCACATGTAGACAATCCATTTACGAGGTGGACGGCGAGCTCTCAGCCAGATGAGAAGTCATAGAGACGCAGGGATTGAGCTGATATGTACAGTGATGGAGCATTGTCAGAAATCTACGCTCCTGAGCCCAAGCCTACTTGTTTGAGCATTAAACCCACAGCGCTAATATCAACAGCCCTCACATTGTGAGGGCCGAATGGTGAGCTAAAGATTTTAATTCCATGCTGAATTTACAGCCACCTACACATGTAGACTGTTGACCAGTACTGCCAGACCACATGCATTTCCCGCGACCACGTGTGAACTACACCAGAGCGCGCCTGGCAGAGACGCTATATAAATATGTTTTAGTATGAAGAGAGATAGAACTTTAAACCTTACAGGATCCGTCGCCCTCGGGCGCGGATTCTTTTGAATGTAAATTTATTGTGACTTAGATAACTTCATATTACATTGCCTTAAGTACTTCATAGTTGCTCCTCAGCTTAGCTGAGCATTTTCAGTTGCTATTGTATTCGTTATCTATTGTATATTTTATCTTTGAATTTGTTAGATATATAAACTTTGCAGTCTGTTACTCAAATTGATTTATTTAGTTTTTAGAGTGAAAGTTGTTTAATTGTTGTTGTTTTTTTTGTGCTCGTGTGATTGGGAAGCGGACCTCTTGATCTATATTCCCCAAAATCCCGATCCGCGACAGGGATATTACGATGAAAAGAGTAAGTGCCTGGATCTGTCAGACCCAGAGTGTAAAATAGGGTTAAAGAAAAAAAAAAGTAAAGCGCTTTTCACGAATAATTTATTTATTTATTAGCCTATCTTTCTGAAATCTGACATGTCACATGCCGCTGAATTGTCTTAATACCATATTAAATTTGAAGCTTTTTCCGACAGGTTTGAATAGGTCCTTAACCCCGTAAAGATGGGCTACCCAACACCCTGTCTCTTTGTTCGAAAGTTAAGATTTACAGCATTACACTGTTTATGTTTATTCTGAGTGCGCAGCCGCGCTCACCGTATTTGGGTTGTTATGACTTTTCCAGTTCAAACCCATGTGCTGTTGGGAATTTCTTTTTTCTTAAAACGAGCGGGTGGTTGGTAGGCTTTTCTGGTAGGGTCTCCTTCTGTTCTGTCATTCTTTTATTGTTCTCTCTATCGTCTTGCTTCTTCCTGGCATAATATGGCCGTTATCATGTCGATGTGCTTTATACTAACTCAAACTTGAACTCAAACTCACTTTTGTTAAGACAGCGAAACTTCACAAGCTATGAGCAATACCCCGCGGTGCTTTGTTTCGAGACAACAGCAGTCAACAATGATTTTTGTGACACCTTGTTTCTATAGTACTTTCAAATATATTATGCAGACAGTTTAATGTACATTATAGCTGCAAAGAGAGAATAAGAAAGGCCAAAAGTCTGCGGATCACACTGGGAAAACTTGAATTAACCCCCTTGGCCCCGCCCCCATTTCTGCTTGTGGGAAAAAATGCTAATTTTTGTGAAAATTTGTTCTTACGGGGCATATAATTAGAGGTTCACTACTTAGTTGATTTTGTGAATACCGCAGAAATTACTAAAAATAAGATCTCTCGCCTTGGCTTCCTGTGGGAACTGCAGTCGCATGACAGATTACTTTGTATCACTAGTGATAGACGAGACATGATCGGTACACTGGTTAAAAAAAACAAAGTTATTCCCCAAAGCGCTTTTTGTTATTCCTGTAGCAAAGTATAGTTACGGACACATTTGCAAGTGCCCACTCTTACACTCGTGAAATAAAAGCCATTTTGGTTTCGAAATGATCGATCTATTGTTTAAAAAAAAACCTTTTTCCTACCCTATTTTTTTTCTTTCTTTCTCATTTTAAGAAACAAAATATTATAGTTATCCGCACACTTGGAAGAGCCGACTGATACACTCGTGGTATTAAAGCCATTTCAGTTGGACAGAACATCGATATCAAAAACTCATACTTCGGCGCCAAGAAACGGATACCGTAAGACGAGACTCAATGAATATCAGACAGACAAGGCAGATGGTGATATTACCAATGGCGCCAGACAAACACAGTCCTGTACTCATCCCTCCTGTACTTTCTGTCGGGATAACGATAGAAATGGACAGTTCTTGGAAGAGATGAGTTGCAGCAAATGTACAAGGAGACATGTAAGAACTGATATATTATACAGACAACAGATTTTAACTTGTACATTAACCACTTTGAGTTTAGTTTTTACAATGTGATATTCGTACACAATTCCGGGAAACTATACACATGTCTGAATATTGCTATTCACTCTAAAAACATAATATATGTGGTTGATTCATTTCACTCATATCATCCTGACACCCCAGTGCATGTAAAAGGCAGAACTGAAACTCGTGGGAGTAAGAAGAAACATATCATCACGTAAGTTCTTGTTTGTTCTAACTCCACTTTTTCTACAACTGAGAAATTCAACGTTAAACGTTTTTCCGTTTCCTGTGACATTTTAATTTTTGCTGTTGTTGTTTTTGTTTTTTCGCAACCTTAAACCTGTCTCACTTTTGACATGGCGGTTTGGTTTCCCGCCTTTCAAGAGATTAGCTTTCTGTCTTAAGGGTTCCTGTTCTCTTTCTCCCTCTTTCTCCCTCTCTCTCACTCTCTCTCTCTGTGTCTCTAACACACTCTCTGTTTCGCTCTCCCTCTCTCTGTTTCTCTTTCTCTCTCTCTATCCCCTTTTCTTTCTCTCCCTCTCCGTTTCTCTCTCTTTCTGTCTCTCTATCCCTTTCTCTCTCTCCCTCTCTGTTTCTCTCTCTGTCTCTATCCCTTTCTTTCTCCCTCTCTCTTCTTGTCTCTGGTTCCGTCTCTCTGTCTCTCTATCCCTTTCACTGTCTCTCTCTCTCGCTGTGCCTCTCTCTGTCTCTATCCCTGTCATCTCCCCCTCTCCTTCTCTCTCTGTCTCTATCCCTTTCACTATCTCTCCTTCTCTCTATTTCCCTCTCTGTGTCTCTCTATTACTTTCACTGTCTCTCTCTTTCTCTCTCCCCCCCCTCTCTCTCTCTCTCTCTCTCTCTCTCTCTCTCTCTCTCTGTCTCTCTCTCTCCTAACGAGAAGTATCTAAAACGTAATCTAAATATTCTGTTACTTTAATATAACAAGCAAAGATAACACATTGTTTGTAACCGACCAACGAATCCCTTTCCCTGCTAAGAGTTGGATTCTCAACCGCCCTCCATCTCAGACAGACATCAATTCTTCCTCAGTAGAAAGAACAAATAAAAAAAATCACACAGACATGCAGGCCATGAATACATTCGATCTTTCCCGTTTATCTGTAGTAATATAATCTTCCATGTCTGCCTCTGGATTCGACTGTCTCCGTTGTTTAATCTCAGAAGCTCAATCTCTCCTTCGATACTTTTTTTTTTTTTTAGAGTTGTCTCGACTATTTTATTTATCATCTTCTCGTTAAAAAATCTTAACGAATCCGATTACATTGTCTCGTCGACGACAATCATCATTCCCCTCTCCCCCAAATCTCAATTATTGTATTTACCCATTGTAAATGTCGCCATTGGCCAGCCAGTTCGAGACGTGTTTAAATTTCTTTGCATATCTGACCCCCCAAAAAATGGGCCTTAAGTCGAGTGTCATAAACACTTGTTTGACCAGCGTGCTCTTAGTCTAAAGATCTCTTTTAGCCTCATTTACCCTCCCAAAGGGTTTCAAGGAGGAGGGCGAGAAGGAGAAAGAGAGCAGGAGAAAAAAAAAAGAGGAAGAGGACGAGGGAGGAAAATAAGAAGGGGGGGGGGGAGAAGGAGAAGTCGAAAGAGGTGGAGGAGAAGAGGAAAGAGACGGAGGATGAAGAAGAGGAGTAGGAGGAGAGAAAGATGAAGAAACAGGACGGGGGAAGAGGAGAAGAAAGAGAAAGAGTTTGAGTTTGGGTTTAAGTTTTATGGTGCGTCGGCACGATAACGGCCAGTTTGCGCCCTTCACGGTCTATTTGGGTACACTTTCTTTATTTAGAGCTGTCAAGTAAAACACAGAACCAAATACATTCATATCATTTTAACACATTGGTAAAATTCTAAAAAAAAAAAAAAAAAAGTTGTTTTGTATAGATCTAGAAAAATGTTTGTAAACGAGTATAAAAGTTATTAAATCAAGTTGTAAATCTTAGCCCCTCTCAGAAAGGACAGGACGCATTGCTGGTCCACTTCAGAAAATAGTTCTTTCACGGATCCGCAGTCATAGTGCTTTCTTCGGATGTGCACGAAGTCTACACATTCAGTTAAAATATGTTTTATTGATAGTTTGCAATTGCGTGCCATACATTCGGGTGGATCTTCCCCCCGAAGTAAAAAACAGTGTGAGGGGTGGGTATGACCCACACCGAGTCTACTAAGGACAATTTCATCTTTCCGATTTTGTTGCCAGGCATGGGTCCACTGACTGTGCTGATCTTGGATAAAGTTTATTTGATATCAAATTTGTTCATCCCGTCTTTCCTGTCATCTGGATTTAATGAAGTTATTCATAGCTGCTTTAAGAAAAAGAAGAGAAAAGCTGAGTTAGTGACTGAAAAAAAAGAAAAGGTACAACCTTTCTTGACGATGAGCCACATCCATTTCTAGACAAAGACGGAAGATATTAAGATCAAGAGCCCTCCTATCAAACGCGCTCAATAAGAGTTATTGGAAATGATATAGGATCATCATTAGTGAAAGACTAAAGGTTCTAGGTCCCAGAGTAACACACGCAGACAGTAATGGCTAGGGACTCGGCCTTTCTAAACTGATACCGATACCATCTGAGTCGGCTCTGCCAGCCCCCAGACCGATCATATCGAATTCATTTCCTAAAGATGAACTTTTAAGGGGATCGTTTCGGTCTGAATCTGAAAATAATCAAAGTACTCGATGCCGGGTTGTAACTAGTCTGGTTAATGGTAAGATAGGGATATTTGATGGTGCTGGAAACAATGTTGGGAAGGAACGGGGGAGTGAGTGAGTGAGTGAGTGTGAGTGAGTGGAGTGAGTGAGTGAGTGAATGAGTGAGTGAGTGGGGGAGTGAGGGAGTGAGGGGGTGAGGATGGATGAGTGAGTGAATGAATGAGTGAGTGTGCGAGCGAGTGAATGAGTGAATGTGAGTGAGTGAGGGTTGGGGGGAGGGGGGTGAGTAAATGAATACCAGTGTAGGGTTGAATAACAGAGTAGGTATGTAAGTATGAAAGAGGACATCATGGCACCTGAATAATCGAAAAGTAGAAGTTTCAATTTCACAATGTCATGTTCATCTTCGAAAGAAATCGTCATTTTAGGTACAAACTGACATTCACCCGAAACAATTTACTTTAAATTGAGTCCGTAAAGCGGGAAACAAATCGACCGCATAATCACAATACACCCATACTTTCAAACTAAAACTTTACTGCGAAAGAAAACCGTTTTCTGGTGATGAATTTTCTTTTTAAATTACAACTTATAATAATGTTCCTTATGTACTGCACTTTCTACGTCGGTCAATATTATACACTGCATATTTCAGACCAATTGATTTTACAGGCAATGATTCACCTTAACTGACATTTCGTTGGGGTTTGTCGCTTATTGGAGACAACACTTGCATTTAACTGAAATATTTAGCATCATTATGATCCCTTCTGTGTAGTTTTTTTTCTTTTAAATCCACATCGATTTATGTCTACTCAAAGACAGTATACCCTCGTTTATAAAAATAAAAACATAATTATACATAAGGAAAACGGGTCATGGCCAAACCGTATTTCTGAACACTTGTATTCTGGAGCAATGTTTTTACACCATAATAGCTGCATTTGTCTGAAAAAAAAAAAAAAAATAATTTTTTTACCCACTTCTTATTCTAAAATCCTCAAATCTTTTGCAAGAGCCTAAACATTTTGGGAATTCCCGAATGACTCAGTTCTTGAAGAGGGGAAAATTACGAGACCGGTGAAGAGGGCAAAAAATACGTAAATGTTTTTTGCCTAAACAAAAGCATCTTCTAGTGGAACAGCATTGTTTTCAAGGAAAAACCCACACAAAATATTTCTCCCCTGCACATCAAATGTTAATGTTAGTACGCTAATGTTGTTGCTATCAGCAATAGATGAAGTGGATTAGGAGTTCAGCTGTGTGCGACGGTTTTTGGGCCTCTGTACGTGCGTGCACCGGTGTATTACTTTAATTACGTAATCTGTTAAAAGGAGCCGTTGCGTTATTTTGAACAACGGGAGGGTTTTTTTTTTAAAGGGGGTCTGGGTTGGAGTGGTGGGTGGGTGGGTGGGTGTTGTTACAATAAAACAACCACAAGTATATTCATATGTTTGGCGTCCCGTTATCATGTCTCGCTACTGTCTCACCTGTATAATATATAATAACTGGTAGGATCGTCAACAAGGTCCATCGCCGCTGATACAGTTCGGGTTTGAGTAAAATTTTGAAGCTGCCTTCCTTTTGATTTGCGACATGTTCTTATTTCAGATTTGGAGACTTGAAATGATGCAAAAGTTTGTGTTTTTTTTTTTTATAGTTTGCTTTTTGTTTCTAATTTCGATTCCGATCCTTCTTTCATAAATGCTGGAGCCCATGACGTCATGATCACCGATGTGTTCACTATTGCACACACATTGCCTAGAGGCGTAAATTATTGCCATTTCATTACAGCCTTTGCCTCAAATCCTGACGAGCACGTCCACACGAAAATGGTCACAAATGTGTTAGGAAAAAGCAAGACGGTAGCTAGTGAGATGGGACACTCAGAACATCAGGAGACCCTACCCGAATCGTTCACCAACCGCGCATCTAGGAGTAAATGAAAACTTGGAAGGTCAATTTTGATGAATAAACAGTGAGGGTGGATTATGCAAAGAAAACATTGTAAGACGTAAGACTTGACATTAAAAAGTTTAAACTTCGGTACTCATATCACGAGAAAGTTTGCAACCCTCGACATTCCATGCCTAGAGGATTACTGTACAATGTTGCGGTGAGTAAACCTTTGCTGTTTCCAGACATCAAGGCCAGCCGTGCCACGTGGACTGCCAAATTGCACAGCTAGTATTATAACGGATACTTTAATGATTCTGGTGAAAACCACAGGTCTCGGCTGAAGAAATAGCTTGAAATTTTGGGCAATTACTTAGTCTTATCGTGACTCTTGTTTCACTAGCTAATCTGTGATTAAACATCATGACAAATGTACCAGTGGCAATGTTTCTTTCCCCCCTCCCCCTTCCCACCCCATTTCCAAAATACTCGTGTAAATTATATACATTTGGTCTTGTCTAATCGCGCGCACCCCTGCACCCATCCCATCCCCTTGTTTAACAGATACTTTTTTTTTTTAAAGAACGAGACATGTCATGACTAGTGCACTATAAAAGATGGCATTAGAAATGCATCCTTTTATCACGATTTGATCTGTGCTGGAAATCGTGACTACAAAAGTACCCGTTACGACGATGACTCTACCTGAGGATCGATACTGACAGTTGGTATTGACAGTTACATTCTACTTCTCTCTCTCTCTCTCTCTATCTTTCTGTCTCTCTCTCTCTCTTTCTTCCTCTCTGGCCCTCTCTCTGTCTTTCTCTCTCTGTCTTTCTCTCTCTCTCTCTCCCCATCTCTCTATCTCTCTCTCTCTGTCCCCTCAATCCCATACCGACACACACCCCGTTCCCAATAGTTCTTTTGTTTTTTCTGGAGTTAGGCCCAATATGAGTCAAAAACCAACGCAAAGCAGTCTTGACCCAGTGCTCTACTACCTTAAAAACTGTGGAGAAATTACTAACATATTCATGTGAATGTCCATCTATGGGATGATAATTTGAATGTTTATTCTCAGCAACAACCTTGGCTTCTGCCAAAGTCAAAATGTGGCCAAATGAAAAAGTTTTATGCAGCAAAGTCTCACACAAGCAATAATACAGAAAAGATAGCAATAAAAGGCAAACGGACAGGAAATCGTGTCGACAGTATAATGACAATATTATTATTGTGCAAGGAAAAAGCAAGACGAGAGACAATACAATAGAACGATAGGGTATAAGAATGAGACTCCACCACAAACGTCCACCAATCACCCGTTCAAGAAATGACACCAATACGCCTTCAAGTTACTAAATTATAATTATAGTAGATTAATGCATGACTGACATGCGGAGCGTGACGAACAGAGGTGTGACGCGACAATTAAGTGATCTTTACAAAGTGTCAATAAAATGCCAGATATAATTTCGGCATCTTTGCCACATCACATCTTTTAAAACAAAATCAAAAAAAAAAAAAGATGAGAAATTCATCGGGGATATATTAAAAAAGAAGTTATCTTTTTTTTATAACATACGTTTTCTTTTTCTTCTTTCTTGGCGCACCTGCATTTTTTTTTTTTTTTTGGATCTTGAAGCTTGAAGTCATTTTATTTTTTTTGGACCCTGAAGCTTGAAGTCATTTTTTTTTTTGGACCCTGAAGCTTGAAGTCTTATGGGACCCCTTGGCATCAGCAACAATAGGGCAACTTACATCCAAAGCTATAAAAAAAAGTTTGATCAGGAGCCGTCCGAGGTTAAGGGCCCTGAAGCTTCGGCCTAATTGGCTTCCGCCACTGTTTTTATCCCTTTTCCCTCGTAAAGGATCAGAACACCCCTTTTCTGTGTTAAATTGGCCAGGTAGCAAGAACAATCGTTTCCTAATGACAATTATCACACCTTGTCCGATACATGTTTTTAACCACTCGTTGGCTAGTGTGATTTTTTTCCCGTACGAGCATTAGGGAATTCAAGAGCGTTCAGAGTCATTTTAGGGTTAGGGTGCACAGCCCAGATACTGCAGCACCCATGGCAGTGTTCGACAGGACGAGAGATCCCTTAGCCGATGACCTGTGTTTGGGGGGGGGGGGGTCTTTTGCTGCCACGTTCCTGAATTTGCTAAAGCTCGTACGGAAAAAAATCACGCCGACAGCGTAAGACCCCACCTGGCTGATTTTCCACTTAAAAAGTCAAGTTTTTGGCTTTTCTAGCGGTCTTCCATATTGTCTGTGTATAGCTATGCTCTAATCTTTCACGTAAACCCGGAAACCGTTCTAGTTGTAGCTGTTGATATTGGACCTTGGTATCTTTACAAAGCCCAATAGAGAGAAATACAGATTTCTGTTAACTGTCCCCCAGCAAACAACCATCCCAGATACGTTCATATCCATTGATTACCAGCCCAGAATTTACCGATTTTCTCGCCAATTTTGGACACAGCCGAAAAAAAAACAACCATTTTAGCCACACTACAAGTTTAGACCTAGACCTATCTCTCTAGGGCTGAAGACGAAATCTTGTCACTTGTTCAATAAGGTATGACTTGTTTTTAGTTTAATTGCTGGAATTTAGGTTGTATGGCACGTCACGAGACTGATATGCTCACGATTTATTGACAAAGTCTAGCCGCTTAAATAGTGCGACCATAAAAATTCATACAAAAACTGCCAAAGCGAGTCAGTGGCAGACACGAGTGCAATGAGGGCCAACATAAACCGCTTTCGCTCGATTTTGGCAGGTTTTGACACCCCCTCCCCCCGACTAATCAGGGTTCTGACAATGTGCGCCGAAAACGGGATCACGTCACCGAATCAGGTATACGTACACTTCTCATACGCCTGGCCTCGACCCTCTCCTCCCCCCTCCCCCACCTCTTGTACCAGCGTACGACCATTATAATGTGTGTAAATGATACGAGTTTCATTTTTCAAGAAGTTCAAATGGCATTTTGCATGAACTACTTAACAGTTTTATTAAGAACCTACTGTATGTGATTTTCACATAATCCAACAACTTAATTAGCTTAAAAAAAAAAAAAACATAACTTTTAATTTACTGCTATGGCCGGAAACGGCATGTACAACCCCAAAAACTCCCCCTCCCCGACATAGGCTAGTCTGGAAGAAAATTCTCTTTCTCTCCCCCCCCCCTCCAAATGACCCCTGTGAATGACCCCTGACTGACACGCACGTAAATAAATAACTGTATAGCCTTATGAAATTTCACAAACGTGAGAGAGTTCAAACCTGCCACTGTTTAAATACTATCTCAAGCTTCACTGCAATTAATGACTAGTACTTAGAACATCATGGCGCGTACTATTACTAACGTCATCTTTCAAGAGAGTTTCTAATAAGCATCAGAGATCATACGCTAGTTCATTGCAAAATCACTCTAGAAAGCCGTGTTTTCCTTTTCCAGTGAAATTTCGACTCGGAGGTATAGAAAAGGTATAATTATGGTCTCGAATCGTGACAGCGACTCAGTAGGTACTAGGTCTAAGGTATAATCTTTTTGTTTCAAATGTCAAATAGTCATACCTAGGCGGAAATGCAGCAGTCCAAGGTAACATCTCCGTCAACAGACCTACCTATATCATTATGTATAAATATATTAAGCCTATTAACTTCGAAAAACAACATATACTAGTTAAAACACACAAGATACGCATGTTTACCGTTAAATGTTCACTTATAGTACATGTTTTGGGGGACAAATTACACCCTTCAGTGTTTCTTATCCCTTACCATTTCAAAGACAAAAATTCGGTTTCAAATATCAGCGAGGGCGAATAATATGAGTTATCAATGCTCACGAGAGATAGAGAGTTTGTAACAACGCTCGTTCAGATCAGTTCAATATAGCTTGCTCATGTCATACGCCATGAAACAAGTCACGACATGCAGTGGTAACTGAGCTAAATCAATGTAATTTCAGTAGACATTTGGAACACTACACGTTTCATAGTTTGTGATATAATAAGGAACTTAACATGTTAATTTGCATTTTTTGTGCCTCTTGTTTTGGGTATTTTCAGCCGTTTCAAGGCTGGTCTAGACTGAGAGATGTATAACCCTGGGCAGGTAGACACGGCGGCATTTAGAAACACATATATTGACAGACAGACACTAGATAGATAGACAGACAGATAGACACACAGACAGAGACAAACAGACAGAGACAGAAGCACAGACAGAGACAGACAGACAGACAGTTAGATAGACAGATAGATAGATAGATAGATAGATAGATAGATAGATAGATAGATAGATAGATAGATAGATAGATAGATAGATAGATGGCCGGAGGAAGGGCTGGATGGATAGACATTAGACAGACAGACAGATAGACAGACAGACAGATAGACAGACGGACGGACGGACGGACGGACAGACAGACAGACAGACAGACAGACAGACAGACAGACAGACAGACAGACAGACAGACAGACAGACAGACAGACAGACAGACAGACAGACAGACAGACAGACAGACAGACAGACAGACAGACAGACAGACAGATAGATAGATAGATAGATAGATAGATAGATCTATCAGACGGCTTACGCAATGCCTGTGTCTGGCACTCTTTACATCACACAGTTATTGATTCAATGAACAGCAGAGGCGGATCCAAACCCCCTACAAACTACAAACATTATGATTAATGACAGATTTAATACAGGCTCACGTACGAAAATGGAAACGGGGAAATACGTAGAGACGAAGCGAGATTTTCAACTGTGTACGGCCATAGACAAAATAGCAAAGAGAAGATTAGTGTCAGAAAAGATTTGTTGCTTGCCGTGTCTTTCCTCTACTTCCGTGTTTCCTTGTGTCTTTATTTTGAGTTACATCATCTTGCCTTTGGCTCACTGTCCATTGAAGGATGAGCAAGTCTTCGTTCACTGATTTAGTTATAAACGTTTCCTTTTCTCCTCTCCCCTCCCCCCTCCTCCCCGCCCCCACCCCCCTCCAAAATAAAAGTTTGATAACAATGTCACACACAACAGCCCTCGTTCTTTCCTCGGCATTCCTTCAACCCGTTTGATGTTCTTTGGATTCACGTTCACCCTCTCGCGATTTTCATCTATATTATCGCTGATGATATTGTATTTTGATTATTATTCCTGCAGACAAGGATATAATCCTCCGGACTAGGGTGTAATTTACATCCGATGCACCATAGATTTTATGCCGACAAAGATTTTTTGTTTTTTTAATTTAAAAAAAAAAAAAAATTCATGAAGACTTTACGTCCAGTCCAGCACAACTATCTTATACCATTGTATGATGAACGTGAGACTGAAGAAAAGAAAAGAAAAGAAAAAACAACAGAAAACAGGAAAAGAAGGTTTGGGGGGGGGGGGGTGTGAAGAGAGAGATGTGTTATGTCAAACGGACAAACCAGCTCATTAGTGCGCGCGCACACATACAACACGCTTTGTCCAGACACACAAACACACAAACAACACAAGACGATGATAAATAAACATGACACACGACAATCTCTTCTCCTACCCCCCCCTCCCCCCGGGGTCTATCACGACCTATTATATTTCTGCATATAAAGAGTATTTCAGTTTGTTCACCTCAATGAATAACGGTTCATTTCCTGACATCTTTGGTGCTTCCTTACTGCAGGAAATCGAATATAGAACTCTTTCGCATTATAGTTCATTTTATGGGTCCTACGGTAAAATCTCCCATTTTTCACTCCATTGATGTGACGATCAAATTGTTTAGGCAAATCTACTGTTATAATAATTGGATAACTTGGGCAGGTGGTTGATGGGTCCCTCTGGTAGGCTTTCCTTCAATCTGTCGTATCCTTTATTATATTAGTCTTAAAATGTTTTCTTCGTTTAATCATCTCTCACCGTTTCATCATTAATTTATATTCCAAATGTTCACTTACTCCTGCGAGTGGTTGATTAGCGTTTGGAGTTTCCTGCCGTCCTATCATTCTGCTATATTCTGTCTATCATCTCGCTTCTTCTTAGCACAATGTGACAGTTATCGTGTCCACGAGCTTTCTTTAAACTCAAACTCGATAACTTGGCGGCTATTTTCTCACTTTAAGAAAGAATAACAACAACAACAACAAATACGGCTGGACGTACAATCGTGAAAATTTTAAAGGTGAAAAGTAATGGGATAAGCTAGGTTTTTTACAGAGCCAGTCAATGGATGGCTAAATCTGTGGTGGTTAGAATTAAAAGTGATCTAAGTGCTATTCCACCGCTTTTGAAAAAAAAACAAAAAAAAAACACCATTGCAGTATAAACCAATCCTATTTAATAAAAGTTAGCAATACTGACATCAACTCTTCGAGTAAATCATTAAAATATTAAATTGGTTTATTTTCATGGAAATCATGTTTTCTGCTCTTTCTCAAAAGCAGTCAAGCGACACTTAGCTGACTTCTAATTCTACCTCCCTCAATTGTTCTGAAAAGTAATTAGGCAGAAAACAAAATATTGTACTATTGTGAGGCTGTGGATTTCCTCCACAACTTTTTATAAGAACCCGATTCTCCACTAGGCACCATCGATCTATAAATAGCTCAGTGATGTCATTTTTCGGTAGTTCGACGGAAAACTCCAATGCTGCATTGTCATGACAAGGTAGTCAAAGAAAGGAAATGAGATAGCGAAAGAAGAAAACGAAGGCGACGAGGTGGAAAATGCATCTAACTCGGACGGTATGAAAGTTGGTTAGCACCTAAATTTCCTGTACGACTACGCCATGGAACGTGCGTATTAAGTGCATTTCTCATCAAATACACAAATCTACAAATACATGTACAAAGACCTGGCACTTTTCAAAGCTGAACCACATGTCATAGAAGGCACTGAGAGGGTTAACAAGCTTGCAAATGTTTACAGTATTCAAATAAGATCATGAATGTAGGCATGTATTATATCTAGAACATCGTTCGAATAACTCGAACATTTATAGAAATCGAGTCTAGCATTGAGCTAAATAGATTTATGCTTTGACTATCATATCGCCTTGATAATTTCATGGAATTTGAATTGAGCCATGCACGAAGGGAGTTGAGTTAGGACAATCTGATTACTGAGCGCAACTTTACAGAATTCGAATTGATATGTGAATACAGAACGCGAGGCTTTGAGGAGTGAAAATAATTCTTGTGTAACCCATGCGACCTCTCTCTCTCTGTTGACATCATCAATAGAAAGGAATGTTTTTGATTACTGAGAAGACATAGGCGTGATTGGATTCTATGCATGTATGTCCCTGAGAAGCAATTGCATGGGAATGATAGATAATGACAGAGGGAAAGAGAGGGGGAGACGGAGAAAGAGAGAGAAGGGGTGGGGGTGAGAAAGGGAGGGAGAGAGAGAGAGACGGGAGAGTGAGGAAGAGAGAGAGAGAGACGGGAGAGAGGAAGAGAGAGAGACGGGGAGGGAGAAAGAGGGGAGAGGGAGAGAGAGAGACGGAGAAAGAGAGAGAGAGACGGGAGAGGGGAAGAGAGAGAGAGAGACGGGGAGGGAGAAAGAGAGAGAAGGGAAGGGAGAAAGAGGCGGGAGAGAGAGAGAGAGAGAGAGAAAGAGAGACGGGAGAGGGCGGAAGAGAAAGAGTGAGAGAGAGGGAGAGAGATTGAAACGATAGACAACGACAGAAAGAGAGGATGAGGAAAGATAAAGGAGGGGGAAATGATAGATGGACGGAGACAGCGAGATTTTGGGGGGCGGCGGAGGAGGGATAAGAAACAATAGATAACGATATAAAGAGAGGATAAAGAAAAAGAAAGAGAGTGAGAGAGATGGAGAGAGAAAGAGACACACAGAGATAGATAGATAGATAGATAGATAGATAGATAGATAGATAGATAGATAGATAGATAGATAGATAGATAGATAGATAGATAGATAGATAGATAGATAGATAGATAGATAGATAGATAGATAGATTGCAGCAAACGTGATACACACACACGACGAGTTCCTCCCTCAGCTAACTCGCATCTCGATCATTCCAAGAATCAGCAGCATTGAGATCACACGCATCTTTCGCACGTTAACAAAGCAAAAGAACAACGAAAACAACACCCCAAACTCATACATAAACGAGGGAATAGCCAAAAAAACTGTCAATAGATAATAATACAGCTATCAGCGAGGAACCCAAGCAGAAATAAATATCAATAAATAGAAGCAGGAAGGAATAGAGAGGAGATAAAAAGCCCTAAAAAACTGCTACGAGAGGAAACGAAACGAATCGCAGAAATTTCCAGAGTAAATGGATGCCGACATGTGAAAGTTCCCTCGTGGCCTCCTCGGCGTTTTCAATGAGCATTCAAGTTACATTGGAAATCATTTCTCTCTTCCCTTCTGTCTCTCTTCATCATGGTTATGACTGACAATTTTTCTGGCCCCTCTAATCTTTTTTCTGTTCCATTTAACTGGGCCTGATGCATTCATCCCTCTTTCTGCATGAGGGGTTGGATTTATGATTGATTCATAGTTGTTCTTTTTTTTTTTCATTCATTTTCTCTCTCTGTCTCTCTCTCTCTCTCTCTCTCTCTCTCTCTCTCTCTCTCTCTCTCTCTCTCTCTCTCTCTCTCTCTCTCTCTCTCTCTCTCTCTCTCTCTCTACGCGCAATGGGCCTACAACGCCTTAGCTGGACAGTAAATCCAACAATGGTTTCTCCACTCGTCTTTATGATAAGACCATGTTCCCTTAACAAGCGCTTTCAGAAAAATGTTACACTAAGGAACTTCACAGTGCAGAGAAACTGAGTGGGGTTTGAGTTTGAGTTTGGAGAAAGCGCGTCGTCACCATAATGGTCATATTGCTGTGGGGAGAAACAAAACGGCAGACATAAATCTCTCTATATATTTTGGTAACTCGAAACTTTGGTCACCTAAGGCTCAGGAACCGCACCACACTCAGGCTTCAAAATTTGCACAACAGCATATTATCAATGCAAAATTAACATGGGCTATATTAGAAATTATGAAATGTTCAGGCTTCTACGTTTCATTTTTCATTGTTTCGGCATCATTTAGATCTATTTCGAGTCTATTTGGAGTCACGGTTCACCATTTTAAGGTTTCATTGAGGAAATTGCGCTCTACGTCACCATTTACTCATTGCTGGCCGAAAGTCAACTTATCACATCTGTGTATTCTGCAAGAATTGTGGTGTAACAAAACGATCTATGAATCGTTGCATCAAATCTAGGTGCCGTTATGAATTCGACCTAGATCTAGATATACAGCTTGATGTGATACAAGAAAATTTTGCAAGATTTATCTTGCCGGGGTTGGCTAGTAACAGAATGAGAGGACAGAAAGAGACTCTACCAGAAGCGCACACCAACCATCCCATCCAGCACTCGGATAGTAAAATCATGAATACAAACATAAAGACACAAAAGTAAGACAGTTCAATAACAGACACTATTTTAGGCCAACTATTTGAATGACAGCACTCTGAGTCATGTCTATTTTGAATGAATGAAGACATTACACATTCGTAGAAAGAATGAAGATATACACATTCGTAGAAAGAATGAATGAGGTAGCGAATTTCTCTCAAGAAGGAAGAAGATAAAAAGACTATAGGCGAAACTCAATGGAGGGTAAGGAGGTGACAGAGAGTAAGAAGGAGATGAAAAGATTTAAGACAAATAGACAAAAAAAAAACCATGAAAGAAAGTGGAACGAAGAAGGAGCAAGAAGATCAAGGGAGATAACTCTCAAGCACAAATGAAATGGTAAGAAACAAAATGTAATTACAACAACGGAAATTGCACAGGGGAAGAATACAACAAAACCAAATGTAAACAAAAAAAAAATGCAACGGAGAAAATCAACATGAAAATAGAAAAAAAAATGAGCAGAAATGTCTCCTACAACAACCACAGAAACGGCCAAATTTGAGATTTTATGCAAAATCGAAATCTGAAATAAGAATTTCTGACCCCCAGAACGAAGCAAAATCAGGAAATTTTATCGGTTAAGAAAGCGAGAGATGACACGAATAACTTTTTTTTTTTCCTTTAGTAAACAGCGACAGATCTCCATGAATAAAGCTGTGTTTTCATGTGTACGGAAACGGGAACAGCAACCGAAATGTCAGAAATCCATCCAGTACCGTAAATAAAAAGAAATGTGTTTCCAAGTGTACTATAGCGGCGTTTAAGAGAGAAAGAAAGGAAGACAGAGAGAGAGAGAGAGAGAGGAAGACAGAGACAAAGAGAGAGAGAGACAGAAAAAAAGACAGACAGACAGAGAGAGAGAGAGAGAGAGAGAGAGAGAGAGAGAGAGAGAGAGAGAGAGAGAGAGAGAGAGAGAGAGAGAAAAAAAGACGGTGTGAGACAGAAAGAAACAAAACACAGAGAAACAGTGCAGTGACTAGGTACAGGACACAATTCATTAAAAAAAAGAGCATCAAACGACAGAACGAAACTGCAAACGAAAGAAAGAACAATTAGAACAGAAAGAAAGAACGAAAAAAAAAAAACGAAATAAAAGAAAGATTACGGAGAAACTCATTAGCTTCTTTCTACAGCTTTTCCTTCCTTTTAAAATGCATTTCACCCTTTGGCCCGTGCGCCACGGAGCCCAATCTCCCCATGCGCTGGGCACTTAATGCTCAAATTCAGATAGGACGGGCATTAAATAATTTCGTGCCAGCATCCATTTTGGACCCTTTCTGTTAGTGTCGGCCGGTATTGAAGAGGTTCTATGTGACAAGATTTAGGAGGGGAATGTTTTCAAACGGCAATGGGGGACACGGTAATGGAAATGGCATATAGGGAAGGATGGATGTCTTAAACTGGGGAGGGGGAGTGAACGGAGGGGAGAGGGAGAGAAAAAGAGAGATGAGAAAGAGAAATGCGGAGGCGGGTTAGAGATTTGAGAAGTGGGTGTGGGAAGAGTGACAGAGAGTGAGAGAGGAGAGAATAGAGGGACAAAAAAGGAGGCGTTTGGAAATTGAGGGAGATGGGGGAGGGTGGGAAGAGGAGGAGAAAGACAGAGCTAATGGCTGGAGGAAGATTGGGAGTGGTGCACTAATAATAGTAAAGGGAAAATGATGAGAGCACGGGGCGTTCAGATTTCCGAGGCGAAAGCGAGAGGGCAAAAACGAAGGAAATACGAGGCAATAGATACCGGGCACCATTAGAAAATGTCCTGTCCACGACCATTTCAAGGCAAAAGATGTAAATGCATGAAGGGCAGAAAGGGGGATATGGGAGACTTTATATGGGCATTTGCATGCCTTCTTACACGTGATAAAATACTTGGTTTACTCACAGGGCTTCTCGTTAGTGTTGGGGTCATCACGCGGAAAGTAGACACTTTCTGTAATGGCTTCAGCAGTACACATTACTAACGTAGGAGAGTATAAAAGGTGGTGCCATGTATGTTTGCTTTTGTTTTTTTTTCATATTTGCTTTGTTGATTTGTCAATTCGTCTATGAATCTGCATATCAAGACAAGTACACACACAGTATACACGAGTTCTGGACTTTGCCTTTCTCTCTGTCTGTCTGTCTGTCTGACTGACTCTCTCTCTCTCAGTCAGTCTGTCTTTCTCTCTCTGCAAAACTGTTTTGCTTTGGCTCCCACATCGGCCGAACATCCCCCATGCGTTCATTCCTGTTATTTCTCTCTCTCTCTCTCTCTCTCTCTCTCTCTCTCTCTCTCTCTCTCTCTCTCTCTCTCTCTGTGTCCGTCTTTGTCATTTTTTTTCCAGATGAAAATTACCGTCCAAGTGAGTGAATGATATGATAAGGAAAGCTATTTTCTTTAAAAAAGCCAATGTAAAACAGACACATACAGACACACGCACGCACACACACACACACATACACACAGGGGAGACACAGGGAGAGAGATTTCTTCTCTTTCTCTTCTCTCTGTCTCTCCCTCTCTTAATCTTTTTCTCTCTCTCTCTCCGTCTGTTTCTCTCTCCCTCTCTGTTTCTCTTTTTCCCACTCTCTGTTTTTATGCGTCTGTCTGTTTCTCTCTCTCTTTCTCTTCACATTACTATTTCCTCTTCCAACCCGTATCCCCGCCAGAGGAAGATGTACCTATCAATTACTATGTACTATTGTGCACTATATTATTGTTTACTTGTGTAAAACCATTGTATCATCATTCTGATTCCAACAATGCTTCAGAATTTCATATATCTTTGTGATTGTATCGTGGAAATGGGTGAAAAAATGAAAATAAATAAACAAAACAAGTTGGTCAACAAGGAATCACACGACAGACAGGCAGGAGACTGTAAGCAAGGAGAAGACACTGAACGATGACGGCTGTTCCATCGACCGGTCGGTCTGTTTCTCTGCGAGTCTATATCCTGTTCGGACGTTAAGACACCCCCCTCTCTCTCTTTCTCCTTCTCTCTCTCTCTCTCCTTCTCTCTCTCTCCTTCTCTCTCTCTCTCTCTCTTCATGGCTCTCCAGCAACATTAAAATAATTCCCGGAAAGCTTAAAAAACTCTCCATTTCCCCAGGTTGAGTGTAAAGTGAATGAGGACCGAGGAAAAACCAAGTGTAAATAGTGTGGGGAGAGCTGTAATGGATTCTCTCTCTTCCCTCCCAAATGTGTATGATTTTTTTCTTCTTCTTTCGATCCTGTCAGAGAAAAAAGAAATCAAGGCACAGGCCTTTCCATTTCTTCCTGTACCTTCTGGTCTTTTCTTTCTCCTATTCTTATTTTGTCCTTCCTGTCTTCCAGTCTTTTTAGCGCTTCATCTTTTTGCTTTTCCTCTTTTACATTTACTTTTTTTTATCATTCATTTGTTTGTTTTTGTTTTTCTCTTCAACCGGACTCTGTCATTCCAATTTCTTTTTGTCGTGTTTACTTCCATCTTCCCTCTGTCACTCATCAACCGCCACAGTTTTTTTTTCGTCTTTATTCAATTCATCCGTTTCTTTTAATTACTCCTTTTTTTTTTTTTATTTCTCTCCTCGCTCTCTCTCTCTCATTCCCCTTTCAAACATCCTGCCTGTCAGTGCGTCGCCGTCCAGGAAAAAAAGTCGTATGTCAAAATCATTACTTTTCAGGAGCTGCAAAACACTGTTTTATTCTGGTTGTGTGAGTCGCATAGACGGACGATTCCTGCCGAACTGATTCCTAGCGGCAAGCGACTTATATCCCTGCTAGACCGGTCGGCGGAGTAAACAAAAAACAAAAAAAAACTATAACATATCAAATGTTGAATTGTTGCAAAATTTGACTTACGACAGTTTTCATGGACGACGAGAGATGATTTCTAGTGCCACCCCTTTCCCCTTCCTTTTCTTTTCAATCATTCTTTGCTGTCTTCTCCACATTTGTCATTCATCACATTTTCCCCTCGCTCTGTCCTCCCGTTATCGTGAGTAAAGAATCTGCTGTTGCCATAATGTTGCTGATGTTATTGTTCTTGAGACATAATAGTTGTTCCCTTTTTGTTGTTTTTCAGTTTGTCACAAATAACCAAAGAGCACAGAATGATGGAGTTTGTAGGAAAACTGAGTGAAGCCATGTCGGGAAGTTGGGAGTGAGGGAAGGGAAAAGTGAAGGGAGGATGAGAGAAGAGTGACCTAAACATTGAATGGTTCTTGTTTTTCCATCCCCCCCCCTCTCTCTCTCTCTCTCTCTGTCTCTCTCTGTCTTTTTTCTCTCCCTCTCTCCCTCCTATTTCTTCTCTTTCTTTATCCCCCATCCCCTTTTTCTCTCCCTCTCTCCCTCCTATTTCTTCTCTTTCTTTATCCCCCATCCCCTTTTTCTCTCCCTCTCTCCCTCCTATTTCTTCTCTTTCTTTATCCCCCATCCCCTTTTTCTCTCATTCTTTCTTTTATCTCCGGCTCCATCTTTCCTCTCTTTCTCTCCGTCACCCCCCCCTTGTTTCTCTCTCATTGTCTCTCTCTCTCTCTCCGTCTCTCTTTTTTCCCCTCCCACTCTTTCTTTCTTATATCTCCAGCTTCTCTTTCTTTATCTTTCTGCTGCCCCCCCCCTCTCTCTCTTCACTTGTGTTCTCTCTCCCAGTGTATCATTCCCTCTCTCCCCCTTATTTTTTCTACTTAATAATAATAATAATAATGTATGGCATTTATATAGCGCATATCCATTTAAAATGCTCTATGCGCTTTACAGAAACAACATGTCAACCACAGAGCAGAATGGAGCTGCCTGCGAAGCGCTCAACACACTGCACTGCTTCTTTCTCTCTCCCTGTCTCGCTCACTCTCTCTCTCTATCTCAGAGCAAATTGTAACGCAGCCTGTTAGGCGCAGTTCACAACTCGCAACAGTTCACAGCTCACAGCAGTTCACAACTCACATCAGTTCACACAACACACAACTCAAATAATATTTGAATATTTATTAATAACAATATATATATGATTTTGTTGTTGCTGGTTGGAGGGGGGGGGGTGGGGTGGGGGGGGGGGGGTGATATGGATAAATTTTAATCTATTAATTTCAATTTTCAATTTTGCCCCGGCAGCGGCCTTTCGGCCTGCTCTTTACGATTTCCAACTGCCAAGGTATCTTTAACGTGCGCAACGTGCACACGGGCCCTCCGAATTTTTTCGTACTTATCCGAGAAGACTAGGTACTCGATCCTACCCCCCAATAGGACCAGGGACTTGAAAATATGAGAAAAATCCAATTTCCAACATGCCTGCACTGTCCGGGTTTAGAACCCGGGACCTTTGGCACGAGAGGCGAGCACCTTGCCTCTAGACCACCTTGTCCCCCTCTCTTTCTTTCTTTTATCCCCCCTCTCTCTCATTATTTCTCTCTCTCTATCTCTCTCTCTCTCTCTCTCTCCCACTCTCCCACAGCAATAACATGACTACATTGCAATATTCTACACAAAAACATCAAAGAGACAACACTGTTGATGGCTCTTTCCATACAGAGTGCACAAACTTGAGGCAAACCTTTGTCAGTGTAACAGTTGATGCAAATTTCAGCACGTTATGATGGGGAGAGTCAGATGAACTGATCGTCTACCCCTTAAAAACGAAACTGTCTCGAACTGTTGTAGAAATAAATAACAGGATCCGATGAACAATTAACACTAACTTTAATAACTGTAAACACGAGCTGATATCCACAAGTTACTTACACCTATCAGGGAAGGCACTACACTTCTACTACAACTGGATGTACACACCTACGATTTGCACCTTACGATTTTCACCCACGATTTGCACCCCTACTGCTCGCCTGGCCCTCCTTATATATATTCTGTCCAGGAACGTTCAGGAAGCGGCTTTACCGCCCCATAAGCACGAGACAGACCTAGATCGTTCGGGACACATACAGGCCACCCAATCGTACACAGACACGTCACAGCATTACATCACTCAAGGTCGACCTAGCGTAATCTCGGACACCGCAGAATCTTCCAGACGCTCTAGATTTTCTACAGTGAGACAAACAAGCCACACAGCGACATCAAAGGGAAATACCGGCCTTGCTGGCGAGAGGGGGGGGGGGGGAGTCGCCGAGTGAGACGCGTCATGCAGGGGGAAGAAAAATATCGATCGTTCAACTAGTGGGACGCTACACAACTCCCCAATTTAAGTTGAACATTCTTCAACTATCTACATCATAAAGCGTCTACACTATCATACAATACTTATCATTTCCAATCTTACAATAGACATTGCTAATAACGTACTAGGTGCCTTCCCAATATCCTAAGTACAATACAATAACCATAGTATCCTTATAACACTAATACAATTTCATTACAATATCATTGCAGTACCATTACAAAACCTGGTCAACAGTAGACCTACTATTATAAACAATACAATACCACCACTGTGGTGAAACGATGGTCAATGATACTATTAAAAATCATACCATGGTGAAACGATGGCCATCGAGTACAAAATGCTTCGTGCACGAACCATAGCACATAAACGTTATGCAAAGCAATGATTGTCCTAAAAACCAAATGCATAAACTCATAGATACAATGGCAAAAATACCAACACATATCGACCACTGATCAGGGTCTAACTTCATCCTATCAGATCAAACAAATTATAACAAAGCAATACCGATACTGCCCAAGCTTAGGCCACTCGTAAATTACATCAATGCAACGTACAAAATCTCTGCTTGCTCGCAGTTCCCATTTGGGTTACAGTCTTCAAAAATTACATTGTCCCATTGGTAACAAATAATGAAAACATCAAAATATGACTAATACATAGTGGCTCTCTGCCGGCCAATAATTCAATACTCAGTCAGATATACATTACAGTACAATACAGTCATCCCAGAAACATATCCAACAGGCAAAACTCTGGGTTACAATACATCTCACTGAACTTGTACTATTCAAAACACTCTACTTAGGAAGTCGGCGCCGACATTTTCCTTGCCTTTGACATACCTAATCCTGAATCGATATGACTGTAAAAATAGACTCCACCGTAATAGCTTTGGGCTGTCAAATCTGGCAGAATTCAAATACTCTAATGACCTATGGTCAGTCTGGAGCACAAACTCCTTACCATACAAATACAAAGTAAACTTCTTTACCGCCCAAACGATGGCTAGGCATTCTCGCTCTGAGGCTGAATATTTCGTCTCACGAGGCAATAGCTTACGACTGGCATATGCCACAGGATACAACTTTCCCTCATATTCCTGCATAAGAGCAGCACCCAACCCGCGATCTGATGCATCAGTTGCTAAGACAAATTCTTTTGAAAAATCTGGCAAACATAACACGGGTTTGGAAACAATAGCATTCTTCAAAGAAGTGTACGCTTTCTCCTGCAATTCTTCCCACTGAACTACATTGGGCTGACCCTTTCTAAGCAGATCAGACAGTGGTGCTGCAATCGCTGCAAAGTTAGGTACAAATTCTTGGTAGTATCCCACCAGTCCTAAAAATGCTTTCACCTCCTTTTTAGTGGTGGGTCTGGGTGCATCCCGCACCTTACACACATTTTCTTCTAACAAGCCAATCATACCCTTTCCCACTGAGTGTCCAACAAAGTCCACTTCAGACGTTCCAATCAGGCACTTGGATGGTCTTGCAGTTAATCCAGCTTGGTCCATCCTCTGCAGCAATTCCTTGAGAGCCTTCACATGCTCGTCGAATGTCTCTGTATGGATCAGCAGGTCGTCCACATACGCTGTCACATTGTTCAGTCCCTGGATCAATGGCTTCACGATCCTGTTCAGTGTAGCTCCTGAGTTCATCATCCCGAAGGGCATCCGGGTGAATTCGTAATGTTCGCCCATGGTGACGAACGCTGTCTTGGGAATGTCTTGTTCCAGGACTCGCACTTGCCAGTATCCCTTGCTCAAGTCGATCCGAGAGAATATTCTTCCTCTCGACAGACTCTGGAACACCTCCGATGGGGCTGCTGTCGGATGAGGGTCGAACACAGTGATCTTGTTCAGCCTCCTGTAGTCGATGCAGACTCGATTGGATCCATCCTTCTTCTTGACGACAACAACCGGTGAAGCATAAGCTGATGAGCTCCTGCGTATGATGCCCAACCTTTCCATGGTACTGAGCTCCTCCTTCAAGGAGTCGCGCATAGCATAGGGCACCGGATATGTTCGTTGCCGAACAGGTACCTCTGATGTCAGGTCGATGCGATGTTCGCCTAACTGGCAACATCCGGGGAGATTGGTGAAGATGCGTTGATACTCCTTCACCACGTCGCCGAGTTGTTGACGTTGTTCCGGCGTCAGCTGCGTTCCATATTGGACATCTTCGTAGCCTTCCTTCTGGTCCCAGCTCCCTAGGTCGGCAAGGTCGTCCGTCATTCCACCGTTGTCGCCTTCCAGGTCGCAGTCCTCGATGACTGTCATGCCAGCTGACTGGACAGGTTGACTCTCGTCCATCACGTCGTCCTCTGCCAGCACAGTCCCAGCACCATCACCGTCGTCGTCCATCATAGCGTCGACATCTCCAGGTGTGGTGTCGCTCCTGCCGTCGTTAATCTCACACATCTCGTTCACGACAGATGCCGGTCCCATTGCCGCTGCTGCTGCTTGCGTCGTCGCTGGTGTAGTCCTGGGGATATACCTCTTGAGAAGGTTAGCGTGCAATGTCTTCTCTTTCACACCCATCTTGACTTTGTAGTCGTTGACACCGACAACCGAGACTACCTTGTATGGTCCCTTCCACTGGACTAAGAGCTTGTTGGCGTTTGTCGGCAGCAGTACTAAAACTTCGTCACCAGGGCGGAACATCCTCTCTCGAGCCTTCCGGTCGTAGTAGGTTTTCTGTCTACCTTGTGCCTTTGAGAGCTCTTCCGTCGCTAACTTCCACGTGTCCTCCAGCCGCTCGCGTAGTTCCATGACGTACTGGTAACTGGTCCTTGTCTCCGGCTCCTCTACGTCCTTGGTCCATAATTTTCGCAAAATGTGCATCGGTCCTCTCACCGTTCTTCCATACAGTAACTCGAATGGGGCGAACTTTGTCGATTCTTGGGGAACTTCACGATACGCGAAGAGCAGCGGGTTAATGTATCGGTGCCACAGCCTAGGTTGCTCCGCGCACAGTCGCCTCAAGGTCTTCTTCAGTGTGCCGTTAAATCGCTCCACCAGCCCGTTGCACATAGGGTGGTAGACTGTGGTGGTCGACTGTCGAATTCCCAGTAGTCTGTTCGTTTCCTTCATGACGTCCGACATGAATTGAGTCCCTTGATCAGATAAGATCTCCTCGGGCACACCCAAACGGCTGTAGATATTTACTAAGGCTTCTGCTACTGTCTCTGCGTCAATCTTCTTCAAGGGGGTCGCTTCAGGGTAACGAGTAGCGTAGTCTACGTTTACTAGGATATACCGATGTCCGCCTTCACTTGGGGGATCAATAGGTCCTACCGGGTCCACGGCCACTCTCCTAAATGGGACGTCTACCACTGGCATACTCTGCAAATGCACCTTAGGAGTCGCTCCCTTGTTCACTGTTCTCTGGCAGATGTCGCATGAGCGGCAGTATCTCGCGACGTCACCTTCGGTACCAGGCCAGTAAAAGTTGCTCATCACCCTGTCCTTCGTTTTCTTCACGCCGAGATGTCCTCCGACGATAGAATCATGGGCAACGCTCAGTACATACTCCCTCAGTTTCTAGGGTAGTACCACTTGTCTTGTAATCGTAGCCTGTCTTATGTCCCTATAAATCCGGTACAGTACACCTCCGTGTCTCTCGAAGTGTACGGACTTGTTGCCTCTGTTGGTCGGAATTTTCTTCTGCCCCAACTTCTTGAGGTCTTCGTCTTCTTCCTGGAGTCGGATGAGTTCCTTCCTATCCACTCCCGCGTGCCGTTCTGCCCTCGGCACCCTCAGCGACGTAGACTGGTCCTTCCTCTTCTCCTGGGCCCTCGTGGTCACCGCTCCTACCATCACCTTGGTATCAGGGTCGTACGGGTCCTTCGCTCCGTCCACGTTCCCGACTACTAGGTCGCAGATGGTCTCCGGGAGACACAGTGCCGCCACTCTGCCCGTCAGGTAAGGCGTTCTCACGTCGATAATGGCTTCCTCCGCCGCTAGCAAGGAGTTATCGATCCTCGCGATAAGTTTCTTCCCACCGGTGAGCTGTCCGTCGTCCACCAGTGATCGCCGCACCACTACACCTTCACAGCCGGTATCTCTTAGGACGTCTACTGCTCGATTTCCAATCAAGCCCTTCATCACTGGTAACTTCAGCTTCTCCACGGTCCTTCCGTCACTGCATCCTCCGCACGTAACAGGCACCGCTAACTGGAGCTTCCCGTCCTTCATTACCGCTTGAACGTTGATGCTGGTGTCAGCCGTCGTCGCATCCTGTCTCGACGACTCGTCCGCCGCTATAATTACGGCCGCCGCCGCCTTGTTCGGCTTGCCTCGCCCCGTATCCTTATGGGCTGGACACATTCTCCGAACGTGGCCTGGCTTTCCACAAAGGTAACATTTCAACTCACCTTTGTCGTTTATCTTGGTACGACACTCCCTCGCCTTGTGTCCCGGCCTCTGGCACCTATAACAGACCTGTAGACTTCTGTCTCCGTTGGGCCTCTGTCGCACTGGCCGGCTCTGCAGTCTGGCGCTCCCGCTGAGTGTCCGGTTCCTCGCTACCAGGAACGCCTCCGCTGAGTCTGCGACGTCCTGTAGCGTCTTTGGCTTCCTCTACCTCACATGGGTCGCAAGGTCTGGTGGGCAAACATCCATGAACTGCTCTCTAACGAACAGGTCCCTCACTCCTTCGTAGGTCTTCTCCGTCTTTGATAGCTTTATCCACCTCTCTAGGTAAGTCTTGATCCTAGTAAGAAACATCCCGACATCTTCTCCATCTTCAGGCTTACCTTGTCTGAACATGAGTCTGTAACCGTCCTCTGACAGGTTATACCTCTTCTGTAAAGCTTCCTTGACTTTGTCGTAGTCCTTGGCCTCATCAATCGGCAATCGACAGAAGCACTCCAGAGCTCTCCCAGTCAGCAGGGCAGACAGTGATGTCGTCCAGGTGGATCTGGGCCAGTCCGCTGTCCCGGCAAATCTCTCAAAACGAAGTAGCCAGCTATCAAGGTCGTCCTTCCCATCCTGAAATGCAGGTAGCTTGGGTCTCTTGGAACTGGCGTGGTCGCTGGTCCCCTGCGTCGACTCGCCTCCACGCTGATGGCGGATCCTCTCCATCTCCAGCTCGTGGTTCATCTTTTCTCTTTGCAGCTGAGCCTGTCGTTCCGCCTCCTTCTCCTGAGCCTGTCGTTGAGCCTCCTTCTCATGAGCCTGTCGTTGAGCCTCCTTCTCATGAGCCTGTCGTTGAGCCTCCTTCTCTTGAGCCTCTCGTTGAGCCTCTATCTTCAGTTGCTCCATGCGCTCTTGCCTCTCTCTTTCCTCCCTTAGGCCTTCACGGATGTAGTCCTGTCTCTCCTTCCCAGTGAGCTCCAAGGCGTCTGCTTCCTGGCCAAGCCTTCCAATAGCCTCTGACATGTTGTGGATATCCTCGATGATCTTTACACAATTTACTGTACTTTAGAAACACGTCGATGGTCTGAATTGAATCTGTTCTGATCTAATCGGATCCCGGACGAGCCCCCAATATGTAACAGTTGATGCAAATTTCAGCACGTTATGATGGGGAGAGTCAGATGAACTGATCGTCTACCCCTTAAAAACGAAACTGTCTCGAACTGTTGTAGAAATAAATAACAGGATCCGATGAACAATTAACACTAACTTTAATAACTGTAAACACGAGCTGATATCCACAAGTTACTTACACCTATCAGGGAAGGCACTACACTTCTACTACAACTGGATGTACACACCTACGATTTGCACCTTACGATTTTCACCCACGATTTGCACCCCTACTGCTCGCCTGGCCCTCCTTATATATATTCTGTCCAGGAACGTTCAGGAAGCGGCTTTACCGCCCCATAAGCACGAGACAGACCTAGATCGTTCGGGACACATACAGGCCACCCAATCGTACACAGACACGTCACAGCATTACATCACTCAAGGTCGACCTAGCGTAATCTCGGACACCGCAGAATCTTCCAGACGCTCTAGATTTTCTACAGTGAGACAAACAAGCCACACAGCGACATCAAAGGGAAATACCGGCCTTGCTGGCGAGAGGGGGGGGGGGGAGTCGCCGAGTGAGACGCGTCATGCAGGGGGAAGAAAAATATCGATCGTTCAACTAGTGGGACGCTACAGTCAGCTACTGAGATAATGGCTGTCACCTTTCCTATTCACGTTCCAATCTTTTCAAATGCTCTCGCCCTTCTGGAACCCCCCCCCCCGCCCCCTTTCCTTTTCACAATGGAAGTTCGTCCTAAAAGTGCAGCGATATGTAATCGAGGACAGGGTATCCTTTTGTTCCTGACCCGTCCAGGTCTCATCGATTTGGGGATCTGTAGAATTTTGAGCCTTTAGCTGATGCTGAGGTTCTTAACGAAACGGGTGCTAGGTGGGGTGGGGAGGGGGGGATGGGGGTGGGGTGGTTCTGATTCGGGTGTGGGGGTTGTATCACAAATATCTCTCTTGTTTTTTGTTAGAGTTACTAGATGAGATACCCGGCATTACCCCGAATAAATTTGCGCTCCCAACCACCCCACTCTGTCTCTCTCTGATCCAGACAGTTTCCCATAATAAGCTAGTCTTGCCTCAGAACTCATCTGAAAGCTTGTCATGTGTGTGAAAAAAATAAATCTTAGTCATATCTTCAATTACAGTAAATTCACAACAGATAAAGGTGAGAAAAGATTGGTCGGGTGGGTGTGTGTGTGTGTTGGGGGGGGGGGGTAGATTGAAAAATGATGACTGCTGCTGGCAATAGGTTCCACCAACTTTATCAAAAATTCCCAAATTCTGTGACCTTAACCTTGCCCTTAAGTGAGACAAACATTGCATTTCGTACTAGCCAATTGATACGAGTAGTCTGAGCTTTACCCATGGCCAGTTGTTTGCCTAACCTTCTACACTCACCACTCTATTTGATGGCTGACCTACATTTTCTCCTATATAATATATTGTCAGTAAGTGTATAAATTATATTGTAGCATGCAGCAGGGAGCGGAGAGAGTGAATGACCGTGCGTTTTGTATGTTTGTTTGTTTGTTTTTTAATGCTTTCAAAGATTATTTACATGATTCTTCTGTGTTCTGTGTATTTCGAATTGGCCGTCAGGCCTGCACTAAACTTGAACTTGAAATTGTTTGCAACTTAATAAAAAAAAAAAAGCTTAAAACTTGAAGAAACACAATTAATCGAAAACAGAAGCGATTGATTTAGGCTAGTTAACACTTGAAAAAAATTGACCTTATAGTTTATAAAAAATGTCATTTTTAGTTGTAAAGCTAAATATTAAAATGGCCAAAATTGTATTTTGGAATACCACTGCCGAGCAAAGTCCAGCTGTGCGGTATAAGGGCTTAAGTATAGTTTGTTTGACAAGCTGCTGCAAAGTATTTTTAATAAGTGTCATAAAACCTGCAGCAGTATCAGGCCTATCTGTACCAGAACTGGTTATTGTGAAAGTGATGAGTAGCAGTTTCCTTTAAGTTCATTTTCTGTGAATATTTCTCCCTTTGTCTTTCTACCCCCTTTCTTTTGCACTGCCCACCTCTCCATTTTTATCTGTTAATAGCATTTTGTCTCATTTATATTCTTCTTTATCGTTAAGAAAACTCTCTCTCTCTCTCTCTCTCTCTCTCTCTCTCTGTCTCTTTTTTCTCTATCTCTTTGTCTCTCTCTCTCTCTCTCCCACTCTTTTTCTCTCATTCTCTATTTTGCTCTCTCTTTCTCCTTGTCTCTCTCTCTCTTTTTTTTTTCTTTCTCCCTCTCTCCATCTGTTCTTGCATTCAGAGACAATACCACACACTCCACTGCAACCCAACCAAGTACTCTCTCTCTCCAGCGAGAGACGGCTTCATCATGACATCCCAGCTCCTAGAAATCTATTATAATAAATCTTTTCATCCCCAAAACTATCGTTCTTGTCAGTCAAGGGTTAACCAAAATCAACGAGCGCACGAGAAAAACACGAGTATTAACCTAATGCGGATTAAATCACTTCGACATAGCCATCAAGTACAGGACTGTCTAAGTGCTTGGGGAATTTGTCAGTCGGCCCCAAAAAAGGTTAAAGTGCAAGGCAAAAACGCACCCTGACGGTTCCGGTGCCCAAGTTGATTACACAAAAAACATAACATGCAATAACTGTGCGCCGCTTGGGAACAGAGTCGTTTTCGTTCACAGAATCGCTTCTTTGTAGCTCAACAATCAAATATAAAAAACGTTGTGCGCAATTTTGTTCCGTTTGGGAATAGTGACAATTCCCGAATGGGGATTTCATAATGCTTTCTCTTCATTACCAAGCAAAACGCACCATGTGTAAATGTAGCACTCGCACTGTAATTCTGCACCAGTGCTCACTCACAAATCCCTCGACGATAAAAATCCACCCTCTGCTTTCCCTTTCTCTGCTCGGACACTGATAAACACGTTCTGAAAAAAACCTGGAATATTATTTCAGCAGCTATCTGGGGGGGGGGGGGGGGGGGGGAGACACTCGTGTCACGCAACGCTGTAATTTCTGACAATCCAATGCGTCTATCACGAAACTGCACACAATGCGGAGTACCTAATTTTGCAGTGGGGGGAGGGGGGGGGGGGGTAGCAACTATTTTTACCGTTTTACTTTAACGTTTGGCTAATCTGAAATACAATTTTAGTTTTATATCATTATATAAACAATTCAAAATGTTCTACTCTCTCTCTCTCTCTCTCTCTGTCTGTCTGTCTCTCTCTCTCTCTCTCTCTCTCTCTCTCTCTCTCTCTCTCTCGTTCTTTCATTCTTTTTCTCTCCCCCCTCTCGTTTGCTCTCTCTCTCTTTCTCCCTCTCTATCACTCTCTCCTCCTCTATCTCTCTCTCTCCCCTCTCTATCTCTGTCGTTCCCCTCCTCTCTTTTTCTCTCTCCCACTGCGTCTCTCTCTTTCTCCCCCTCTATCATTCTCTCCAACCCCCCACTATCTCTCTCTCTCCCCTCTCTACCTCTCTAATTGCCCCCTTCTCTCTTTCTCTCTCCGACTGCCTCTACCCCTCCCCCCCCCTTTTTTTTTTCATCATGGGAGAAAAGCAAAATACCTTCATCGAGTTGATAGACAGAAAGACGTTGTCATCTGCAGTTATGCCAATACACTAGTGCGATTACATAAAAAGGCTAGCTAATGTCTTGGGGGGCCATGGGGAGAGAGAGAGAGAGAGAAAGAAAATAGAGATTCTGCAATTTCTGGGGTTAAAAGCCCTGGCCGTTAAATAAAGAAACGCTGACACACTGGTACTGTGCCTGCATAAAGTCGCTTTCATTTTCCTTCATTATTCTGTTTTTTTCTTTTTGTTAATATAAACCAGCGGCATTGTGGTAAGGAGGAAGTAAAGTCATGAGACATGGATGTTAGGACAGTAAGCTTCAAAAGGTTAAAAACCACGGCCCTGGCTAAAACCTATATGGGTCTGGACAAAATGGGTTGCAGTGTATTATCCAAATGCCAAAAATTGCGGTGACGTATTTAAGCAAAGAAACAACAACAATAAAAAATGCATTAGAAGTAGTGAAATGTGTGTGTTTATGTCTTTATTCAAGGAGGTCTCGTTGCCCTTGGCATTTACACTTCACTTTTCTTATTTTATATTTCTTGTTGTGCTAGGGATTCGTTTTTTTAGAATTTTGCCCTGGCAGCGGCCTTGTACGGCCTGCTCTTCACGATTTCCAACTGCCAGGGTATCTTTAGCGTGCGCAACGTCCTCACGGGCCCTCCGAATCTTTCGTCCTTATCCGAGAAGACTACGTGCTCGATCCTACCACCCTTAGGATCAGGGACATGGAAATAATAGGAGAAAAATCCCCAAAATTCCAAGATGCCTGCACCGACCAGGATTTGAACCCAGTACCTTCGGCATGAGAGCGAGCACTTTTCCTCTAGACCACCGTGTCCCCTGGATATATTGACATTATTTTATAAATGCCTTTATAAAGAGTCTTCAAGCTTGGTCATTTTTTTAACCCTGGGATAATTTTTGCTCTTTATTTGTTTTTAGGTGATACCCTTTAATCACAAACCGCTTAATTCGATGTTCCCAAATAATACTGTTCCACGCAGCTGTTTTTTAAAGCGACAAAATTCGCTGTTTTCTTCCGTGCGGCGAATGTGAACAAATTGGAAATACCAGAATGACAACGAGTATGACCTGAAAGGAAGGGGAGGAGGGGGTGTTGGCTCACAAGAAATGATGTGATTCCCATTGTTTTGATTACCATATCTGTACCTCCCATGTACGCATCGGAGGAGACAGACGGCGGTCGTGTATGGAGCGTATCATACTAAGCCCAGAACGTCACAGTCAATAATTGCTGCCAAGAAAATGTACACAAAGGAAGTAATGGCAGAAGCCGACTGCGTCTAACGAGGCATAGTATGATAGGGTCTTCCCGGATTTACTAAGTAAATATAGGAAATTATGGTGTGCACTTCTTGTCTGCCGGCAGCTGACTGTGTCGTTCCGAACTTAGTATGCCACAGCCCTTAGGCTGCATCTGTCGTAAACAAGTTTCCACGTCTACTCCGCACATTATCGGGAAATCCCACAATGCTAGGCGTGCACCGATAAAAAAAACCGCGCGAACGTTTGTTCACGACAGACATAGAAACTCCTGTGTTCGTCGCTGTCACAGAAGGGACAAATGAACTGGAGGAAAGATAGAGATTAACATGTGACAATAGCCTTCCTGGGGCTTGATGGAATCCATATGTATGAAAATGAATCTTGTTCTTTTCGTTTTGCATACTTTTTTTTTTTTTCTCTTCTATAACGAATGCCCGCGAAGCCAGACTACGGCTGCCCTCATTTGGCACATTTCGTAGATTGCTGGCATAGAACAAATTGCATACATCACACTGCTTTAAAAACTGTAGAAAAAAAATAATGACAACACAACAGAATAGCAGAACAAAGATAACATTTATGGACAGAAACACTCGTTTGTAACAAAAACCCCAACATACAAGAAGTATGGAGAGATATTAATTACAGCAAGAAAGATTGTCTTGTAATGAGCATAAATCAAAAGATACACAGCATGAGAAATATGTACACAATGTGTTTGTTTGCCATGCGCATTTACTCAGTGCATTTGTTTTTCTGATTGTACCGGGCTCAGTTACATGCCTTTTCAGGGTGCTAGTCTGGGAGTGTTTCGTTCTCCTCAGCTTTATTAGCTCTGTAGAGCAGGAGAAGTAAATGAATAAAGTCATATGTGTATATTCAAATCAAATAATGTCAGTTCGGGTCCATAGTACGATGGAGGCGGAAGGGAAGGGGATGGGGGAGAGAGAGATAGGCGGACAAAATATAGTCAAAAAGACAGACTGAGAGAGACAGAAACAGACAAACAGAAAAAACAAACAGAGAGAGAGAGAGACAGATAGATAGACAGACAGACAGACAGACAGACAGACAGACAGACAGACAGACAGACAGACAGACAGACAGACAGACAGATAGATTGACAGATAGATAGACAGACAGACAGATAGATAAAGAGACAGACAGACAGAGAGAGAGAGGGAGAGAGAGAGAGAGAGTCTTAAACATACTTTGTTCTTCTAGATAAACCTAATAATTATACTATAATATCACACACACACACACTCACACATGGTCACTGTTTCGCCCCTACTGACCTCAGCATTTTAGTAAACGATGTAGTTCAAGACCAACCAATACAGTTGCATGGTGGACAAACAGCCCATTTCTATACATCATTTATTTTCATACAGAGTTTCGGATGCGTTTCTGGGATAATACAATCACCTATAATGTACACATATTGTCATTCTTTGACAAGCCTTGTTACAAGTAACCGCCTTTCCATCTGAAGTAAACGTTTCACTCCTTAGTGCCACATAATTATGAAGCAACAAATCCTCATTTGTTGAATCCGGACTCTTAAAATACAAACCCTCACCATGGTCTCATAATATTATATTAAAATCCCAAATTACGCCCGCTTAGCTGCGTTGGAAATGACACGGAATACCGAAATCTAACATACTCGTGTACAAAAGAACACATCGACTGAGCACATCGTGCTCTCTATCACTCAGGAATTGCGGATATCTGCATCGTTTCTTAATTTCTCCTTTCATCCATGAGCAAATACTTCAGTTCAGACGCGCTTGTCATGATCTGCAACGTTTCCATCTTTATCCACAGACATAAAGAATGTTCGATAATGAACTCGACGCCAGTAACTTTCTTATCTCCTGCACAAAAGACGAAAGACATGTGGAGTGCCAAAATCCGACGTACCTGTTTACGACGTCTTGACATGTTGCGTTTTGGGCTGTCAAGAAGAAGAGCGTGACATTTTGGCGGGGATTTGTTTCAGTTGCTGCATGAATACAGAGACAAATGGAAGCAGGCGACATGTGTATCCAACGCTATGTGACATATATACTGCATTGGTGGCGCCGTTAGTGCTGACTAAAAGAAAAACAAATGGCGCACACTGCAAACACCAAGTACCAAACAAACCTAACCCCTGCCTTCTTGGATAAGATTACTAAATGATAACTATAGAAAATTGAGAAACAAGTCAAAAAAAAAAAAAAAATTGGATAAAGATAACAAAGCAAATATAATAATAATAATAATAATAATAACAACAACAACTACAACAACAATTTCTACTGCTACTACTACTACTATTACTACTGTACTACTACAACAGCTACTACTGCTACTGCTCCTACTGTTACTACTACTACTACCACTACTACCACTATTGCTACTACTACTACTGCTACTACTACTACTGTTACTACTACTACTACCACTACTACCACTATTGCTACTACTACTACTACTACTGTTACTACAACTACTACTACTACCACTACTCCTAATACTTCTATTACTACTACGGTACTACTACTACTACTACTACTGCTACTAATGCTACCACTGCTGCTGCTACTACTACTAATACTGCTGCTGCTGCTGCTGCTGCTACTACTACTACTACTACTACCACTACTACTGCTACTACTACCACTGCGTCTACAACTATTATTATTGCTACCACTACTACTACTAATACTAATACTACTACTACTATAACAACAATAAAATAATCAAGATGAAAATAATATAATAAAAATTCCAGCATATCTCCCTCCCCTGCTTATCTAGCATCCCTCGACACTCGCCAATAACACAAAGGCGTTTCAGTTTCACGATTGTATTATCATCACATAAAAGTGAATACTTGTAGCTGGCATGGCTTCTGGGGGCTATTAAATGGCATGTAATGTCTCGCCATATAATTAATAACACAGAAAGCGATTTTGTACTTTACTGTAATATCAAGTATAAACAACAATGACACCCCCCCCCCCTCACCAAAAGATGGATATAATGTGACAAAATTTCCTTTCTAACTGAAAATGAGTAACCGCATTCAACTCGAAACACTTTCTACCCTACAACTTTAACAATAAGCAATGGTGACGTCTTGAAAAGCTTAAAAATTTCCCTGGGCTCCGACCGACATTTAAATATTGCCTTCCCTAACTCTGAACGCAAGGGAGTTCTCTTCAGATACAGCCAGCGATTGAAAGTCCCTTCTGGGACATTACCGCTTAATCGTATCTTTTTCTGCATCAAGTAACCGATACTGTTGTCTTCATTGACCTAGTTCAACGGGACCGGCCGTGCAAACCGAGTCAATATTCAAAAGAGTAAAAAAAACTCGAATATTCAGTCTTGTTAAAGAAAAAAAATATATTATTACTCTCTGATGCCCAATTATTAATGGCCGCATCCAATATTTCTGAAACTTTCCAATTTCATTTAAAATAGTCAAATAAATACATTAATATAAATTCATAACGTTCAAACGAAAAACGCAGTAGTCCACTAAAGTAAACCAAGTTTCACACATAGACCAATAGCGACAATGTAGTGGTTATGTTTCAGATAAATGCGAGTTTATCTGGCGAAATCGGGTTTAAGGTGAAAGCCTAAATTCCAGAGAAATTTGTATGGAAATTTAGATTTGCTTTCAAGATAAAAGCTTGGCCATTCTTTTCTGCATTCAGTTAAAATATTTTGCTTGAAATCATCTCAGAAATATTTTATTTAGATTTTTTTAAAAGAGGTATAAAAAAAAATTCACCTTTCGCCTGAGTTCACCAGATCCACTCACAATTATTTGTATTTTGTATTTTTTGTATCTTGTGCACTTCTTTAATCCCATTTAGAAAATTTGCCATTGTGTCATTTGCAGCCCAGTTACAATTGGAGCAAACACGTCGTCGCCACAGTGCAGCACCGGTCAGCGGGTGGGTTGTTTTTTTTTCGGGGGGGGGGGGGTTGAGAGGGGAGGGGGGACAGTAAGGATGAATTTCATTTAATTTTGCCCGGGCAGCGGCCTGTTCGACCTACTCTTTTCCATTTCCAACTACCAAGGTATCTTTAACGTTCTCCTTATCCGGAAAGACTAGATGCTCGATCCTACCCCTCCCATAGGATCAGGGACGGAAAAATATGAGAAAAATCCCAAAGTCCCAACACGTCTGCACCGATCGGGATTTGAACCCGGTACGTTCGGCATGAGAGGCGAGCATCCTGCCTCTGGACCACCGTGGCCCCACGTTGTATTATGAAACACGGCGCAACAAAGGTTCAAAACGGATCCTGTCTTGGTGAAATAACCCAGACAAACAGCAGCAAAGAGTTCCAATATTCTAAATTGAATGAAATAATCAAACTTAATCAAGGATATGAAGAACAAACGGAGAACGTGGCATTGAACGAGCAATTTTCGCGTCATTCAAATATTGTTAGCAGTATGACAATGCTTTGTCATGTTCCAGATTATGAGACGCGTGTAAATATTTCCCCAGAGTGTCATAATGTTGCCTTTGAGAAGTAGATCACTTACAGTATTGGTGTCGACCTTGGCTTATTGGGTCTTTGATATTCTTTGATGGTCTCATAGGGACAAATACTGCTGCAGGTGGCCTACAGCTGCCACTTATAGTGATGGTGATGACAATGATGATGATGATGGTGATGGTGGTGGTGGTGATGGTGGAACTGTGTGGTGATGTTACTTCTGATGTTGATGCTGCTGTGGTGATGGTTGTATGGTATTGGTGATGATGATGATAGTGATAATGATGGTAATGGTGAATGATGATGATGACTATAATAGTATTGGTAATGTCCGTGGTGGTGGTAGTGGACCTGGTGCTGTGGTAGTGGTGGTGGCGGTGATGATGATGATGATGATGTTGATACTGATGAAAATGGTGATTGTGGTGGTTTTTATGGCGGATGATGACAATGATGATGGTGACGACGACGACAGCTAAAAAAAAAAAAAAAAGACAGTCACGATACCACAGCGCTATGTCAACTGGTGTTGCTGAGACATCGGTTTTGTTACCGAAACCGTAAACATTTCCTGTCTCTTCATCACAGAAATAGAGGGTTAAAACTCGTGTCAATACTGCGAGCCATTACCTAAATTGGCGACTGCCGCTCCAGTGCACTTTGATGTCATTACTGATGCCGAGTCTAGCAGAACAAACCGAGCGTTGTGCACTCTGGCGAGGATTTATCCCTCGGAGACGTAATGGGTGTTCGTATTGTGTAAACACTGCAGTGCATTGATCACTGTCTGGCACGGATTTACTATGACGTCACTTTCTTTGTAATGTTTAACAGTGGAAAAAGCCGTGAATGCTCTACGGGTTTGTGCAAGAAAGAGTTATATGTATAATATGGAATAGCTCGTGAATACTCAGCGATATGGAAAAAAAAATGAATGGCATGTACGTCGTAGGCTGATGTCGCACTGAGATACGTCCGTTTTAACTCGTTTGTTGTGTGAGGTATGGGCTATGGACTTTAACGGCACCTCGCGTCCTGGTGAGAGTGAAACAAGCGTGTTCACGAGTTCGGATGAGACTAAAAAGTCTTGAGTCAATGGGCGGAAAGAAAGACTTGTCGCACTGCGTCAAAATAGACGACAAAAAAAGAATTGACTCACGGCGCCACCAGATCTATTGTCATGTGTAACTAACAGTACAAACAAACAAATAAGCAAAAACAACACACAAACAAAATAATGTGCTATAAGGTGGTAGGTTAATGATGATGACGATGGTATGGATAATGACTGAGGTGATAGTAGTGGACATGGTGATGTGTTGGTGCTGGTGGTGGTGATGATGATGTTGATTATGATGAAGATGGTGCCTAGTAATACTTCTTTCCTAACAAATGGATGGTAACGATTCTTGCTCTCTTCTCTTTCTCTCTCTCTCTCTCTCTCTCTCTCTCTCTCTCTCTCTCTCTCTCTCTCTGTTCATTCATGTATTCTGTCTGTCAGTCTACTTGTCTGTCTCTGTCTGTCTAGTCCACATCACATCAGAACGCCAGAGAGGTTCAAAGGAAATTCCATTCGACAAAGCTCGGTGACGACTCTCTCCAGATCGGCATTAATTAGACAAAATGAAAATTATGAGGCAATAATAAACGTAACGTATAATTGATCAAATCAATAAACTTCCACAAAGTACTGAAAGAAATATACGGTGGGAGAAGGGAGCGAGAGAAAGAGAGAGAGAGAGAGAGGGGGGGGCAGAGGGAGAGGGGGGAGTGAGTCGGAAAGAGAGAGAGGGGGTGAAAATTGTGTGAGTGTGAGAAAGAGAGACCGAGAAAGAAAGAAGGACGGAGAGCTAGAGATCAAGAGAAAAAGAAAGAGAGAGCTGGATATAGCTAGACAGATACAAAGAAAGAAGGAGGGGGGAGAGGGAGAAAGAAAGAAAGAGAGAGAGAGATTCAGAAAGAGATGGGCAGAAAAAGAGAGAATAACCTTCTTAAATGAGACACATTTTATCAGCAGACCACTCCAAGAACTCTGGCAGAGATACAATAAAAGAAATTTGCCAAATTTAACAGGGAAATCGGCCACGTGACAACTTTCGACTCCGTGCAGAAGATGCCAATTAGTTCAGTTCTGCGTGTTCAACAACTTTCTGTTTCTGCGTGTGCACGGTGGCAAGCACCAAGTAGAAATTGTCGCATAGGCACTGCTCGCTGTCGCAACACACCAGTGTGATGTTTTCTAAAATAATATTGATGTCAGTGACCTCACTCTTCGATTGTATAAACCAAATTCTTGCATATTACATTTTCATAACCGATGCTGTTCTTGCTACAGTTGTTGATGATGTTTTCGTTCATTTTCCTGATGTTGTCATATTGTTTGTTTTCATACTGTCGCCATTGTATTTTAAAAAAATCTGTCTGTCTGTCTGTCGTCTCTCTCTCTCTCTCTCTCTCTCTCTCTCTCTCTCTCTCTCTCTCTCTCTCTCTCTCTCTCTCTCTCTCTCTCTGGATCTATAAAAATTAATATCTTGAGACCTTTACCAATGTAATCAATTCTATACCTAACAGCTGTAAACTTTGTATTGGTGAAGCTCAGAATATCAAACCTAATTATCGTGCCCAGAAGACCGTGAAAGACGCAGCGCGGCCTCTATCGCGGCGACGTGCTGTAAAACAAACTCTCCCTCTCTCTCTCTGGCTGGCCCCTCTCTCTACGCCCCCCCTCTCTCTCCCGTTTCCTCTCTCTCTCTCTCTTTCTTCCTCTCTCATTTCTTCTCTCTCTCTCTCTCTCTCTGCCTCTCCCTTTCTCTCTCTATCTCCCTCTTTCTCTTTCCCTTCCTCTCTCTCTCCCTCCCACCCCCCCCCCTCTCTCTCTCTCACCCTCCGGCCCCGTCTCTCCCTCTTTCTCTTTCTCTCCACTTCCTCTCTATCTCTCCAAATCTCACTAACCTTATAAATTCTGTTAAGACAATTTTTACCCAAAGTCAAATAGAAGTCAATTAGAAGTCAAATAGAATCAAAGTCAGATAGAAGCAGACGCTTTTGAGTCGCACTGCATCAAATAATGACAAATTATTATTATTTTTTTTTAAACCGTCTTATTCAAAGGTCAGAACATAAAATTTAAGACTCCTATAAAGTTACTCAATTTGCTAATTTCTCAGACCATACATCTTCCACATCGCGGGTCCAATTTCTCTCTTAATTCTCTAGTCCAATGAAGCCGAAATTTGTTTCTCAAACACAAAAAAGACCATTCTTAAAGTCCCATTCACAAAGCCCACCTCAAGAAAACGAGCCCTCGCCAAAGCTCAACACGACCCTTTAGTCAAACGAGACCACATACCAGCTCAATGATCAATTTGCCAGGGGACAGCGCTGTCATTAAGTACCAGATTTTTCACTTAAATTGGCCATTGATACCACGGCTTAATATGCCAGGTTGCCCTTTGGAATACACAGTTGCATTACGCTTACATGGCCCTTTGTTTGCTGGAAAAATACTGGAAATCTAAATTTCTGTCTTCGATTTTTTGTTCTCTTTTAAATCACGACGCCATCGATTGGACAGGTTTGTGATGGTTCAGGAGAATTACAGGAAGCTTAGTGCATTAAGGCATTATGGGGCGTCTGGTTTTTCTGGCCTGATGGGTTAAGCCAAAACACAACGATTAAGGAAAAGGAAAATAATGTTGAATGTCTGATGGAGAAATAAAACGGCCGAAAATGTGACATTTGACTATGGAGAAAGGGAATGTTTTGGAATCTGTTTGACAATCTGACAAATTGACAGTTACGCCCAAACCAGAAGAGAAATAAAACAAAGGCTTCACAAGGAAAGGTATTCATTCATTCATTTGTTCGTTCAGTATTACCCACCCATCCATCCATCCATCTATCCATACGTCCTTTTATCCACTCACCCATCTATTCATAATTATATTCATTTATTCATCATCATTCATTATTCCAGCTGTCCATCCATCATGCTCATCTATCCATCCATCCGTCCATTCATTCATTCATTCATTCATTCATTCATTCATTCATACATTCATTCATTCATTTTTAACATTTTTTTTAAAAAATACTTTTTATCTATTTTCATTTATTTATCTCTTATACTTTAGAAAACAATATGCATTAACTGTATTTCTTTATGTATTTCTGTGTTCTTTATATATTAAAATTTATTTATTTATTTATGTCCCTTTTTCATGGCGAAAAGTCTTTTTATTTATCTATTTTCTTTATTTGTAAAGCAAATTCATATTAGTTTACAGACATACTCACGACTGAATCACACGTGCGTACATGACAACGAACTGAATAACTGCGAGAAAACATTCATCCCATTGGCCCTGCTCACAAAGTGGCCGAGCTTTTTCTGCGAGTGCCCGGCGTGTGTGGTGAGACGTGAGGACCATTTTCCCCACTCAGAGCACGTAACAGTTTTGGTAACAAGAGTGAAAGGAAATGGAGGGAAGATTGATGGACGCGCCGATGGACGGTGTTTGTGAGTGGAATTACTCTACTCACTCCGTGATTGTGTGGAGGTTTCTCTACTCTAAATCAGCGGTTCTTTGTATGATTTTTCTTTCCTTTGCTCACAGAATTGGTTTCTTTCATTTACAGTACCGAAATTGACTTTGAGAGTTTGAGTTTGGGTTGGTGAAAGTACGTCGACACGAAAACGCTATTGTACCGGCAAAAAGCATGACAACAGACAGACTAGTAAAAGAGCGATAGTACAGAAGGAGACCTTACCAGAAGAGCCCACCAACCACCCGTAACGAAACTGAGATTGGACCTTCAAGCAATGTTCCTCAGCTATTACGAGTAAAAGTACTTTCAAATTCGCAGGTATTCCATGACGACAAGAGAACCCAACCATTATTTTGTCTGAATATGTTTTCAATATCTTACTAAGCTAGATATCATACTGAGTCTGGAACGACACAGTCAGCTGCTGGCAGACAAGAAGCGCACACCATAAGTTCCTATATTTTCTTAGTAAATCCGGGAAGACCCAATCATACTAAGCCTGGTCAGACACAGTCAGCTTCTGCCATTATGCTGGAAGCAACTGGCTGTGACGTACCGGGCTTAGTATGATTACCCCACCCTCACCCCACGGATATGGGAGCCAAAATTGTTAAGAAAATTTATTGTAATTTTACTGACCATGATTTTTTGTAAAACAACAAAATTGCATGTAAACGATAGAAAGATTGTGCATTCAAATTCACAACGTTGTTTCCTAGCAAGACCAAAGATTCCACACTGTCATGCGCCGAAGTTTTGACGTAAAGGAAATTGAAATAATGAATGGGGCAACTTTTATTACGTCAAGTGAAACGTACTAGATTTATTACTTGTTGGTGTCTTCTATGGCAGCGGACAGTCCCAGCTTCAGTACCGCTCAGCTGTCAGTAAGAAGGGAGTGAGAAACATGGAAATGTATCTAAAACAGTCCATAGTGACAAACAGTCGGATGACATGCCCCTTTCACACACTATTTCATTCTTTCCCTACAGCCAAAGTAAAGTTCACTGTTATTGATAGATATGCCAAGAACAGAATCAGACGGATATCTGGACTGGGAACGACAGAAGCACAGAGGATAGATTCGAAAATGAAAGAATGAAAGAATAAAATTCTATATTGATATGAAAAACAACAACAGGTCATCTGGGATAATATCACATACAATCAAACAGAAAGATCACTCAGATATATCTCAATGCAGACAGTGAGTTCACAGCTGCCTCTGCTCGTGTTTGTGTGTGTTTCTCCATTACAAAACCTTGGAATTCACACGGAATGAATTGCAGGACTGGGGGTGGCCTCCTCCGGGATTGCTGCACAGTCGAGTCGTATTCGGCCATGAACTCGCATTGTTTAGGTTCAGAACAGACTTGGAATTCACGTTCTAGGCTTTCGTGCTATGTCCACGAAGGCCAGTCTAATTCGCCAATTTTTTGACTAGCGTTAGAATGATTTGATGTGACCTCCGTTTAACCATCCAGCGCTCAGACAACGATTGCCTTATCCAAATAAATTTTAAAACACACAAACCCAATTTCAAATGGTTAAATAAAAGCACAATATAAAAATTTATCATGGAAAATTAATGGCTGTCGAATTAAGCTGTCAAGAACAGATTTAATTCATAAATGTTTCCACTGACTAAATTTTTGTGAGAGAGCAGTGAGTAATTTTTACAAACGTAATTATTGTGCGAGCCAGCATAACTTGGTCTCGTAAACAAGTTGTTTTGAACAGTTTTTTTACAATAGATAGACAGAAGATGTGGGGAAGGATAGACGGACAGCGTAGGTGTGCATGACTGAGCACTTGTTGTATCTCGTGTTTTGAACTAGGTTTAGTAGAGAGGGAAGGGGTGAGTAGGAATTAAATGTTATTGAGACTTCTGTTGACGTACAGAAAATACCGTGATCCAGAGTAAAAGCTCGGGGTTTTGAACATGTTAAGAATTTATTGCTATAAAATTTACATTATATTGTATTGAAGTAATTCGACCTTTGATGTCGACCCAAGGTCGTTGCGTAGGGCTGTTACTTAAAATAACTCAGTTCGGCAGCTGAGCTAGAAGTGGTTGCACCAATCACAATCCAGGAATTAGACGGTAAGCTGCAGATGCAGTCCAGTATTTAAGGCCATACAGAACTTAGTTCTGGGCCACATGTAGACAATCCATTTACGAGGTGGTCGGCGATAGTCCTCAGCCAGATGAGGGACATGGAGACGCAGTTGAGCAGTCCATTGTGAGGAGCCTGATTTAAAGCTCCAGAGCCTAAGCTACTTGGTTTGATATAAACCCACAGCGTTTACATCCAGCGCTCTCACTCCTAGTGAGGGCCGCATGGTGAGAGTCCATACTAATTTGTAATGATGAAAGTGAACCGTTCTACTTACTTTTGAAGACAGTTTCAGAGCTACCGCCAGACAACGCATGGTTGTACAAGCATTCTCCATGGCGTGTCTAGAGGAAATGTCCATATCCTAACATGTCTCATTGAATTAATAGAATTTAAACTGTTAGATCCGTCGCCACGTGCGCGGATTCTATTTGCCATATAACTCATATGACCTGCAAGTAGTTAGATTGAATTCGTTAGTCTTTATAAAAGCTGTAGTTCCATTAGTTAGATTCAGTTGCCTTTGAATTGATATTTATATTTATAATTATATTTGTTACATTAATTCCTGTAATTAAACTGCCCTACAGTTCTGCTAAAATTGAACGCAATTGATTTATTTAGTTTTTAGAGTGCAAGTATTTATTTTTGTGTGTTCGTCGATTGTGGGAGCGGACCTCGAAAGAGTGTCAGTCGGAATATCCCCGTGTAACCCACATCGCGACATAAGCAATGTTAAAAAAAAAACAAAAACCAAAAACATTGAACATCACGTGGTTAGTTTCAAAGTGGGAAAGTTGAAGGTTGAAAATCGTTGACAGTGAAGGAAATGATTGACGAACTTATAAGCAGGTATTTTAACTCATTCGCTACGGTAAGCCGAATATTCGGCTCTTGGAGGTTTCGCTTCACTACTGAAAGCCGAATATTAGGTTCGAGTGGACACTGATTTTCCAATACTGATATCTAAGCCAATTTCTCAAACTATTGAATCCCATCCTAGTTCATTGATTTTCCTTTACTTTAATGTCTAATGTAATACGTCTTGTGTTTATACTGAGTAAAAGAAAAGACACCAGACTGTCACTTACGTTGCTATGCTGTTACAGTAAGACTCCCGTAAATAACATTTTTTGGCCAAATCACTTTTTTCGTTCTTTTGGGTCTGAAAATAAATTGCGCATCTTGTGTCAAAAGCTCGTGGCTCAATTCTTATGAATAGCGACATTGCAATAATCAAGTCCATTGTCTTTAGAATCTGCTGGCGGCAATAAGCCAGAGAAAATCAGTTTTTTTTTTGGCTCTCCTGTAAAATTTTCGAAATGTTACTTACGGGAGTCTTGCAGTATAGCGACTTTGAATTATGCCTAAATTGCAAAGTGGATAGCGATGCGAGTTCCCGTCCACACCTACAAATGTTACGACAGGGAATGAGTAAATGTCCCCTTCGAAAATCGCATTTCAGAAATGAAATACACACATCACTCAGGAATTGATCATTTTTTCATCAACTGATCAGTTTTGGTCAAAGTAACTTAGTTTCTTCAATTTGCCTTCTGCTTTCATTCTTCTAAGATTAATTACAAAGTAACGAAATGTCCTATGCGTGATACAAATACAGAGATTATTCTGACGAGGAGTAAGGTAATATGTGTATTACCTTGTAGCTTGAAATTTTGAAAAACCTCCTTTTTCATCCTTTTATGATAAACGAACTAAGGTAATCGCTGTCTAAAACTAGTGTGTTATTTCACTCATCTTCACGAGCAAGGTGGTCTAGAGGCAAGTTGCTCGCCTCTCCTGCCAAGGGTCCCGGGTTCAAACCCGGCTGGTGCAGGCATGTTGGAAGTTTGGAATTTTTCTCATATTTTCGTGTCCCTGATCCTATTGGGGGGTAGGATCAAGCACCTAGTCTTCTCGGATAAGGACGAAAAAATTAAAGAGATCTTGGCAGTTGGAAATCGTAAAGAGCAGGCCGAACAGGTCGCTGCCCGGGCAAAATTAAACAAAAATTCATCCCTACCATTCCCTCCCCCTCCCTCCCTCATATTCTCCCCCACCCACCAAAAAAAAAAAAAAAGCCGTCAGGCGCTGCACTGTGGCGACAACGTGCCTGCTCCAGTTGTAACTGGGCTGCAATGGCACAAAGGCAAATTTCCCAAATGGGATTAAAGAAGAATACAGATACAAATACAAATTTTCCCTGAGTACAGAAGCTGGTCTAACCACCCGAGTCAGTTCTGATCCTTACAGACGGAGGGCGTCTTATGAGATTTTGCAAGATTCCCGGGGAATCAATACTCTATTCCCTCTAGTTGTATCGTTTATACATGGCATCTATCAAATTGTCTTGGGCTCCCTCCTCCTTCCCTTCCCGCTTTTCATTTCCTCTTCATTCTTTACTACATCTGTGATATATTTGCCGTGTTATTGATAGTACAAGGGTCGCGTAAGATACCCTTAGTCAAACTAGAAAAATGGTATACGTTTTGACTGTCGGCTTCAGGGAAAGTTTTCTTTTCTCTCTCTCTCTCTCTCTCTGTGATGCAATAATAAATTTATTGCCAAATGTAAAAGAGAAAGAGAAGAACCCTTGACACAATGCAAAAAGGAATAGAAATGTGGAAGGGGTGTGTGTGTGTGTGTGTGACAAAGAGAGACAGAGAGAGAAAGAAAGAAAGAAATAGAGAGGGGGGAGTGGGGGAGGAGAGGGAGTGGAAGAAAGAACGAGAGAGAGAGAAAGTAAAAAAAGAAAGGGGAAGCGTGAGAGGGAGATAGAGTCAGAAAGAAGGCGAAAGAGAGAGAGAGAGAGTGAGAGGGAAAGAGAGAGACAGAGAGAAGGAGAGAGAAAGGAAAGAGGAGAACGAAACTGACAGAAAGAGAAGGGGAGGCAGAGAAGTACACACACGCACAGTGAAACAAAGAGAGACAGACTGAACAGAGAGGAGTACAATGGGGAGAGAGAAAGTCAGAGAGGGAGAGAAAGTGTGTGTGTGTGTATGAGAGAGAGAGAGAGAGAGATTGAAAGAGAGTGGAAAAGAGAACGTACGTGTGTGTGTATGTGTGTGCGTACGTGAGAGAGGGACGGTGTGTGGTCTGACAGAGAGAGAGAAAGAGAGCGAGAGAGAAAGGAAAAGAGAGAAGGTACGTAATGTGTGTGTGTGTCTGAGAGGGAGAGAGAAACAGAAAGACAGACAGACAGAGAGAGAGAGAGGATGAAAGAAGGTACGTGTATTGTGTGTGTGTATCTGAGAGAGAGAGAGAGAAACAGAAAGACAGAGAGAGAGAGAGAGAGAGAGAAAGACCCACACAAATAGTCAGACCATTTTAACCGCTATCGTGCTAACACAATATAAAAAAGTCCAAACTGCAATCTCAAACAGATCCCAAGCCGCCATGTGTCAGTCGGGGACCTAAGGGAAGTAACTCAATGAGTAGATCCGGCCCTGAGTTATTGGTAGTGCTAGTAGCATCCAGCAGATCGAAGACTGGACTATCTATTTCACCATTTTTCATTACCAAACCCAACAGGTTCATGGTCACTTAATCTAGCTGTGGGTATCCCGAGTTGCTGTCTTTGGTTTGCCTAGGCTGCTACATGCTAGAGACTTCTTCATGACGTATGGTTTGAGGGAGGCTGGATCGAGGGCTTTATTGATGAAGTGGGCAAACTTAGAAGTGGGAGGAAATAGGAGATAGTGGAAAGAAAAAAAAATGTGATTTTCGGAGAGAGGGTAGGAGGAAGGAGAGACGAGAAATATATTTTATTGTTGGATGTGGGCAGACAGACTTAGGTGCAGGGAGAGGGAGAGAGAGAGAGGGGGGGAGAGAGAGAGGGGAGAGAGAGAGAGAGAGAGAGAGAGAGAGAGAGAGAGAAACTAGAAGGAGGCAAACATGTGATTGTAGTGAGGATGGGTCACGAAGCTGATTTCTCTAGCGTGCTAGTCATTACAAAACAGAACCCTTCCAGTTATGTCAACCAAACCTATTCTGAAATTGATTCTAAAAAAAAAAAAAAGGTAGGCTACATTTGAGCGTAACGTTGCTGAATGAACTGTTCACTGACTCCCCGCGCTAATATTTCTGACATAACAGTCCCTGTAATTTGATGTCTATGGCACTGGAGCACTATAACTGCTCAGTTATTATGTATACTATAGTACATAATATCTTAAATTTAGATATATAATCATTTTCCAATGAAAACAAAGTTTGTCTGCAATACAATTTCAAGAATATAATGTCAACTGATTCGACATTTCGGGGATGTATTTCTTGTTTCTTCCAATCCCCACTTTTTGCAAAACGGCGAAATTCGACATTAAACGTTTGCAGGTTTACTATTAGTATTACGATAAAGAGCTGGAATAAAAAAGAAACTGTAAAACAGCTTGGTAAGCACCACAACGCATTTGGAAAACGTGTCAAAGTGTGCATTTGTCACACAGGCTATCTTCCACAGACTAATAAAAAGATTTTCAGTTTTTCAGAAAATGGAGATTGACCAAAGAAAAACTAAGGTCGCGATCTGTTTTATTTATGATTTATTTTTCACTCCAGTTGGAAAAAAACTGCAGTCTGGCAACAACAACAACAGCGACAACAACAGCCACAACAACAGCAGCAAACAACAACAACAACAACACCAACAACAACAGCACTACCACCAACAACAGCACCACCACCAACAACAGCACCAACAACAACAACAGCACCACCAGCAACAACAGCACCACCAACAACAACAACAGCACCACCACCAACAACAACAGCACCAACAACAACAACAGCAACACCAACAACAGCACCACCACCAACAACAACAACAGCACGAACAACAACAACAACACCAACAACAGCAGCACTAACAACAACAACCGCAACAACAACACCAAAAACAACTAAATAAATAAACAAATAAACAAGCCCCGAGAAGAGAAAGGTGTAACAAAAACAAACTAAAACATCAGAAAGAGGGAGACAACAAAGCGGAACACATGGAAGGTGCAGAGTGAAACCAGGAGATCCGCTAGCCAGACCGTTTCCGACTTCCAATTTGCTGCGGGCTTTCCCAGACTGGCGTTGACAAATGAGAGATAGAGAGAAAGATTGAACGAGGCGAGATTCTCATAGCAAAGCAGAAAGTTGAGAAAGTGGTCGAGTGCAGATATTCGGTGAGTTCCTTTCCCGGGGCCCAATTTTGTTGCTGTCCTACCCTCATTTGTCATTGACAAATGGATAGATGGGGTAAAGGAAAAAAATGGATTGGCTGACAAGAGAAGGAGGGTTGGGGGAGGGGAAGCAACAGCTTTTGTCTCGAGGTATTGATATTAAGATAACACAGACAGAGGTGGTGAGAGACAAAGAAGAATAGGGGACAAAGAAAGACAAAAGGACAAAAAAGAAAAGTGACAAAAAGAGAGAAAGAGAGAGAGAGAGAGAGAGAGAGAGAGAGACAGAGACAGAGAGAAAAGGAGGGGGGATGGGGAAGGAGAAAGAGAGAGTGTGAGAGAGAGAGAGAAAAGAGGGAGGAAAGAGAGAGACAGAGAGAGAGAGAGAAAGAGAGAGAGAGAGAGCAAACGAGAGAGAGAGAGAGAACGTAAAGAATTTGCTTAGGTTGTCAAAAAAGGAGGGGGAGAGAGAGAGAGAGAGAGAGACTGAGAGGGACGCAAAGAGAGACACGGCAAACAAGAGAGAGCAAAAAAAAAAAAAAAGAGAGAGAGAGCGAAAGTAAAGAATTTGTTTAGGTTGTCAAAAAAGGAGGGAGGGAGACAGAGAGAAACTGAGAGGGACGCAAAGAGAGACAGAGCAAACAAGAGAGAGCAAAATAAGAGAGAAAGAGAGAGAGAGAGCGCATAAAGAGTTTATTTAGGTAGTAAAAAAAAAAATGAGTTGTCCCACTAGATTTTCAGTGTCTGGGCACTGTCGGTATTTTATTTGTATGAGGCGAAACAATGACAATACTGTAAATTACAACAGACATAATAAATAATAATGTAGAAACGTAATATACAGATAAGAGGTCTAGACACACAAAGGAATGAAAAGACTTTGGAAATGATCTGAAGGGCGGTAAGGCCCATTTACATTAGGGCAAACTCAACTCATTCTTCCTCCACCCCCTCCTTTGGGTGGATGGGTGGGGAGGTGGGGGCAGAAAGAGAGAGAAGACAATGATAGTTAGTAGAGACTGGCTTACCCCTCTGGTGATCAAACATAGACTGTCTTGTCCAATATTACTGAACAAGCAACAAAAAACAAAACAAAAAACTGTTTGCATTTGGAATACTACTCAAACGAGGGCAACCATTAATTTATACAGAAAACAAAGTGGTCTTAGAATAAAGCACTGCATACGAGGAGTTTGCTTTCAAAATTCCGGCACTGAGCATTAGTGGGTTAACTCCTATTTATTTATTTATTTATTTACTCTCATTTATTCATTTATCTTTATACAGCAAAACCACGTATTTCGCAGCAACAAACACAAAAAAGTAGACATAAAGCTAGACAAAGATTTCCTACCTTTCGGTGCTGGCGACAGATACAGAAAGTAGGTGATATCCTTATTGGACGCCGGCGTTCAGATCTGTCAGGGTTTTCAATTCTTTCTGGTTCCTGCAGATAAAACAAGGAAAATGTAAATAATATTAGCTCCATGTCTGCAGACAGATGTTATAAACTGCAATACACAAATACTGAAAAGGCCACCCAAAACCAACAGTCAAAGATAGTACATACTATTGCAGTGACAAGTGAATGTCAATGGGTACCGGTACAAATTACTACATGACGTATAAACTATAATACTTTCAACATCGTGCTTTATTTCTATTGTAGCATTATGCCTGTTCATTTTCAAGCATAATTAAGTCGATATATCCATTTCCTGTACTGTCCTAACCAGCAAATCCACGGAGTCTGATGCCTAGAGCTGGCTTCAAGTTTGCACATTGGAATGACATCGTTACTACGTATATCCGCTAGTTACATATTTTGCACCGCCGACGATTTGATGTAGGGCACCCACACCTGCAGCAATCCTATCAACCCAAATCTACGCAGGACTGATGTAACGTTGCTGGCTTGGTATACATTATTACAGACACCGTCTTTTAAAAAAATTAAAATAAACTCAGTCCGGAATTCAAAAACTATTTCACAATCAACAGTTACTTGAGCTTTGAACGAACAATTCTCCATCCTCTCAGAAGCGTTATTCTAGTGCTTTCCTTATTATGACGCCCAAAACCTTTCGTGCCACAAAATTCCACATGCTCGAACTTGCCACAGAATATTTCCTGAATGTGTTTAGGTCTTTATTTTAGGTTCGCTGCCTTGGCATTTACACCTCACTTTTCTTTTCTTTTTCTTGTTGTGGTAAGGATTCGCTTTTTAGAATTTTGCCCAGGCAGCAGCCTTCTAGGGCCTGCTCTTTTCAATTTCCAACTGCCACGGTATCTTCAACGTGCGCAACGTACACACGGGCCCTCCTAATTTTTCGTCCTTATCCGAGAAGACTAAGTGCTCAATCCTACCTACCATAGGATCAGGGACAGGAAAATATGAGAAAAATCTCAAAAATTCAACATGCCCGCACAGGCCGGGATTCGAACCCGGTACCTTCGGCATGAGAAGCGAACACCTTGCCTACTAGGCAACCGTGCCCCTGTTATCAGAAGTCATAGTTTCTGATTGTCCTTTGTACCTATCCACGCAAAGGAAAGAATGTGTGTGTACGTGTATGAACAATTCTGTGTATATTTCCCGAAGCATTTTAACTTACCCTTTGTACACCCATACCAACTAGTTCAATGCCATCTGTAAATCAAACACTTTTTTACGCCTTGCGGTTAACTCACTTCCACATACAGAATTTTCAATTTCCTCGGGAAAACTCTACTTTCTGTCCGGATCATAGCGTCAACAACTTTCTGTGCTACTAAAGTTCACGTGCTCATACACATCACATCTTTCTTGAACCTTTTGACTTATCCTTACAACACCTAGATTTAGTTCCAATGCCATCTACCGTAAGATCAACTACAAATACCACTACTATTGTACAGTTAAGGCTTGTTTGACTTATCCTAACAAGTACAACACCTAGATTTAGCCCCAATGCCATCTATCTTAAGATCAACTACAAATACCACTACTATTGTACATTTAAGGCTTGTTAAATCCTTCTCGCGTGTTTATGCTCAAGAAAAAAACACCGCTCGCCGCTTACGACATCTCTCAGTCTCACAATATACACAATCAGACACACATATGTAGACATACAAAAACACAGTGACAGAGGTCAGAAATCTTGCATCGTTGCTCGCCTTGTCATGACCTGCCCTACAGCTTGTTTGGCTTACGATGTACAAGTGTCGTACGTATTTGCTGTGCTAAACTGTCGTATGAGGGATTTTGGATACTAGACCCCGCTGGGCTTTCCTGATAACTGAAACTATAAATGGTTCATTAATCAGGAGTTTCTTGTTAGTGAAAATAGAAACGACAGGGGAGAGAGAGGCAGAGAGATTTTTTCACACACACACACATACATACAGATGGAAAGAGGGATACATTTTTCACACAGACACATAGAGACAAAGAAAGGGGGGTTGGGAGGGGAGAGAGAGAGAGAGAGAGAGAGAGAGAGAGAGAGAGAGAGAGAGAGAGAGAGAGAGAGAGAAAAACAAGGAGAATGGAGAAGAGGGAAGAAAGGAGAAGAAAGTGAGTGAGAGAGAGAGAGAGAGAGAGAGAGAGAGAGAGAGAGAGAGAGAGAGAGGCGGAAAGAGATAAATAGACAGATAAACAGACAGACAGACAGTGTCAATCATATTTTATACAGTAATATTTTATTCCTCAAGACCACTGTTGTCATCCCTATCCGAAACAACTCAGTTTTCATTTCAACTCAAAAGTATTTAATAACTAACTCTGCACTTGTCCTTTCACCTGACGGAAATTTCTGAAATAAGATTTTTTTTAATTTAAAAAAATTAAATTCCCATCACTATATCATAATACGTATGGATTTATAAAGTTCACAGGTGACATTATTTTGTTCGCAAGTTCCACTCTACCACGACTTTCAGTAGATTCTGCTTGAAAAGTGAACGGCATAAAGTTTACTGAGTTGCAGCCCGGTAAGAACGAGATTTACCATAATGAAATCAAGCATGGGTTGCGAAAAAAAACATGTTTTATCTTTTCGTGGAGACCGCTGTCGAGGGGAACAAAAGATTAAAAAAAAAACAAAAACAACGTCACCGGAAACCGAAATAGTCGGTCTGATTTCTTCACAAATTATCAACAATCATAACATTAAGTCCCATTATTATGCTTGTACTTCGACATCTGAAAAAGGTACCCCAATTCTAAGCCTCAAACCTCCTTCTCCAGTTCTTAAACTCAGATCCTTCATCGAAATAGGTCACACCCAATGCTTCACGGTCGCAAAATGTGGTATAAGACAAAGTAATTACCCCTTAGACCATTCGCCGAGCCTCATCTACAAACTTGCATTCTGGTTTCTGCAGTGTAATCTGCAAGCTGTCCAGACACGCCGTAAGATTAATATTTCACGATGTCCTCCACATATTCTTTTTATTTTACGTATCTATTGCCTTTCTCCATCACGACAGAAACATTATTACCTCATGAAATCCGAGACAGCTCAAATACTTTTACAAATTTTAAACATGGGTATTTCAAAAAACTAAAAAAACAACAACAAGAAAAACAACAACAACCAAAAAAACTGGAGGGTTGAAAGAAAAAAGGGAGGAATCAGCGGAGGGAGAGGGAGAGGGGGGTTGGAGCCCACTGCCAGTGAGGATAGAATCCCCAACATCATCAGTTTCCATTTCATTCTCATCTATTTACACCTCCATCCTCAAAGTTTTCCTTCAGAAGACTGGCCCAAAGTAACATGAAAAACAACAACAACAATAACAAAAATAGTGCAACGTAGCCGTTATCGTGCCCAGCAGCCGTTATACCCAAACTCAAACTCACACACAAAAGCTCTGGAGCACTGTAACCTTTATCAACTGTGACAGTATTTATATTATTTCCTCGTTTGTCAACTATCAGAGGCAGTAGACCTCAAGAATGTGATATGTCTGAGAACATAATTTTATAATGGCAAAGTGTTAACTATCACTTCATCAGTGTCTGATCTGAAAATTGTCCATCTCTAAATACCATTTATCCCTCTTTCCCTCTCTGGATTACACCCTCCTCCCTGATACATAAACTGTAGGTCACATCCAACCCCCCCCCCCCCCCCAATGTTCACTATGCTATCACGAGTGGCCCCCCAGGGCCAAGGTCGGCGCCTGGTGTCGCCTCGAGTCGTGTCGAGTGTCAACACAGAACCGATCACTACGGCCAAAGCTCGTCCATCACTGTCACTCGCATGCAACCACACACGGTTAATTGGGACCAAAGCAGCGGTTCTCAGCTTTGAATGTATCCTTGGTTTCCTGACGAAGGGGCCAATAGATAAAAGCAGTTGTACAAGTAAAAGGCGAATGCTTACTTACCTGTATAACGAAGGGGCGAATAGGTCAAATTTGAGATAATTATTTTACTCTTTTGTGGTTAATAAATCAAAATCAAAAGTATATTGCAGGGGGGTGGGGGTGGGGGGGGGGGGGCTTTACATCGTGACCCAACACGAGCAATTTTGCTAAATCGTTTTTGTGTTATTTAGTATGAAGACAAGGCGAGAAATGGATGATGAAAGTAGCACAAAATTTTCCTAACTGAATTTCTGGCAACACTGATTTTGGCGGTTCATCCCTTCGTCAGACAGATAAGTTAAGCGTTCGCCCTTTCCTTGTACAGCTGTTGATATCTATTCGCCCCTTAGTCATGACACCGACGATATAAATAGCCGCGTGAGATGTGTGATACAAGCACTGTTGTTAGGGAGTTCAGAACAAACTCGGTAATTCAATTTTTTTTTTAATGAAGTAAGCAAAGACTGTTCATGTGAAATACAAATTGTTTCATTTTTCCTAATGACTTGATGTCAACCAGTCTTGGACAAACAAATAACAAAGTTAAGAACTATATGAGTTTTCAGCCTGTTGGATAAACTGTTTCGACTGTTTCTGTCTTGCCTGATATACTGATTCAAATCTAGTTCATTTCTGAGATCAATAGAACTTGAATTAAAAAGATGAATTCGCTTTTTATTTCATTCAATTATCACCGGCGCCTCAAAAGTTGCATCCGTTTACAAGTTTGTTGCAGGACTTATGCGGTCTATTATGTTGTCATCTTGATGCAAGGCTAGCTCCAACAACTCACTCACAGAAAAATGACCGGATTCTGAGTCTTGCGCCAAAGCAACGCTTTTAAAACACACATCAATTTTCAGAACGCAACACAGACAAAAACAAAAAACAAAAAAAACACTTTCCGGATGATTAATTTATAATATTTCCAGTTTTTAGTTTCCAAAGTCATAAATCATGAGAGGAATCACCAGTAATATTTCTCATGAAATGTGATACATGCAATTTCACAGACAAGCCACTTCCACAGCTTAGGAGGTGTCCTCGACCTTTCAGTTTCATATACAACACAACCTGGGTCACCGTGACCTTTTCTTTTCCAAGGTAACGCTGAAGCCTCCATTTTTGCTATGGCATCCGTCCCGGCTATGAGGCCTTGAGTTTTGCTATGACATCCGTCCCGGCTATGCTTAACCCCTTCAGTACTGAAACAGCATTGGCGATTACCTCTTTACTGCTCCGTCAGTTACAGGCTTCGTTCTTCCATTACTGGCTTTTAAATAATACAGATCAATAGCCTGATTTAGATCCATATTTACCATTCAAAATAACTGAAATAAAATAAATGGATATCAGTATAAACTGGATCTGAGAACATCTAGCTTTCCACGTTGTCAGTAGTCAAAGGGTTAAAGGGTTAAAATGATGAACCACGGTGTTCAAGTTTTTCTCAGGGACACCCTAAAAGTTTACTTTGAGTTCAAGGCGGGATTTTTTTTATTTTTTGGTACTACTTTCAAGTACCTGCAACTACAGGGCTCATTGAAGCTTTCCGAGGACCGGTCAAGCAAAATAATTTGTATTCATCCGCGAGTGTACGAAAAAGGAGTGACAATACCGTTGTGTGTGTTATCAAATGGGATCAGTTTTCCTCTTTATACGGGTTTGCTCAAATCCAGCAATAACTTTAATGTCCGAAAATGAGAAAGGAAATAATTATGAGCACAGTATCCGAGTTATACACATTTTTGCCCTCGCTAATGTGCATCTGAATAATAAATTGCCCCACTTGCAGCGTAATTAGATCATGAATTATTAAAACCAGCAATTTGCAGTGATTTTAAAGCGAATGCCGTTTAATACAGTGAATGAATTATCAAGCTTTTAGCATTACGGCTGATGTGTTGGACAACTAATGAGAAGGAGAGAAGAGAGAGAGACAGAGAGAGGGCGAAAGAGAAAGAGGGAGAGAGATAGAGGAAAGGAAGAGAGAGATCTGCTTTCACATAAACGCACATACACACACACAGACTCACGCCGATAAATAGAGATAAATACGAGAGTGATTAAGAGAGAGAAAGAGACTTTTACACAGACAGAGAGAGAGAGAGAGAGAGAGACAGAGAGGAAGTGGGAGAGGGAGAGAGAGGGAGTGAGAGAGGGGCAGGGAGAGACAAAGAGGGGGTGAGAGAGATGTTTTCATAAAACACAGATTGAGAGAATGACAGAAAGAAAGAGAGAGAGAGACGGAGAGAGAGAGCGAATAAGAGAGAGAGAGAGAAGAAAGAAGAAGAGAGAAGATTCGGAGAAGAGAGAGAGAGGGAGATGTTTATCACTTACACACACAGTAAAACAAGAGAGATAGTAAGAGAGAGAAAAATGAAAGAGATCAGAGAAGAGACAGACAGACAGACAGACAGCAATCTTTAATACCTATTCTTTTCCCATTAAACTGGCGCCAGAACAGAAACCCCTACATTATGAAGTTCACCTGTCAAATGAAGCGTTTAATAGCAGAAACGTTCATTGCTATTTACACAAAAACCATTGACGAGTCGAGTCAAATTTCCATTGCTATCTCGCTACAGTCTAGTATTACATTAACCGTACTCGCGGTTTCCGGGCACCCATTGAAATGGCGAGGGCAGCGTTGGATGTAATAATCTCTCAATAATATTATCGTACCGGATAATGCGTTGATACCGTGATGTTTGAGCTGATTAAACTGCAACAAAATTGAAGTTGTGACGGCGGCCGATTGACGGCTTGTCAACGATTTGAAGTCCCTGTAAAGTTTCTGATTTAGAAACTGTGGTAAGCTGTAGGATATTTTTAGACATTGAAATTTGGCGCTGTTACAATCGGGGGGTGGGGGTAGGGGTTGGGGATATAGTGATATCCGACAATTATTAATTATTTTTTTTACTGGGGAGGCGAGGGTTGGGGAGTCGGTTGAAGAAAGGGGGGGGGGGGGGAGGGGCAGTATGTATTCGAATTTAAATTTTACAAAGATTAAGGCGGCAGTTGAAAGAAAACACCGTTGTTGCTTTTAAATGTTAAATGATTTAATCTTTCATTTAAGACGTATGCCAGAGACTGCATTAATCTCGACCTTAGCTCTTGTCTGTTCTGTCTCCATTTTCTGAAAAACTGGAGATCTTTTAGTATGTAGAAATGGTATAACAATTAATGCACACTTTGACACTGGTTTAAAATGCGTTGCGGCACTTATCAAGCCGTTTCACAGTTGCGATTTATTCTAACTCTTTATCATAATAACTAAAGCAACAAAGGTTTAACATCGCATTTCTCACTTGTGCAAAAAAAAAAAAAAAAAATGGAATTGAAACGAACATGAATTAAAGTCGAGAAATGGAAAAGAGACATGTGAAGACGTAATGGTTTCATATTAACGGTGATTCATTAAATCGTTTATTTATGACATATGGCATAGACTGCATGAATGACAAAGTGTTCCAGGAAATGATAAACAATAGTATTGTGCGCACAGTGCTGGAGCATTTACTTTCTGTACACAAATTTTGTTGTTGTTGTTTTGATCCCATTTTTAAATGGCTGACTCCAGCACTCGCTGGCTAGTGTAGTGTGGATACAGTGTGCAATCGGGCGAAATATATAGACAGATCGGGTGTTGATTACAGTCAATGAATACATCGAGGGGTTCTTTGCCACACTTTGCCGATTTTGAGGTTTTGTCATAAAGGTGGTTTCTCTGTCTCTCCTAATTTCATATGTATCAGTGTCATATGCATGTATATTCCCTAAGCATTTTCACGAGACTTTCAAATTTGAAGCGTACCGAACAAAACCCTGATTTTACACAACTCTTCAAACGTTCAATCCTCATTTTCTCGAAAAAGCAAAAAATTCACATACAACCATAGGAAAAATTATCCGACGATAAACTGTGTTGTGTTTCATCCTGTTCCATATTTGAACTTCATAAACCAAGTCTGGGTGAATGTTAACATTAGCATTACAGTGACACTGCCGGCGTCACTATGCGCGGACTAACTAAACCTCGCAAGTGGACGAACTCATGACCAAATTTTAGCACTACAGAACAATATTTACTTGGATCTTTCCCGGTAAATCTTCACGCACTCAGTTACCCGATATACCCGATAGCAGAGCGAAAACCAAATAGTCCAAATGTCGTTCTGTCGCCTGGACAACATGTGACAGTGTCTTCGTTGACCTCTGACAAAAGGTCAATTTTATCAATGTTTGAATTATTGTTATCATTGGTGTCATCACGGAGTCTCAGCTCAACACTGTAAATCTCCTGAAACATCGTACGTTTACTGTACGTAAAGTCCACAATCTGTCAAATTCAACGGGTTAGAAAACTTTTCAAGTAACTGAAGAGGTTAGTTTGAATTATAAGGGGTCTAAGTGACAACTGCCCACTGTCTAAGTGCTAGATGAGGGGTTTAGAATTAGAAGTGATCTAAGTGCAATTGGCACTTAGACCCTTCTATAACAACATTGCTTAAAATGAAAATTTCCTTGGTCCAGTTACACTTCAGATGAACACTCATGCATTTCATTATAATCATTTTTTTCCTATCACTGTTTATTATTAAGGTTATCATTGAGAACTGAGATGACAGTAAATTTGCCTTTACTCCATTTTATGACAAACAGACAGACAGATAAACAAACAGGCAGACGCGCAGGAGAGCGGGCAAGCGGTCGGCGGATAGACGGACAGACAGTACAGACAGACATTCCCATGTTGAAAAATTCGTGTTGTCCTTCACAGTAAGTTTTCCTTGCCACTTCAACATGTCACGTTATTTTTTTGCTCTCGCGCGTGTCTCAGTCTTGCTGAGTTTGGCTTTCTTGGTGTAACGAGAGAACAAATCCTAAAAAAAATTATAAAAAAAACTTTAAAGAAAGAGGATCTGGAGTGAAATTACATCCAAATATGACGTCACCAGGTTTCTTTGCAATCTGCGACGTTTCCTGCGCAGACAAAAAGTCTTCCCTAATACATAAAAACACTCGCATCAAGTAAAAGACTGATGGAACAGTTTTATGTAACGTACAGCCATTATTGCATAACTGCCAGACGTCTCGTCCCCCACTGAAGGTTTTGGCGTGCATGACACCAAAAAACAAACAAACAAAAATGATTGTCTTAAGAAGTAAGAAACTGCATCATACCGCAAACAGGTTCAATACGAACAGAAAGGCAGCTGGAAAGTTAAAGGGATGATCTTTAGCGGATCTGGTTGGGCACAGTTTGCATTGTTTTGGGCACGTTTAAATTATATGTACCTATTTCGGTACAGCTGCTGGCTGGGCAGCTGCAACTTTCCACGTTGTTATGTCAGCTAAAGAGCCTAACCGGTGTGATGGAACGTAAAGATTCCGGCATTTCTTTCATTTATCGGCGCATAACTACCAGTGGGTCTGATATCCAGGACTTTGTACTCGCAATAACAAAAGCCAAATGTGCAGGGCGTCAAAGTTAGGCGTTGTCTTTGAACACGAATCGCCCCCGAGTGATCTGAACAGCCTAGCGGTATGTGGACTATTCTGTTTGTAACACTCTTCTTATCTAAAAAATATATATATATATATATTAAACGACAACCTGACGAGGGCGAAGGAATGCCGAGAGATATCAAGTAATGTCGACAAGTTTCAACATTTCCGGCAGGTGAAAACAGGACGTTTATTTTTATCTCTCTCAAACTCAATATTTCTGGAACTATTGTTGTTGCTATTTTTTTCTAGACCCGTTAGTACTGTACTGGCAGGTTGGCCAGACCCACCCAGTCCGCCAATGTTAAAGTGTCAATGCTACTTTGTTGGTACGAGTAATTAGAACCTACATTAAAATGTAATACGTTGAACAGATTTAGAGCCCTAATAATAAGAAACTTAACAACACAATCATCTAGAAAACATGCAACATGACAGACACGGCAGTTTCCAGTTTTGACCATCTGTACTCAAATGCCTGTGTACAGAAATGCATATTATCCAACTTAAACGACAGTCATCATCCCCCGTTTTATCAACTTTCTAGATCACCCAAGAGGAACAGAACAACACACACCAAAGCAAGCAGAGAAAGATACAGAAGATTGTTTTTGCCCTCCGCATTTCGCCCCAACCGGAGATTATGGCTAGATGTGAGCCATATTTCACTAAGATTCCTTACCATGTCACTAAGTCTTCATGTCAATGCCTATTACTGACTTTATTGAACTATGATAATATAATGTACATTTTATGGTGCGTAAGATGTGTGTACCATGCATGTGCCTTTAAACGTTCCGTGGAACGGGTAGATGAGCAAGTATTTGAATTATCACACAAAAAAAAGTCATGTGTTCGCGACCGATGGCCGCTCTAGGCCAGACACTGATGACAACGCAGTTCAATAGATTTGCTAGCAACGGCTCATAATTATGTGTGTACACATTTTTCTTTCTTTTTCTGACACCCCATGTGTATCTGTTTAATACTGATAATCTCTATTCTCGTGGTTTGCGTTATTGCTGCAGATAGGAGGCCCGATACTATTGATCCCAACTACAGATAATGCTGTTTTTGGTGAATCTCTCTGCTGTTGTTACAACAAAGAACTGCCATGTCTAGCACTGAGCAAGCACAGAGATAAGCCTTACACTCTCCAGTTACGAATGTCATGAATGTACAATAGAATTTCTGCCCTCGACATTGCGGGGGACACACGAGAACGAGGGCGGGAATTCACATAAACATGAAGAGATAACAGCTTCAGAACAGAACTGGTTTGAACACTTTGACCTTTCTTGAACGAGTAGTACAGTTCCAGACATCCATATACCGCGATATAGCAGTAATAATAATGATACCATATCGTTTACCTGTATACCATTTATTGGCTATTTACTGGACCATCTAATATTTACTTGTCCTTGCTACAGGGACGCTGACCCTGTTTCGTTTGCTCGGAAAACGCTAGTTTTATAACGTATTTCAAAACAACAAAACCGCACGATGGGTAGACTACAGACAGATTAAAATCTGGATTTCTATATTGTCTCACACGGGTCTTGGCTTTAACTTTGCCGGCATCTTCATCCATATCGCTATAATTTACCAGGCAAAAGTTGGTTTCCCCAACCATCTCTAACAATTGGATCGAGACGATGAAATATCTCAAATAAAACACATAAAATTTCCGTATCAAACAAAATGTCCCCAATTTGTGTTGCTAGGGAGTGATAATTTACACAGCCACATTCAAAATACTTTCATAATAATATCAGAGTTTGCGGCCAGAAGTAAACTCGTTTTGTAGACATGAGTAACCTCGTGAATGGAGCCATTCATAATTAGTTTGCGCTCGGAGAAGAGACGGGGGTAGGGGGGCAGTGTATAAAGCCCCTTGCATGAGGGAAATAGGTTTGTTTTGGGCGGGGGGGGGGGGGCTGGGGGCTGTAAAACGTACGTACTATTTTCAATTTTGGTAATGAATTATATAATTTAGTTTTACTTATATTTGTTTCTAACAACAAGATAAGGTGTGTGTGGGTTATGATATTAAAAACACTTAAAGAAAGATCAAGTTTCTAGTGAAACAATTAGTGCTTGCAAAATTGCATTTAATATTCCAGAATAACAAAGCTTTATCGAAGACATTCAACACGTTAATGACCGTACACTCGTACAAATGGGAGGAAGGAGAGAGAGAGAGAGTGAGAGAGAGAAAGAGAGAAACAGACAGACAGACAGACAGACAGACAGATAGGCAGACCAACAAACATACACAGTTGAAGCTAAGCGTATGAAAAGCGTGCAAGGGAGAGGAGTCAAAATTTCCTAAAGTAAATCTTATTCTTTGAGATGTTGAACGTCAGGCACTCGTAAAAAAGACCGCGAGAGTTCAAAAGGCTGAGTAAGACACAAGACGAGGCTGTTATGTAGAATGATTAGTGAGACCTGATCCAACAGGCGTTTCTAACCTGCTCGTTACGGGGATTAAAGAACCCGGTGGGACAATCCGGCCGTTTCAGCAAACTGTCACATACAGGTCAGGTCAGTTTTCTTGTTTGTTTGAAGGTTGGCCGGTTGGTCATAGCGCGCATACTCTCCAAAACTGGAGTCCAGATAAGCAGAGCCGTCGCCACCCCCACCCTACCCCCACTCCGCGCCCCCCCCCCTCCTCACTCCATCCCGGGCAAAACAGGGACAAGGCTGGGGAGAATGGGGTATGAGAGAACGAGATTGAAATTTAAACTGGATTTTTACAGCAAATCGAAGCTGGAAGTTCTTGATTAGATTAATTGCACGTGCTGCAAAATAATGGTAGAAGAGCTAAAGCCCAGAGCCCGAGCATTGTCGAGGGCCGCCCAACAAAAGGTTACTGACTTCACACAAGAAAACGAGTCTTGTACTACCAACTCGAAAACAGCGGATTTTAAATTTACGAACCAACTTACATAGTATGGGGATCCCAAAAGATGTTTCGTCTCGGGAAAGAAACGTCAAATGGACTTTAAGATGGTATTTTGGGACTGCGATACCTTACGACTGTGACATCTTAAGACTGATACCTTACCATCGTAATACGATAAGACTGTGGTTCCCTAAGACTGTGAAACTGTAGGACCACAATACAAAAAGACTGCGATATTATGAAACTATACTACTGTGACGCACGACACTACAAGACCTCGGTACTATGCAACTTGGGACTTGATAAGACTATCAGACAGAGTAGATGGATGCATGAATGGATGGATGGATGGGTGGGTGGGTAGGTGGGTGGATGAGTGGGTGGGTAGGTGGATAGATGGATGGATGGAAGGACGGATAGCTTGGCACGCACACGGAAGAAATAACACTGGCTTAGTTCAATTTAATATCTTCACACGAGAATGTACGCTTTGCATAAACATAAATGAAATCTTGTACTGTTCTTCTCCTCCGGTAACAAAACAACAGATACCCGCGAGAGATCCGCTGGACGAGCATGATGTCGTGCGACGCTAGTGTAGAAAAAAATAATCGAGGGCGAGTCCTGACTTCTTTGATAAAAATGAGGGTCTGTTGTCTGTGGGACACGTACCGTAATGTCATGTTCGTGCCTGGTAGTCGTAATCCCAACAGAGTTAAAAAAAACCAACAGCTATTTTTTTAATCAACATTTTGACACGAGTCGCACGTTTTTCAATAGAGCTATATCATGTCTTTTTCGTGACAATTAGTTCGTGATATTCATTACATTTACGGAATTTCTCATTAACGAGTCCACTCGGAAAATGTGAGGCCTTATTAACTTGCACTCAATAGAGCAGTATTATTAAAGTAGCCTACATGTTGTGTATTACTATCTTTACCGGGGGGGGGGGGCACGGTGGCCCAGAGGCAAGGTGCTGGCTACTCATGCTGAAGGTACCGGGCTCGAATCCCGGTCGGTGCAGGCATGTTGGAATTTTTGGGTTTTTTCTCATACTTTCCTGTCCCTGATCCTATGATAGGTAGGATAGGGCACCTAGTCTTCTCGGATAAGGACGAAACGAAAAATTCGGAGGGCCCGTGTGCACGTTGCGCACGTTAAAAATACCTTGGCAGTTGGAAATCGAGAAGGGCAGGCTGTACAAGCCCGCTGATGGATGGATGGATGGATGGATGGATGGATGGATGGATGGATAGATAGATAGATAGATAAACAGACGGATAGACAGACAGACAGACAGAGAGATAGATAAATGGATGATGGATAAACAGACAGGCAGACAGACAGACAGATAGTTTGGATATTTCAACATCCCACACACAAAAAAAGTGGTATTTTACATTTAAAAAAACTATTTACAACAACTCAAAAACAAATAAATAAATATGCACACAATGCATACAAAATATATGATGTTGAAATCTGTTAAATCACTGCTTAATAATTTAAATACAAAAACATCTGCAGCTTAGAGATTCAGTTGCCTTTTTGCGTTCTTTTTATGTATTTCAAATGTTGTAATCTTTTCGAAAAAAAGTACAAAAAGCTCTCCAGGGATCTATCCACCCCACACAAAATGTCGCGCTGACCTATGAAATGGAAATTTGTCATCAAAATTTCATGCACTGAAAAGTTCACTGACACAGACAACTGTCGCCATACTTTGACAATTTCAGATTGATGAGAGTGACAGAATGAGGAAGTGAAAGAATAAAGACGGTAGGATAGTGAAAGAGAATAGAATGAGGCAGAAAGGAAGAATCGTGATAGGACATACGAGGCGATGGTGCAACCGAAAGACAAACAATTGATGTAAATATATCTTTATACAGAGAGAGAGAGAGAGAGGCGAGGAGAGAGAGAAAGAGAGAGAGAGAGAGAGACTTACTACAGAGAAAGAAAGAAAGACCAACAGAGACAGAGCAAGCAAGAGGAGAGAGAGAGAGAAACGAGAGAGAAACAGAGGGAGGACAAAGAGAGAGAGGAGGATAAAGAAAAAGAGATATACAGAGAGATAAAGAAGGAGAGGGGAGGCGGGGGAGAGAAACAGTGAGAAAGAGAATGGAGAGAGAGAGAGGGAAATAGATACAAAGACCAATATAGAGAGAAGAAAAGTGAGTGAGAGAAAGAGAGCGTGCATATGTATTTGTGAGAGAGAAAGCCAGAGAGAGTGAAGGAGAGAGACAGTCAAAGTGAGAAATAGACAGATAGAATTAGTGGGAATTAGAGGAGACTTACAGAGAAAGAAAGAGAGAGAAAGACCAGCAGAGACAGAGAAAGCGAGAGCAGCGAGAAAGAGGAAGGACGGAAGAGGGAGAGAATAGAGAGAAAAAGATATATGTATATACAGATAGAGATAAAGAGGGAGAAAGGAGGAAGGGGAGAGAGACAGCGAGAAAGAGAGAGAGAACGCGAGACAAGGATCAATATAGAGAGAAGACGAGTGAGTGAGAGAAAAAGAGTGTGTGTGAGTGTGTGAGAGAGAGAGAGAGATAGTGAGGGAGAGAGACAGTGAAAGGGAGAAAGAGAGAGAGTCAGACAGAGAGAGAGAGAGAGAGAAGGAGAGAGACAAAATTAGAGCAAGGAACGAACAGTGGCACGCTCACGTACGTACATAATTATTCTGTCTGCAGAGGAACCCGAGTGTGTCTAAGGCTGTCAATGAATGACAGAACAAAAGAGTGAGTAAACACCAAAACAAAACAATGAAAACATGCAAAACAAAGGAAGAGAACGAAGCAAAGCAAGTAGAAGAAAACCAGAGAGACTTGAAAATCGAATCGAATGACATTGAAAAAAGCAACAAACAAAATTCTTGCGCGACAATGAATAGACACGTTTTGCATGTGAGACAGACAGTTGAGACGGCCACTGAGATGAGAGGGGGACGAGTGTGTGGGGAGAGAGGACACGAGAATAAATTAGAAGAAAAAAATTTTCTTCTTTCATTCAGCGTACAGAATGGCAAATCTCTCAGCAGATATAAGGGACACTGGTAGATACTGTAATGAGACAAAAAACCTGTCTCGTGGGCAGGTGTCCTCCCTCTCTTTCTCTTTCTATCCATCTCTGTGCGCGTGTGTGTGTGTGTGTCAAAATAAAGCGGTGACTCGGAGGGCGGGAGAGACGAGGAGAGATGGAGCGTGAAACACTGAAAGGCAAAGGGTGGGTTGGGGAGAGAAGGAAACGATAGGAAGAAGAGCGACGATAGAAAGAAAGGGGAAGGGAAGGGAGTAGAGGAGAGTGAAAGAAAGAAGGAGACGGAGAGGTGGGGGGGGGGAGAGGGGGTGGGGGGAGTCGAAGAAGGAAAAAAGGATCTTACTGGTGAATGCCTTGACGTCTGTCATAGACTTGCTATATTGACATACAGATTTTTAGGGCTCTCCACAACACTGTCAGGTAGACAGACAGACAGACAGACAATCAGGTGGTCTCGTAACGGAAAGGGCAAGATGACCTGGCGAAAGATATCGAAGGCAGACGGCTAGGGAAGATCGGATAAGCCGAGGGCCAAAAAAGTTTAGAAAAATAAGACAGATGGATGGACGTAAATCATCCATTTGATTCAGACAGACAGAGAGACAGACTCACAGACAGGCAGATGGTCAGGCAGGCAGACAGAAAGACAGACTGACTGACAGACAGACAGATAGTAAAACAGACAGACAGAAAGACTGACTGACTGACAAATTCTCAGAAAAGACAGACACTCACACACAGACAATTGGACAGACAGACTGACTGACAGACAGTCAGACAGACAGACAGACAGAGGCATGCAGTCAGGTGGACAGACAGACTGACTGACTCCCTGATAGTAACGTAGGTTTCGAGATGCAAACTACAGATCGAAAGACAGTATAAATGAACAAATAATCGAGAAGAAAAAAAAAAGACGAAATGATTGAGAAAATAAATACATGCTAAAAAGAAAGAGAGAACAACACAGTGCCATTTTAACGAGGAGACAGATTTAAGACTGCTGCATGCTGCAAGGGTCGAATGCCCGTCCTAGGTTTGAAATTCATTATCCCCTTTCATTACCTGAACACCCCTCAGTACAAATGGAATGTCTTCAATTAAAGAGCTTTAAAAGTGAATTCGTCAGTTCATTTGAAGAAATAACACGACAGACTGTTTTATTCATTAATCAAGGTCGCCGAGTTGACTGGCGAGGGGGAGATTTTTTATTGAGTGCTGGATTGGTGAGGCAAGAGTTATTTGGGTAATGTGTGTAAACAAACATTTGAATAGAGAAGTTTGTTGGTATGAGATCTCATGACAAAAGCAGTCCACGGGTTAATTCGTGTTAAAACTAGGTGGATGGATGGATGAATGGGTGGATGGATGGGATAAATGAATGGATGGATGGGATAGATGGATGGATGAATGGATGGATGGGTGAATGGATGGGATAGATGGATGGATGGATGGATGGATGGGTGGGATAGATGGATGGATGGATGGATGGGATAGATGGGTGGACGATTGGGTGGAATAGTTGGATGGATGAACAGATTGGTGGACGGACGGATGGTACACACAGGGAAGAAATGAGATTGGATCAGTTCAATATCACGCCTTCACATGACACTATTTTATCGGGTATTTTCCAGATTGTTGAATGTGCATTTTGGCCTTTTCGAGAAAATGAGGGCTGAAAGTTTGAAAAGTTGTGTAAAATCAGGGTTTTGTTCAGTACGCTTCAAAATCTAAACTTACATAAAAATGCCCATGAAAATACACTTATATCTCACTATTACATTATAAAATTAGGAGTGAGAGAACCACTTTCTTGACAAAAACCTCAAAATCGGCAAAATGTCGCATACAACAGTATGGCAAATACCCCTTAATTTATTACGCAGATAAAAACATACATGAAACATTAGACTGCTCTTGGACGAGTGTAACAACAGAATGATACCTGCGAGCGTTCTTTATTCAAACATAGCTGGACGAGTGTGATGTCGTGGCGGTGCGAGGGTGGAAAAAAGAGTGGTGGACGTCCTGACTATACTGATAAAAGTGTATTTGTTGCTGGGTTTGATTCAGGCACAGATCTAATTCTGTACCATCAATAAACAATTGAAAAAAATTAACAGGAACTAATCAATTTCTATTCTTGGAAGATCATTTGTTGACAATAAGAGCTCTTAGAAGTTTGTCACACCAAATTTCCATACGGAATACAGAGTTCTTTTCTTTGTCACAGAAAACCTTAGTTTAGATGTTTGTTCTTTTGTATTTCTGTCTGTCTGTCTTTCTGCCTGACTGACTGGCTGTCAATCTAGCTGTTTGATGCCTGTTGATTGTGATTCGTTACCACTAATCTCACGCGTATCGCCGAATGTGGATTTCATACGTTTCAAAGGCAAAGTCGAGTCATTTTGAGCACTCTTGTTCTAAATTTGAAATTTCATAAAATGAAGAATTAAGCTTTATTTAAGAATATTCTCATGCGTACGGAAACGGAAACGGCAAAAATTCCCTCATATAATAAAAAGAAAGAGTGTTTCCATGTGTACGGAAACGGCGTGCGGAAACATTCTTTCTATTTCACTACTTGAAAGCTCTATGACATTTCCGTTGCCTTTTCTGTTTCCGTATACATGAGAACCCAGCTTTACCAGTCATTCATGACACAGCGTGGGAAAAGGAGTTCGAGTTTGAGTTTGAATTTGGGTTTAACGGCGTGTCGGCACAATCGCGACCATCTTGCGTCTTTCACGGTCTTCACTGTGTTTTCTACCTATGTCTGGTATTCAGAATTTTAGAGCTTCGCGAATTTCAAGTTTCGAAAGAAGAATTGAATAGTTGTATATAAACTTTATTACATCGGTAAAATTTTCAAAAGTTGTTTTGTATAGATCTGAAAAGAATTTTGGAAATATGTAACAAAGTTTTTAAATGGAGTTGTCGATCCTAGCCTATTTCAGAAAGGACGAGACTCGCTGTGGATCCACGTCAGAAAATAATTCTCTGGTAGAAAGAGGAACAGATGGCGTGGTCTTACAGAGTACCGTTCCTATCTTCAGTCCTTTTTTGAGTCAGCATGATTTCTCTTCTCAAAAAAAAAAAAAAAGGGAGAGAAAGAGATAGAGAGATAGATAGATAGATAGATAGAGAGAGAGAGAGAGAGAGAGAGAGAGAGAGAGAGAGAGAGAGAGAGAGAGAGAGGGAGGGGGAACGAATATTATATGTGATTTTCGCCTTTACACCCCCACCCCCCCTCCCTCCCAACCAAGCACCCCCCCACCCTCTTTATTTTTTGTGTACGTACAAGCCTCGTCCATTAGCCTCATCCCCACGCGAGCAAAGTTTGAAATAAAATGCTGCAGTCACAAAATACTAGAAAACCACCCTTACTTCAGCTGTTAGAGAGAAACTAGACTTTCAAACTTTAAACAAATCGATTTTCTCAGTTTCACATTTTTTGGTGACTACCGGTGGTTTTCCCTTGTGGTCTTTACTTGATTGACCTGGTAGCCTTTTGTCTGAACATCTACTATACTCTCTCTCTCTCTCTCTCTCTCTCTCTCTCTCTCTCTCTCTCTCCCACCCTCTCTGTTTCTCCTCTTTTTCTCTCACAGTCTTTCTCTCTCCTTCCCCTCTCTCCCCCTCTCTTTCCGACTCTCTCTGTCTCTCTCCCTCCTCGACTTTGTCTCTCTGTGTCCCTTTAGAGGGTCTCTTTTCTGAAGATCTGCTATACTCTCTCTCCATCCCTCCCATCTCTCTATCTCCCCCTCCCATACCCATCTCTCTCTCTCTCTCTCTTCCGCCACCCTCCTCGTCTCCTCCTCGCTCTCTCCCCCTCCCTCTTTCTCTCTCACTCTCTCTCTCCTCGAGATCGTCAGAGACATGATTTTTGTAGAGGTTAATTAGATCTATCTTCATACATAAAGGTCAAGCAATTCATGCCCGGCCACAACAAAAATTTAGTGTATGTATACCCAAATAAAGAATTCTTGTAGAAGTCTCTAGACAGTCCATTTCCATTGCACTGATTGGATGTACCGGCCCAGACAGTCCTAATCAAGGGACAAAAGTCAGATAAGCATTATAGCCTTTACATTGGTTCGTTCTGAACAACGCATGGACATTTCGTAACAGTTGCATCTCAAGGGCCGCGTGATATACTGTCGTAACTCAAATTTCACAATATTTTCAAGAGATGCAAAAAAAAAAAAAAAAATGTGAACTTCATAGTTACAATTAAATATATTTTTAAAAAAACCTATTCTCGGTTTTCAGAATTTAGCCAACAACTTATAACACAATTACACTTACACCTATGCCTAATATCTCAATTTTTTAGAAAAAGGTCTTTGCGATCGTTTATTATTAAGCTCTCGCTTTGTGAGGAGACAGTTTCTCTTTTTGCCTTTGTCTGCGAGCTGTAAGTTCTGATGTTAAAAAATTAGATGGTTTTGGTTTTGTTTTCTTTTTTCTCATGGATTTATCAGACAACCCCCCCCCCTCTTTCTCTCTCTCTCTGTCCCCCCCCCCCTCTCTCTCTCCACACACAAACAAATAATACGAAAACATAATCGATGTAACTATCTTGAATTATTTATGACACTCGAGTGTCATCAGCGGAAGCTCGGTTATTACACACTTTCACCCACGAATACCTTGTATCTTTCCTTACTTGGGTCAAAATGGTATGTTCCACCCGAGGGCGCTACCCGATGCTATGATTATGTTGTTAGATACACTGAATTCAGCGAGTTCAGAGAGTGCTTTCCTCAAGCCTTGATTAGTATATCAAATCACTGTCCCTCCCACGATCCCTCACGTATCTAGGCATATCAGATGACAGCAGAAGGGGATACTGCAATTTTCCTTTAACCCTCTGGGTCTCAGAAATGGATGGAAAAGAGAGATAAATTATGTGAAATTGTTAGAAATGCCAGCAATATTGTTTTAAATATCACTTCTCCACCATATCGCAGCTTTGTAGCTATAGTGGGAAAACATCACATGACGAATCTTATTATTTATATCTTAAAAAAATAGTGGCGGGAGTAATTCATTGTGGTGCAATATTGAGCCTTTCTTTGCTCGACGCTACAGCCGAAACGGCAGTTTCAACAGTTATAAAGTTAATTTTCCCAAGTGTCAACTAATCCAGCCCAATCGCTTTTGTATCGACCAACTGTGTTGATTCAATTTTCAGGTATTTTTTAACAAAAAGTTGTAAAAATGTAATATATAATGATTATTTGTTTTGGCTCCCTGTAGTAAGCCCACCGCACCGGAAACGATGTATTAATACGCGTTTAATTCGGTGCGCGCAATTTACCTACCAGAAATGTGTGCGTAGTGCTGAGAATTATGCCTGATAATGCCAGGACCCTCATCTAGTTGTCTAACAATTGAAAATCTGGTGTTATCTGCTTGGATATTGTTCGCAATACGTCATCAAATTATAAAACCAAATAGAATAATAAATTACTGAGCTGTGTTCACTGTTCAGCTATAGCTTTCTACATCTTCTTCTTCTTTCGTTCACCAATCTAAATCTGCAGATTTGTTCTTTTAAGAAAATCTACGGCTTTCTGCAATTCTGCCATAGCACCACAGAGCTTGGCATTCAGGTCGGTGGGTTTGGGCCAATATGTTTCTCGTAGCTTTAATACATAAAACAGCCTGCCACCCTAACCACAGTCTACATTTTTTGTTCTTCCTTACTTCGCTGATCAATACAATAGCTGTTTCCCATTTTGACGAATCAGTTTGGAATAAACAGTTCTTCTGTACGATACACAAAAAATAGGAATGTGTTTCATTTTGATTCTCCTGAAAAGTCGTGATTTTCGACATACACAAGTTTTTTTTGTTATTTTTTGCAGGGCTCAGATTGAAATGCAATTCGGAATGAATTCATTTTCTGCATGACGCAATGCTCAGAGATCATTAAATAGGTACACGATTAAAGGAAATTGAAAAAGAAAAAAAAAACTAATTTAAAAAACAAAAGGTACCAAATTAGGTACACAGTACAAGTTTCTTAGTTGGTGAAGATTTATTTTTTAACACTGAACCTTTTCAAAAACATCTCTTTCGATACATAGAACTGCCACACTCTGCAAGAAATACTTCCAGTCTGACAGTACTCTGTTAAAAATTTCATGTGAATCGGTGCAGCTTGCAAACACCCGCTGGGAGCTTTCTTTTCTATGACATTAGCTTGCTCTCAAGTGATCCCAAATAACAATCTAAGTTCAGCGCTAGACACAAGAATTGTCTACAATTTTTTACTGATTCACCCAGTTTAGATTTTAGAAATATAACATTTATATCGAACCTTGTAGTAATCACAGCCTTGTCACCAAGGCATTTTTCTACGTATATCTAACAATTTCTTCCGCCTTAAATTTTTTAATCAATTATTTGGATGGCATTTTGAAAGCTGATCGTTATAAAATACCCAGATAAACGGCGTCATCTTCGATTGAACTGAAAAGTATGATTTAACTCTGAGATTTCAAACCTTCAGCAGATCTATGTCTAGAAGAATGACACGCATATGCATTACATACACGAAAGTATCACATTAGAGGGGAAAGCAGTTATTCACACGATATAGGATTGTCTTTATATCCTCTAGCCTCGTATCGCAGGTCATGCGAACATCAGGCAATCTCGAGGCTACATTTTGCAAGAATAGTGAAAAGGTTATTTTGTTACAAAGCCCCAGCATAAGAAACGATAAAGAAACATTACATCGAATCAGGAAAGAAAAAGAACGTTTCTTTGTAATATAGAATGGAACGTTTCTTTACTCTTTCTTATGCGGGGCTGTGTAACATACACTTTTTTCCATATTCTAACTTCATTCTAGGCCATGTTCGGACTTCCCAGATTTTCGGTATTAAATTTTTTTTTAAAGTGCATTAATTTGCAAGAACCTTGAGCTGAGTACGCTATCCTTGTATATTTGACATTTTAAAACTAATGTGGTGCTGAATTTGTGATAGTACAGAATAATCTAGACCGACTGAAATTATTACTAATTCAGTCGTTCATTACAAACCTTAACTTTTTTTCTATATAACAAGTCATGATATCGTTTCAAAGCGACTGCATTTAACCCTCTAATTCCCAGCCTATCTGAGAGATTCATAGATTCTGAGAGATTCCACAGGTCCGCATCATCCAAAATTTCTAAAACATGCAAAATTAGTTTAAAATACACAAATCTATGCAAAAATATGAATATTCCTCCCTGCCCCTTCAAAAAAAAAAAAACACTTCTTTGTTGATGAACAAGAGAGGGTTTTTTTAAAAAGAAAATATAGCCCTGCACACCAAGTGATGACTGACCTCTAAATGTAGAACAATGGATGGACACTGTAGCGTTAAAGAGAAGTAAATTAGCACTTTAATTCGTCACCAAGTTGGTAAAGTTTTAAAAATAGTGCACTGGGCAACACGTGACGTGTTACAAATATAGAACACTACGCATACGATGGTATGGTTAAAGATAAAGAAACTAAGTATCTTAACCCATAAATAAATTGGTAGTTAAAATAAGAGCTGTGGGCACCACATGACGTATTTCAAATAATTATAGAACACTTAAGATGGTTAAAGATCAAGAAACTAGCGCCTGTACTCATCAATAAATCAGCAAGTATTCTAACAATAGAGTACTCGCCACAGCGTGACGTGTTTCAAATAAGGAACTCTGGATACGTCGGTTAAACATTAGAAAAAAAACAAAAAAACACCCTGCATCTTTACAGGTCTATAACACTTATTTAAAAGTATTTCAAAAATACAGCATTACGGCATTAAGGGTTAAAAATTAAGACTCTTTGGTAGTGTTTCTATACCTGTTGTGTCCCACGCCTCACTTCAATTTTCCCAAAATACCTGTGCCCTACCATGATCGGACAAGGTTAGTGTACTGTATTATAAAAAGGTTGCACATAACCATAACAGTCGTGCATCTTTTACTTAAGTTCGATGTTTTAATCCCAGCTAAGAAGGAAACTATCAACACGACATAACGCGGGTATAGAGCAAAATTGTTTTATCTCCAGGTTTATGAATTGGGGTTCATAATGGCAATACTGTAATAATGACAAACTGCTTCTTGCAATTTTTTCGTTATTCCGCTATCTTTAACCAGTTCCAAGTTACAGAGGCGCAGTATTGTATCTCCCGTAAAAATGAGACCATTGACAGCAATATTGTGGTGTTTTCCGAGCAAGCTCCCATTATTTATAAACCTGGAGACACTTATTTTGCTCTATACCCGCGATAAGTAAACAACAGTTTATTCGCACAGTTAAGTTAAAATACGCTATGAAATCAAGATGTCTATGGACAATGCCTACACCCCATTGCATAGTTTCACGCCCCACCAGAATACCGCCACGCTCACCTTGAGGAGAAACACTGTTCTATGGTGAATAAATCAGAAAGACTTCGAAACAGATACTATCTCTGGCCACTGCATGACGTCCATCAAATAATGAACACTGTGTACTACCAGAGACTTCAACATAATGAAACTAGGGAATTAACTCATCAATAAATTGGAACAATTTCCAAAAATATAGCATAGCATTGGAGACTGCGTGACGTGACGCAATGGGTTAAAATTAAAGAAACCAGCACCTTAACCCATTGTTCAATAATGAAGGTACAGAGCATCACCTATAGAGACATTTGAAATTACCACACGCTGGGTGTGGGGATCTGGCAAAGTTTAAAGCTATGTAATTATCTCTACATCCCCCGTGGGGATCTCCAATCAATAATGAATGCTCTATGCCATTGGGCTGAACCGGCATTGTTCTATTAACCCAGCTTGTGGCAACACATTGTTAACCCTTATGGTTCCGGCAGTTCCGATTTCTTCTCTCTTTACTTTCTCATTCTCCGTCTTCTAAAGTCATTTTATCTCTTGCTTTTCTTGCTTCCTTCCAAAGAGAACGGAGAAAAAAGGAGAAAAAACAGATATTTAAATGATCGAGTTCTCTATGTAAATTCATATTGTATTATGATGGCTATAATTAAAAGTTGTTCACTTCAAGATTGTATTTTATAAAAATAACCAATGTTTATTGCTTTGTAACATCTGTATTTTTGCATGTTTGTTTCGTAATATTATAGTCAAGACAAAAGTGGGCAAAAAGAAAAACTTGTATGTTGCGAAGCCCTACGTACCGCGTATGCCATAAAAAGTAATCGTATCGAGCGTTCAGTTTGGTGCGTAGTGTTCTGGTGCGCATGAGTTCTGAAGCAGGACTGAAGTTTATTATTTTTATTATTATGAGAGAGAGAGAGAGAGAGAGAGAGAGGGGGGGGGGGCACATGATTGCTTATTCCGGGCAATGCCCGGTAGGTCATCTAGTTGTATTATATTTTTACGTTTTGCCACTTCGGTAGGTTCTATGCCTTATTTAATGATATGTAATACAGGAGCTATATTCTGTGACAGGGTGACGGGTCATTGCTGTAGTGTTGTTCCAAAACTGATGACGTACTAATATCTACCTCTATCTTTACTAACATGCGCTAATGTTCTGTTGAAATGAAACAACTTTTAATTACAAATATACTAAATATTCTTTATCTCTGTCTGTCTGCCTGTCTGTCTGTCTGTCTGTCTGTCTGTCTGTCTGTCTCTCTCTCTCTCTCTCTCTCACACACACACACACACACACATACACACACACACACACACACACACACACATACATACATACATATATATATACTTAAATGGCATGACATGCGAGGACCTAGAAATGTTACATGACACGTGAGGACTATTCTTTTTTGTGGTGCTAGAAGCAAAATCAATGGTGCATGGGCTCTTACTGGCCCTTTTACATATTGCTAGGGGTCAAGTATTGCTTAATTTCTTTTATTCCCGATTTTATGGTCAATCATTTTAGCTTGAAAGGAGCCATACATTGTCAGGACACTAAGTGAGGGCGTTGGTTCAAACCCTTATTTTGGGGGACTTACACAGGTTTTATACTATTTATGCGGCATGAGGACTTACACAGGTTTCTTATTATTTATGCGGCATGAGGACTTACACAGGTTTCTTATTATTTATGCGGCATGAGGACTTACACAGTGTGCACTTTTTACATTCTCTTTGAGGTCTTCCAGTTATTTTTTACTCAGCCATTTTTAAAATATGTGTATACAAAACCGTCACTGGAAGGTGAGTAGAATAGGAAAGAGAAGAAAACAGTTATGTATAGGCCTACAATAATGTGTACAACGACAAATTTGGCAGTGGATCCGCCAAATTCACAATTCAAGGCAGACGGCGAATTCTAACACATGGAGTCACAAGACCCCAAAAAATATAATAATAACAAACGTGCCGAAAGCATAATACTGATCCACTCTGCATTCCCACTTCCCACAAGCAAATTACAGACGTCTTGTGACTCTGACATGTTAATTTGCCATCCACTTTGGATCGTGAATTTGGCGGATCCACTCTGTTCAAGACCTAAGTACATGTTATCTTTTTAAAAGCATGATTGACAAGAATGGAATTTAAAAAACGTTCTAATAATACAAAAAAAAAAAAAGATGACGTTTCAATTGTGCGAAGGAATTTTATTCTGAGTATAGTATAAAGTTTAAAACAAGCCGAAGATACAGAAACATAGAGACATACTTATTAAATTCAAAGCAGAAGAGCGCAGGTGATCTAAAATTAAATGACAACAAGACTTGATTCTGCCCATGCAAAAGATAAAAAAAACAACCCAAAAAAAATAATAATAATAAAAACTGACACCTATTTTTTCTTTCAGCTCTAACAGTCTGCAGTTACATGCATTAAAATTAAGGTTCTTGAATCAGTTTCATTTTTTATCACATTTTCAGATTAAAATCAATAAAATAATAGACATAGACGTAAAACGCTTTCCTCTTGCAGCATTTTATTTTTATTACAAAAATATTATTAGCTGCAATAATAAATACAAAGAAATGCTGACAGTGTTTTTCACCCTCCACTAATTGTCAAAGTTTATCATCAATATTCATGCCATAATAAAAACAATCATACAGAAACATAGTGACATACTTATTAAATTCAAAGCAGCAGAGCACAGGTGATCTAATAAAAACAAAGGTACAGAAACATAGTGACACACTTATTATTCAAAGCAGAGGAGCAGGTGATCTAAAATTAAATGACCACCAAAACTTGATTCTAGATATCTCTGACATCTTGTAAGTAAATTGTCTAGACAAAAGAAAACAAAAATAAAAACAAAACAAAAACCACATAAAAACTGACTCCTATTTTTTTCCTTTCAGCTCTAACACTAGTAGGCTCTAGTAGTAACACTAGTACAGTAGTAGGCTCTAGTAGTAACACTAGTACAGTAGTAGGCTCTAGTAGTAACACTAGTACAGTAGTAGGCTCTAGTAGTAACACTAGTACAGTAGTAGGCTCTAGTAGTAACACTAGTACAGTAGTAGGCTCTAGTAGTAACACTAGTACAGTAGTAGGCTCTAGTAGTAACACTAGTACAGTAGTAGGCTCTAGTAGTAACACTAGTACAGTAGTAGGCTCTAGTAGTAACACTAGTACAGTAGTAGGCTCTAGTAGTAACACTAGTACAGTAGTAGGCTCTAGTAGTAACACTAGTACAGTAGTAGGCTCTAGTAGTAACACTAGTACAGTAGTAGGCTCTAGTAGTAACACTAGTACAGTAGTAGGCTCTAGTAGTAACACTAGTACAGTAGTAGGCTCTAGTAGTAACACTAGTACAGTAGTAGGCTCTAGTAGTAACACTAGTACAGTAGTAGGCTCTAGTAGTAACACTAGTACAGTAGTAGGCTCTAGTAGTAACACTAGTACAGTAGTAGGCTCTAGTAGTAACACTAGTACAGTAGTAGGCTCTAGTAGTAACACTAGTACACTAGTAGGCTCTAGTAGTAACACTAGTACAGTAGTAGGCTCTAGTAGTAACACTAGTACAGTAGTAGGCTCTAGTAGTAACACTAGTACAGTAGTAGGCTCTAGTAGTAACACTAGTACAGTAGTAGGCTCTAGTAGTAACACTAGTACAGTAGTAGGCTCTAGTAGTAACACTAGTACAGTAGTAGGCTCTAGTAGTAACACTAGTACAGTAGTAGGCTCTAGTAGTAACACTAGTACAGTAGTAGGCTCTAGTAGTAACACTAGTACAGTAGTAGGCTCTAGTAGTAACACTAGTACAGTAGTAGGCTCTAGTAGTAACACTAGTACAGTAGTAGGCTCTAGTAGTAACACTAGTACAGTAGTAGGCTCTAGTAGTAACACTAGTACAATAGTAGGCTCTAGTAGTAACACTAGTACAGTAGTAGGCTCTAGTAGTAACACTAGTACAGTAGTAGGCTCTAGTAGTAGTAACACTAGTACAGTAGTAGGCTCTAGTAGTAACACTAGTACAGTAGTAGGCTCTAGTAGTAACACTAGTACAGTAGTAGGCTCTAGTAGTAGTAACACTAGTACAGTAGTAGGCTCTAGTAGTAACACTAGTACAGTAGTAGGCTCTAGTAGTAACACTAGTACAGTAGTAGGCTCTAGTAGTAACACTAGTACAGTAGTAGGCTCTAGTAGTAACACTAGTACAGTAGTAGGCTCTAGTAGTAACACTAGTACAGTAGTAGGCTCTAGTAGTAACACTAGTACAGTAGTAGGCTCTAGTAGTAACACTAGTACAGTAGTAGGCTCTAGTAGTAACACTAGTACAGTAGTAGGCTCTAGTAGTAACACTAGTACAGTAGTAGGCTCTAGTAGTAACACTAGTACAGTAGTAGGCTCTAGTAGTAACACTAGTACAGTAGTAGGCTCTAGTAGTAACACTAGTACAGTAGTAGGCTCTAGTAGTAACACTAGTACAGTAGTAGGCTCTAGTAGTAACACTAGTACAGTAGTAGGCTCTAGTAGTAACACTAGTACAGTAGTAGGCTCTAGTAGTAACACTAGTACAGTAGTAGGCTCTAGTAGTAACACTAGTACAGTAGTAGGCTCTAGTAGTAACACTAGTACAGTAGTAGGCTCTAGTAGTAACACTAGTACAGTAGTAGGCTCTAGTAGTAACACTAGTACAGTAGTAGGCTCTAGTAGTAACACTAGTACAGTAGTAGGCTCTAGTAGTAACACTAGTACAGTAGTAGGCTCTAGTAGTAACACTAGTACAGTAGTAGGCTCTAGTAGTAACACTAGTACAGTAGTAGGCTCTAGTAGTAACACTAGTACAGTAGTAGGCTCTAGTAGTAACACTAGTACAGTAGTAGGCTCTAGTAGTAACACTAGTACAGTAGTAGGCTCTAGTAGTAACACTAGTACAGTAGTAGGCTCTAGTAGTAACACTAGTACAGTAGTAGGCTCTAGTAGTAACACTAGTACAGTAGTAGGCTCTAGTAGTAACACTAGTACAGTAGTAGGCTCTAGTAGTAACACTAGTACAGTAGTAGGCTCTAGTAGTAACACTAGTACAGTAGTAGGCTCTAGTAGTAACACTAGTACAGTAGTAGGCTCTAGTAGTAACACTAGTACAGTAGTAGGCTCTAGTAGTAACACTAGTACAGTAGTAGGCTCTAGTAGTAACACTAGTACAGTAGTAGGCTCTAGTAGTAACGCTAGTACAGTAGTAGGCTCTAGTAGTAACGCTAGTACAGTAGTAGGCTCTAGTAGTAACGCTAGTACAGTAGTAGGCTCTAGTAGTAACACTAGTACAGTAGTAGGCTCTAGTAGTAACACTAGTACAGCAGTAGGCTCTAGTAGTAACACTAGTACAGTAGTAGGCTCTAGTAGTAGTAACAGTCCTCAGTTATTAAAATTAAAGTTCTTGAACCAATTTCATTTTTTCTCACATTTTCAGATTAAATTCAGTAAAATAAATATATGCATAGACATCTACATCTATGTAGAAAACTTTCCTCTTGCAGCATCACACAATAATGGAGCTAGGGCGAAAAAGTTACACTGGGTAAACCCAAAAACTATAGGACTAAGAACTGTGAAAATTGGCACGGAGGTTTGTTTTTCCCTGACACATTACATGGGCATAATAATTATTTTCCCAGCTAAAGGTCTATTTTTAAAAATAATTGCAAAAAAAAAAAAGACTAATTAATTAATCAAAAACTGCGAATTGGAACCGGAAATTTAATTTACAAAGCTGGATGAGCCCATGAATAGGCAGATTGGGCATTTAAAGTAAAACTACAACTGGAAATTGAAATACATGGCGACATGTTTAAAGACTAGTTATATTTTCTGATTTCAACCAGTAAGAATTTAGGGTTTAGGAGTTATTAACATACATGTAATTTTTTTAGGATCAGGATCAGGTTTAGGCTCAGATTTAAGTCATTAGGGTTTGGTTTAGGTGTAGGATAATGTTTAGGATTAGATTTTTTAAAATATTTTTTTTTATGTTGGGTTAGGAGTTGTTTATGACTTGCAATTAAAACATATTAATTAGTAAAAGAGGTTCACAAGGCCATGAACAGACAGAAGCATTTCTCACCTTTGTAGAGTGGGCAGATATCTGGGGTTTTTTTTTATTACAAAAATACATTTTGAGCCAAAATTATGTTAACACTTGTATGGGAGAAATCATCTATTCAGCATAATTTACTGAACAGTCTCAACCTGGTCACCAGCATGATCAATATACAAAAACCATCGATGAACAGTACAATTTGACACACATTTCACGGGGAATATTAATATGATACTTTGTATTCTGTCCTTCAGTTCATAGATGACTCTAAACTTTTTTGCTATACACGCACTCCTTTATCATGCCCTATAACCAGAAGTCACTGGGTGTCAGACTAGGGGATTGTGCAGGCCATGACAGTGGTCCACTGCGACCTATCCAACGATTTGGAAATGTTTGATCAAGAAAACCAGGAACAGTACGAACAAAATGAGGCGGTGCACCATCCTGTTGGAAATACCCTGACCATCTGATTTGTAGGGGTATTTCAATGGCAAACTCCTGCAGCATTTGTAAGTAGGCATTTGAAGTCACTGTTGGAGTGTCAAAGAAATAGGGTCCAATTATGGCAGTAGCGGTCATGGCACACCACACATTTACTTTTGGAGAGGCCCGTTCATGCTCTTGAATGAGACGTGGATTTTCAGTATCCCAGAAAATGGCGTTATGTCGGTTGACATGACCACTTGTATGAAAAGTGGCTTTATCACTGAATATCATTTGACTTACAATGTCCGGTTGGATATTTGTCATTTCAGCTAGAATCTGACAGCATTCCACACAAAACTGTTTTTGCTGAGCTGTCAAAGCTCGGACAACTTGTATGAGATATGGTCCCATACCAAAGTCTTTGGATAGGATTCGGCACACTGTTCTCTGTAGAATCCCTGTTTCCAGACTGCATTATCTTGTCAATTTGGATGGACTCTGGAGTATGGCCTGCTGCACAGCAGCAATGTTCAAGATACTTCTGCCTGTTTTGGGCCGGCCCCCATTCCCTTGATAGTTGTCCATTACTGATCCAGTCGATACAAACTTTTCATAGATACAATAAATTGTTAAAAGACTTGATGGATCACGATCTGGAAATCGTTCAGCAAACTTTTGACGCACTGTTGTTGGCGAGCCAAACACTTCCATCAAGCTTGCAACTGCACCCTTCTTTGCTCCAATGTGAGTCCGTCAGCCATGGGGAACATCTATTGGTGACAGAACAGAAAAGTATTAACTTAATTTTGACTCATACATTTCTCCCATACTAGTGTTAACATACAGTTTTTGATTCACCCTGTATTGTTAGATGCAATAATAAAAACAAACAATAGCTGACAGTATTTTTCACCCAACATGAAATGAAAAAGCTTATCATCAATACACACTAAAGTACAAAAAAATTGAAATTTAGCAAACAACTATCCTGCAGCTATAGATTACCACTACTTCTTGTCACATTATTGTGTTTATTTTTTTGCAAATTGAGTAGCCAGCCTAATTTCTTAACCCCTTCGACCCCATAGTGACATACCTGGTACGTCACAAAATTGTGCAATTTTTGCCGGTGTGCCGTACCAAGTACGTCACGGAAGTTGCGATACTCTGGGTTCCCCAATACCATGTAGACGTACCAGGAACGGCATACTAAAACTGCTCTACAAATGCTTTGTATTCAAAGCTATGGGCGAGTACTGGCGAAATTCTGAATCAGCATTTAATTTTACGCATACTCGATTCCAGTTTTTGGAAATTTCTTTATTTCGATAAGTTGCGTTCCTCTCATCACTGTCGATTTGATCATAATTTGTGACCTTGTATATTGCTTGAGATGAAAAAACATGGCATATTTAGAAACTACATTCAGTTTCCTTTCAGAAAATGTATATTTTTGGGGGTCAACTGTACAAATAAACTGATCACAGTCAGTTTTAAAACATAATCTTAACAACTACCCGCGCGCTGTCGTACTGGCTAACCAAAGTAGCTAAAAAAACCTGTCGTACACAGGAATGCAAAACGCGTCGTTGCGAAGGGGTTAATATTATTATAACACTTTTGATTCTCTGACTTAGGCATTTTTTTAATACAATATATGATTTGTTTCCGACGATGACAAACCAAAGCTCCTTCTTTACCTTTGCCGTCTTCAATTTCATGCTTTCCTGGTAATCTTTTCAGGAGGAAATACTTTCCAAACTGTCTTCTTACAGCCTCTTTTTCCTTCTTAGACCAAGCATGTCTGGTTTTCATATTTGACTTTGCAGAAATAGTCTTCTGTTTGGAAAATGTCTGAAAGTTTTATCTGGCAGCCATTCATCATCTGATTTATCATCAAAGTCAGACCATACATCTTCATCACTTTCATTCAACTCACATCCATTTTTGACCATGTCGGTCGCGAAACAAACCTTCAGTCTGTTTTTCACCTTGAGTTTCCAATTGCCCATCATCTCAGTAATCTTACTGAATTAACTGCTGACAGTTCTGAAACTCTGTGACAGTGATTACAGGTGCAACTCCTGAAATATGAGAAAAGGAGATTAAAGAAGTTATTTCAGATGATTTAATTTTTGCAAGGTTTCATGTCTTCATTTCAACAAGCGAGTTATTGTTTAGGCTTTTAGTTAATTACTGTGTAGCCACAGTAGTTAATAGACAATGTAACAGTTGATGCAAATTTCAGCACGTTATGATGGGGAGAGTCAGATGAACTGATCGTCTACCCCTTAAAAACGAAACTATGTAGCCACAGTAGTTAATAGACAATAATATTAATAATATGCTGTTAACCTTGCCGTATAGTCTCTAAATGCCACCTTTTCCCAGAAGTCATGGGTAGCTGAGTACCCCACATTTTGTGCAGCACAAGTCATTTATTGTTATATGAATGTGGGGTCATCCCATGACGTAGGCCAAAGGGTGGTAAAAATGCAAGCTCATTAGGAGTCACATAAATGCCCTGTGCTTACTGGGAAGGAATGAGGTCAAGATTGCCACATGACAGAAGAATATGTATGTAGTTTCATTACTGTAATCCAAAAGTCAAATGATCTACAGACTTGAAAAGATCATTTTGGGGTCTATTGACTACAATATATGAGGAGGGTTGATTGTGATTTAAGAGGCTTTCCCCATCATTACACCCCAAGGAGAGAGGAACTGTCAGGGGAGAATTTGAAGCACAAGCTTAAAGTTTAGTGCTGGGACCACTTGGCCAAATGCGGGCCAATAAATTACAAAGGGAAAAATATTTTTGTTGTTTGACAATCGTGTTCCAGGTTATTTAATAGTATTTTCCTTTGTTATATTAATATAACCTAATTAATAATTGTTCATAAAAGCCACGACATATTTGAATAACCGCCAACTTCTGAGATATTTAATGGCCAATTCGTGGTGATAAACAGCCTTTTTAAAGTTAAAACAATAAAAGAACAGTATACTATAATAATAATGAATGAATTCAAAGTGAGGAAGACATTGCACGAAGACAATGACAAATCTTTGTACCATATCAGCGATTATTATTTTATCTATCATGCATTTTAAAAAAATGTATTGTAACTTATAAACTCTTAGCTCACCTTTGTCTTTCAGTTTCGGTAGTCATTTTTCAGTGAAGCAAATGCTTGTGTTGCTGTCCAAATGACTCTCTGTAAGAGAGAACAAAAATATGTGCATCACTTTACTTGACGTTTCACATAATCGATAAAAATGATCCTGACAAGCCAAATTTTTCCAAGTTTTTTAACATGACACTCTACTTTTATAAAAAAGACACTGATTTATAAAAACTTAAATGTACTACTTTGTTTTAGGATCTCAAAACTTAACATGGAAAAAAACGAAGTGATTCTACTTCCACTTCCAGATAGACAGTTCTAAGTAATTGCAATCCAGAATTTCCAGGTCTGAGATCGCAATGACTTTCGTGCTTGCACATTTCTATACTTACTGGCACTTACATTCTAGCAGCACGATGGGCTACACACTTCAGTTAACATGAACCAATCTAGATGAATAAAAACTACCAGTCCACCAATTCTTGTTTCTGTTACACTAGTTACAGATTAAGATCAGGTTAAGGGTCAGGTTTTGGATCAGCAGTTGTCTCTATCCCGATCTCTATCAGCCAGATGATAAGTGCTAGAAATGCGTTTGCGCTAATCCATCGCGACTTCAAACACGGTCTGTAACGGAAGGCCAATTCCACAACTGTGATTACACGTACTGCACTCTCTATCTGAGCCCCCCCCCCCCAAAGTTTCTATAGCTAGATCTAGTATAACATTTATATGATCTAGATCTAGATCTAGATGTATTTTAATTTACCAAAAAAAAAGTTTAAAAGTGTAATACATACACTAGGCAAGCTTCTATCTTTAGCCCTTTTGTCTACAATAGGTCTAAACAGTAGTCCCCCTACATGTCCTCTGTGGAAATTTGTACCGAACCTAAAACTGAAGGCTAGATAGTGGGAGAGTCTTGATAGTCAGGCCAAACCCTCACCCTGCCTTACTCATCACTAACTAAAACTGTATGCATTCATTTGAGTTTGCAGCTGAAATATTTTATTTTCTGCACTCCCTGCTGGCAGTCTATAGGCCTAGATCTAGATCTAGAATAGATCTAGATCTAGTGGTTCAGTTCTATAATTTCATTGCCGTTGACAGAGACAAAACGACTAAAGTTTCAAACCAGTTAGAGTTAACCCCAAATAGATCTGTCCAGACATCTAGATCTAGCTGGCTCGGTGGCTGACAGACTAGACTGTAGACAAGGTTCAGCCTTGACAAGTAAACTAGAGATTCTACTTCTAACTTCTACTGTCTTTTAGATCTTAGACCGTCTTACTCTTCGTCTTTAAAGAGGCTAATAGAATCTAGATCTAGAATCTAGGTCTAGATCTATGTATATATCTAGGTCAAGATATTTAGTGGGAAAAGTAATTTAACATAAACTTACCTCTTTTGGTTTCTGAAAGCTCCGCATTGGATGATACATTTCCGAAGCGTAAATGAAACTGAGAGTTCGCCTCAGGCTGAGAAAGTGAAATTGAAGCCCTCACGATCCGCCATTACTTTGACTTTCTCATTCTTCTAAACAGAAGAACAAACATGCCAGGTACGATTTCTCGAGGACCAAAATGATAAAACGGTCGTAAAAATTACGCCATGTGTTGTCTTTTTATACATTAGAAACATCAGATTAGATCTGCATTGGGAATTCTTTATGCATTGATATTTATCAACTTTCTCATTATGTAAAATGTTCGAGTGATTGTGGAACCAAACAGGACCAATGTGATGAGTCAATGGCCTCGACATGCCATCATTAATACGTCAAAAATGATTGGGCTATGGCACAGCTTAACTGGCAATATTTCCTCCACCAATGACATTGTGCCTATTTTTAGCCCAGGCCCCTACGGACATGACTGGGTGTTGGAATTTCACACAGTGTAAAATGTGTATCAGGTGTGTGTGAAAAGTCATATTGACCCCAATCTGAGGACTTCCGCCAAATTTGGCGGGAACGTCAGGGTCCTCAAAATGAAGGATTTAAATCAATATCATTTCGAGGACCTGAGTGTAAGTCCTGACACTGTCATCAGGTCCTCGGATGGTTGGTGTGTATTCAAGTTTACGTCCTCGTTTGTAATGCTGTGCTAACGCACACACACACACACACACACGCAAATACACCAGTACACAAAGGCCGACACGGAATCAGTAATCTCTCTCAATCACACACAGTCAGGCCCGCTCACCGAATAAGTGTAATGAGCATTCATTCTCTTCCTCTGTCTGTCTGTCTTTCTCTCTTTCTCTCTCTCTCTCTCTCTCCCTCTCTCTCTCTCTCTCTCTTTCTCTCTCTCTCTCATACACACAGCCACACGTACAAAAACACGAGTGGCACATGCTAGATCAATGCAATACGCATAGGTTCTCTCTCTCTCTCTCTCTCACACACACACACACACACACACACGCATAGAGTCACACACATTGAAAGAAAACTATTCAAGAGTAATATCATCATCAAAAGGAAAACATTGTAACAAACGCAGACAAACATTTCTAAAGGCGTCTATCCACACACAGAACTCTACAGTCCCTACCGACGGGCCCTATTGGAAACAAAAACTACAAACGGCGTAAGAATAAGTCTAAGTAAACACAATCTAGCCGAGCACCTGCAATGGCGCACACATGCATGCAACCAGAAGAATACATTTCCACGCGAGCACACGAAACCCTCCCTTTCTCTTCCCTCTTTTTCAGCACTCGCAAAAAGCTCCAGGTTTACATTTTTATCTCTTCCTTTTTAGAGTCCACGTCACAGCTTCCAATATAACGACTTTTCCCACCCCTGATCCAACATGAAGTGTAGAAAGAAAAAAAGATATCCGGGTTTCAAGCGAAACAATCAATATCTCATCTCTTTTGGAGCTGAGAAATTGTTTAAATAGTAAGGTTTTATAAGCTCACGGTTACACACACATTGCGCCCTCGTCCACTGCCCTCGGGCGATGTCCAGGTAGGCGCTACACCAATGGTTCTCAGAGTCCCAGCCTACGTTTCTCCCCCCAGCGAACTCACGCTTCAACAATTCTTATCACATTTTGAACTGTCGTTTAATAACGTTTTTACACTACCATACTTTAACAGTGGTCGTTACTAAAACAAGTTATGAAACTGAATTTCTTTATCAAATGCAATGAAGTGAAGAAAGAGATTCTAATCTGATATATTTCTGACGAAATGAGGCTCAAGGTGAGGGACCAGACTGCCGAGAAGTTCCTCTCCCACCCTCCTCTCTCTCTCTCTCTCTATCTCTCCCCCCCCCCCCCCCAATCATTTTTTTTCTATGGAAACTGACATTTGATTATGATATGAAAGATTAGCAATTTCTCTATAATCAGGTAAAATATTTTGCCTGATATTGCCGTGGAAATATATGATTTTGATTTAATAAAGAGGCATAACGATTTCACCTTTAGCCCGGTCGTGTCAGATCCACCCACATAATTATACATAAGTGAGGCATAGAGTATAGAGTACATTCATTACTACTTTGGATTTCGTCTTGTCACTGGAATACCTCCTAGATCCCCCCCCCCCCCACCCCCCCAAACGTGAAATTTCATGCATGGGGGACAAGTACCCCCCGTTTGAGAATCACTGCACTAGAGACAAAATCTATACCTTTTCCAATTCGTCCTTGGACAGTGTTGTATATTAGAATTTCAGAGAACATCAGACTCTCAGAACAAGAAAAGAAAGAAGGCTGGAAAAAAAAAACCCAGAAAAAAACAACAATAAAACTTACATTTTTCCCCCAAATCGAAGGTGCCCACCTTGTCCCAGAAAGTTCTATCAGGTATTTAACGAGGAAAATCGATGGATTGCTTGTATTTTAAAAAAATAATTCGACCATAAGTAACATATTTTCGACCCATTATTGTTATGAAGCGGTATGATTGAAAGTCCTATGCATTTCTGCAGCTTGCAACGAATTCCAGCTTTTTGTTTTAAGCATCTGTGGTAAGAAAGCCAGCGAGCGAGAGAGAGAGACAGAGAGAAAGAGAGAGAGAGAGACAGAAAAGACGGGGGGGGGGGGGGGAGAAGGAGAAAGACAGAAGAAAAGGGGAGAGCGAAAGAGAGAAGGGGGAACAAATAAAGCGAACGAGAGACAGACAGTCAAACAGAAAGAGAGAGAGAAAGAGGGAGAGGAGGAGAAATAAGGAGAACGAAAGACAGAGAATGAGACAGACAGATTAAGACAGAGAGAGAGAGAGAGAGAGAGAGAGAGAGAGAGAGAGATAGAGGGAGAGAGAGGGAGAAGGAGAGAGAAGGAGAGAGAAGGAGAGAGAATTATGATACACTTGGAGAAATTATAAATCAATGTCTAATTTTTGCCTTTCGAGCCCCAAAATTACCTCTTCCTACCACTTTTTTTTTTTAAACTCAAAAACACGTTATTAGTGACTGAAAGACAGATAGACAAAGCGAGGAGGAAAATGATGCAATGATTGAAAGAATGATGAAGAATCTGAGCTTTGGGAGGAGATGGTCTGGCATTCAGACAAACGAAGACAGAGTGACGGAAAAGCAGACATTTTAACTCAAGTTTCTGACACGCGAGTAGATAATCGTCTAACGATCCAGACAGACAGATAGACAGAAAAGAGACACGAAGATTGAGAGGAATGTAGACGGTGACAAATTTTCCTTTCCAAAAATGATGAAAATCGTATAAAAAGTGGAAATGAACGAGGTTGAGATCGAGAGGGCTGACGTAAGTATTTAAGGGAATGATGGGGGAAGGTTAAATTTTTGTGTGAGAGAGAGAGAGAGGGAAAAAAAAGGTAGAGAGGGAAAGAGGGGGTGAGTGAGAGAGAAAGGGAGAGATAAAGAAAGGAGTGGATGAGAGAAAGGGAGAGAGAGAGGGAGAGAGAAAAAGAGAGAGAAAGGAGAGAATGGGAGGAGGACAGAGAGAGAGAGAGGGAGAGAGAAAGAGAGAGAGAGAGAGGAAGAGAGAGACCAGAGAGAAAGAGAGAGATCAGAGAGAAAGAGAGAGAGAAAAAGAGAGGGAGAGAGAAAGTGAAGGGGGAGCTGGAAGAGTGAGAGAGAAAGGGAGAAAGAGAGTGGGAGAGAGAGAAAGAGAGGAAGAGAGAAACATAGAGAAAGAGAAAGAGGGAGAGAGAGAGAGAGAGAAGGGGAGGAAAAGGGGAGGAAAAGGGGGGGGGGAGAAAAGAGAGAGATGGATGTTTGAATTTGAGTTTGGGGAAAGCACGTGGACACGATAACAGTCACATTGTGCTAGGAATAAGCAAGACGATAGACAGAATATAACAGAATGATAGGATAGAAGGAAAACTCTAGCAGAACAGATCACCAACCACCCACAGAAAATATCAAACTCAAGTTAAAATGTATTTCAGATATAATATATCTCTACAACTACAAGTAAAAAATATCATACTGTATCGAGTTCTCTCTCAAACTTTGGGATTCCATAAACCACAACTTGATTAACACAGACGAGAAAATCGTTTCACAAGTCTGCACGACAGTTTTATTACAGATAGCTCACGACGTGAGGGTTTCTTGGTCTTACATGGTCACAGTTGGCATCTGAGATAATTATTTAGTAGCTCAAAGTTACTATTTTCTGAAAATGTGTTGTTTAAAATCAAGATTTAGACTTAAAGATTAATGTGACAAAATATATAATGAACACTTAAGTCATTATAAATTTTGTGAAACATCGCTGAATTAGACAGGATGAGATAAAATTGACAAAAAAAACTATTTCAGAAGGACTAGATCTTAAAAAGTCATGTTATTGAAACGAGATTTAACCCCTGTTATCCCAGCGAGTTCAACACCAACTACACTGGGGTGCCCGAAAAGAAAAAGAAAATATGAATACATACTTTGAATATCAATACACTATAAGTTCAGGTACACCCAAGACTCATAATTCAGATTAAAGAGAACATGTTGTGTGGGAACATGTTGTGTTATAATTTGAGCCATCGCAATAATAATATTAGTGCTCAAACTGATGGCCTTTCTGGATCAGACACTGATGACAACGCAATTCAACAGAGTTGCAAACATCAGACAATCCATTATTTCATGTATACAATAATCTTATATCGATGGCTCCGTGCTGAAACCGGCTATCTGACATTTTTTTTCGAAATACTTTTTTGGGGATGATTTTGTAGTCCTTACTGAGTTACATTTTCAGTTAAAACAGCACACTTAAAAGCGGCCCAGAAAGTGTTCAAAACAGCAAATGAAAATTCCGGTCATGTTGATCACACCCCAAATCACCCAAAATATAATTTCTGTTTTTGTTTCAAATGCCCAGTATTATATTAAGTACGCGAATACGGCGTTCTGTCGCAGAATGTCATCGACGTGTTCGACTTGTGTGGGCGGGAAAAATTTGTGTGGCAAAGGCAGGAAGGAATCTTGGCCGACAGGCAGGTGGGTGCGCAACATGGGGGCTTGGGTGGGGGGGGGGGTGCAAAAGGAATGTGGAGGGGCTACGGAAGGCAAAATAACCGCCAAATTTATAAAAAAGCAAAAAAAACAAAAAAAATTTAATGAAGCTGAATGCTGGCGCGGATGAATAAATGTCAGGACAAATTAGCTCACATTCGCATTGAGGAATGTTTCACGGTTGCAAATGGCTGCACTTCCGTTTCCTGTCACTCCTCACGGAAACGTTGGACGTATAGAGGGAGACATGGGGCAACCCTGCACGCATTCCTCCATTCCCTCCCCATCCTCCCTCTCAATTCCCCCCCCCCCCACACACACTTTTATTTTTCTAAATAACACTGAAATCTGAAACACGGCTTGAGGAAAGAGAGAGGGAGAGAGAGTGAAAAACTCAGAAAGATACTGGTAGAAGGAAACGAGAAGAAAATGAAACTGAGACAGAAAATTGAAGCAAAAAAGAAAAGAAGTCTTTGCGAGAAAGAAAGAGTGACAGAGAACAGGAGCCTGAGAAAGAAGCCAAGAAATATATATAGAGAGAGACAAAAGAGAGGATCTGGTACAATGAATGAATGACAGACAGACAGACAGACAGATAGGTAGATAGATAGATAGATAGCTAGCTAGATGGATGGCTGGATGGATGGATATCGTACTTCACCAATACCCTCTCCCCATGCAGATAAACACGAAAGTGTAGTTTCAGACACACGATTAGGTTCAACATCAAAATAACAGCAATGATGCGATAGAAATGATACCTGGAAAAGAAAGTGTATTTGGCCTGTCACCACAAAAACTAGACATAACCACAGTGGAAACATGAGAAGGCAAAAAAAAGGCTCTCTCAGTTATCACATTGTAGCACTAACCAACAGTTCTGGGATTTAGGGCGCGTCAGCACTGACCAAAAGAAACCAAACCCAACTGTCATGCAGCTTCACCTAGTTTAACTCTGTCTGTCTTTTTGTATGCTTGTCTTTCTATCTGTCTGTCTGTCCGTCTGTTGTTTTTTTTTGGTTTGTCTTTCAGTCTCTTATGAGACTGTCTCAATGTTTGTCCTCACACCTTCTTTATCTTTCGTTCCTTTCCCCCCTAATTCTTCCTCTTTCAGCTTTGCCCATTGTTTCATTCCTGCATTCAACAAGAGACACTCACGACACTCGGGGAAAGCTCACAAAAGGGACACGACGCACGCCTGCACACGAGCACACTTGATACATCTAATTAGGACGGACGACTATGACACTTCAGAATCGACTACATTCCTCATTGTTCTTTTGTGACTACCCAGGCAAAGGGAAGAATGTGTGTATTCGAGTATGAACAATTCTGTTTCATTATTTTTCGTTGTCGGTCAAATTTACTATTCAATTGAATTACCAAGAGCGGCTTAAATTATTCGAATGGCAAGACCGAAATAGACCGGGCTGTTCGATAATTCGATAGTTCGAAGACTTTACGTGTTCACAACCAAGAGAAAGCTCTACGTCACGAAAATGAACTAAGGGGTTGTAATAGTAGAGGCCATGTCTGGTGGTAGCAGTGGTGGTAGTGATGGCGACGGTGGTGTGGTGGTGATGGAAATAATGTTGGGGATAGTGATAGTGGTGGTGATAGTGATGGTAGTGATGGAAGTGATGGTAGTGGTGGTGGTGGTGGTGATGGTGATAATGGTGGTGATAATGATAGTGATGATGGTATGTATGGCAGTGGTGGTAGAGTTGATAGTGATGGTGTTGGTCGTGGTGGTGGTGATAGTGACGATGGTGCTGGCGATGATGTTGGTCGTGTTGGTGGTGGTGGTAGTGATGCAAATGATAGCGGTAACAGTGATGCTCATAGTGGTGATATTGGAGATGGCGGTGGTGGTGGTGATGGGGCTGTATCTTGTGGAAGTAGTTTGTACTTGTAGTGAAAGTAACAATATGAACAACAGAAGAATATGTAATTAGACAGAAAAATTAATGAGATGTTTAATGAGTGGATGTTCATTACAGTTGATAGTGGATCAGTAATGGCAGTAGTCCGTGCAATTAGAACATCAACATTATCTAGTGCCCCCGTCCGCCGAATATTTTTCATTAGAATAAGTAGCAAAAATTGTGCAAGTTTACGAAATGATACCAGTCATACCGTGTGAGTAAGAAATTATGACGTATTGGTGGATTACAAGACTTGACGAGACGATGGCGAGAGCCACAAAAGACACTGAAAAATAGGGGGTAACCTGCAACATTTTAAATCTAAATAGTGTTATGACCCGAGAAGAGAAGAGATGAAAAACAAGAGTCTTATCTGCTAAAAGAAAGAAAAAGACACTATAACATAGCGCAAAATAATTTTAATACAGTCTGCACAATTATGATTTATGTCGACATTGATTGAACAATTCTTGTTAACAAGCTGCCAACTTGTAAAGCTTTTCACTGACAGCTCTGTTTAGCAATGACGGGTCGTCTCAGAGTTTCCAGACTTCGATTCCATCAATATTATGCTGCACTTGAATACGCCCAACTGTCTCATTATCATTGTCTGGGATCGATACAAGGGGGGGGGGTGGGGGTGGGGGTGGGGGGGGGGGGGTTGGCAAGAAACTTGCATTAGAAATGATAAAATGTCGAGGCTTTGAATACAAGTGTGCATGCGTGTCCATGGTACACGGAATAGGAGCGTGTGTCTGAATGTGTGTGTGTGTTCGTTCATCCACAGATCAATTTATTCACCCATCCATCCATCTTTCCAGTTTATCTTTCTGTTCGTTCATACATCAATCTATTCATCTGTCCATTCACCCATACATCAGCGTATTCATCTATCTATCAGCCCATCCATCCATCCATCTAGTCTGTCTGTTTGTTTGGCTGCTCATCCATACACCAATTTATTCATCCATCTAGTATGTCTGTCTGTCTGTCTCTCCATCCATACATCAATTTATTCATCTATCCATCCATTCATCCATCTAGTACGTCTGTCTGTCTGTCTGTATCTTCATCCATACATCAATTTATTCATCCATCCATCCATCCGTCCATCTTCTATGTCTGTCTGTCTGTCTCTTCATCAATACATCAATTGATTCATCCATCTAGTCTGCTTGTCTCTGTATCTTTCTGTCTCTTCATCCATGCACCAATTCTGCACGTCCATCCGCCCATCCATCCATCCATCTATCCATTTAATCTGCCTGTTCATCCACGAATTAATTTATTCATCCATCAATCCACTCATCCACCCAGTCTGCCTGTGTCTGACTGTGTCAATGTGTGCGTATGCACGAGGCCGCTTAGAATGTATGCGCATGTGCAATGCTATGTGTCTGTTCTCGTGTGAGGCTGCCTATATACCCTCAAGAACAAATCTCGGCGAGACTGGATGAGATTAAAAGCGCATTAAGCCATGAGTAATACCACCCTATGTCTGCTTACTCGTGTGATTTATAGAATAACATTTTTTTTTCACGAGCAGGCACCATTACGAGCTAGCAGCTCCATGTGAGCATTACAGAGGGTAACAGAACAGGATTGCATTAAATACTCCTCAGGATTGAAAAATGCCACCTTCTCCCTCCCGAGGCGTCTGACGGCTTGCATGTACGAGTGTAATACATGTATAATATTAATGATATGCAATACATCGTTCGCCGCCCAGGAATGTCGTTTGTCGAATTTTCCAAAAATTGAAAATCTGATAATGTTATAGATCTGTACCTCGCCGGTCGAATCTTCTGGATGGCAAAAAGATATCTTGTTCCTATTTTCAGGAATTACTTTGGAAGAAACATTACTTCTCTACGACTTATATATACGACCCTTTTCGTCTTTGCAGACGGTCTTTGCAGCATTTTCTGACTTCAAGACAGATGCTGAGAGCAGCTCCTCTCATGACTAATCCGTCCGATATTCGATTTACATCTTCGGTCACAGAGTGAGCACATATACTCGCCTTCGTTTGTGACTTCATTTGTCTTTTCCTTCCTTTTCTGTCTTTTTTCTTCCCTAATTTCTCTTTGATTTTTTTCAAATTTGGCAGCACCTTTCCTGACGGCTCCCTTCCAGGTCGTTCGATCTTCTGCCACATTTTCCCATGATTTTTCATCGATCCCAAAAGCTTTCAGTGTGGTCCTGCAGATATCTTTGAAACGTAGTTTTGGTCTACCTCTTTGACGTTTTCCCTCTTTTAGCTCACCATACAGTATCTGCTTTGGGATTCTACTATCATCCATTCTTTTGACATGTCCTATCCACCTGAGTCGTCTTGTTCTCAGTGTTGCTTGAATTGGGGTGAGCTTTGCTCGTTTGAGAACTTCGCTGTTGGTGATTTTGTCCTGCCATCTGATGTCCATGATTTTCCGCAGGCAGCGAAGATGGAAGCTGTTTAATCTTTTTTCGTGTCTTGTATAGGTGGTCCACGTTTCGCAGCTATACAACAAGGTACTGATGACACAAGCTTGATAAATAAGAATTTTGGTCTTGAGTGTCAGCTTTTTGTTGTTCCAAGCTCTCTGAGATAACCTGCCAAAAGTTGTAGCTGCTTTCCCAATTCTGGCGTTTAGTTCTTCATCCAGGGATAGTGATGCTGTTACTGTGGAGCCAAGATAGGTAAACTTTTCAACTGAGTTGATCTTGTTGCCGTTCAATGAAATGTCGGGAGGAGATAGTGTACCTTGTCCGATTACCTCTGTCTTTTTAACACTAATTGTCAAGGAAAAGAGGTCGCATGCATTTGACAATAAGTCCATCATATTTTGCAGTTGTTCGTTGTTTTTGGCTACTACTGCAGCATCGTCTGCAAAGAGGAGTTCACGCAGCATGATTTCTCGAGTCTTTGTTTTTGCTTTTAACCTGGCCAAGTTGAACAGAGACCCATCTGATCTTGTTCGGATGAAAATACCATCTGTGGAGTCTTGAAAAACGAACTGTAGGAGTGCTGCAAAGTAAATTCCAAATAGAGTTGGTGCCAGTACACATCCTTGTTTTACTCCGGTCTTCACTGCAAATTTACCTGAGATGTTTCCGTCAAACTGGACGCATGCACTCATGTCGTCATGAAAGGAGATGATCAGCTTCAATAGCTGTGGTGGACATCCAATGGACTTCAGTACAATGTAAAGCGATGGTCTGCTTACGGTGTCGAAGGCTTTTGTCAGATCTATGAAAGCCATGTACAGTGGTTTTCCTTGTTCTCTGCATTTTTCCTGTAGTTGACGGACTGTAAATATCATATCTGCAGTTGATCGTTCTGCTCTGAATCCGCATTGGGATTCTGGTAAGATTCTTTCAGCGAGCCTGTGAAATCGTTTGAGTATGATTTTGGCGAACGCTTTCCCTGTAATACTCATCAATGATATGCCGCGGTAATTGTTACAATCCCCTTTGTCTCCTTTATTCTTGTAAAGAGTTACAATTTTTGCATTTTTCATATCGGATGGAATTGTTCCAGTTTTCCAGCACACGATTAGTAGGTGGTATAGGTGTGGTAATAGTGTTTCAAGGTTTTCTTTGAGGACTTCAGCTGGAATGTTATCCTCTCCACAAGCTTTTCCATTTTTCATATCCTGGATGGCTTCAGAGAGTTCTTTCATTGTTGGTTCCACATCCAGATCCGTCATTTCAGGTAACTTTGGGACTGCTTCTTCTAAGCCTTGATTTGCTGGCTTTTCGTACGACTTATACAAAAGTAATAAAAGTTACTTTTTTTTTTTTTTGCTTCTCCTGAAAAGTAGCGTTTTTGACATGGGACGATTTTCTTGACAAGTGATGAGATCTAATTTGAGCTTAATTGAGAGTTTTGTGTGATCTACTAAGGGCATAACTCTAATTTTTCACCTTCCGGAATGGATGTAAAAGGTCCGCCATCTTTAAAGGAATACATACTTCCAAGTTCACTTGCAAGATTTTCTCCAACTCCAAACTTGCGAAGTGCCAAGAAATGGTATTTATAATGTAATAATGTTTGTTTTCAAATTCTTCATCGAAATAATCTCATTCTGGCATATTTTTAAATTACTATTCTTTAAATTACAACTCTCTGTCTGTCTGTCTGTCTGTCTGTCTGTCTGTCTTTCTCCCATTCTTTCTCCCCTCCTTCAAGCCTCCCCCTTCTCTCTCTCTCTCTCTCTATGACATTCTCCCACTCTCTCTCTCTCTCTGTGTCCTTCTCTCTCTCTCTCTCTGTGTCCTTCTCTCTCTCTCTCTCTGTGTCCTTCTCTCTCTCTCTCTCTCTGTGTGTCCTTCTCTCTCTCTCTCTCTGTGTCCTTCTCTCTCTCTCTCTCTCTCTCTGTGTCCTTCTCTCTCTCTCTCTCTCTGTGTGTCCTTCTCTCTCTCTCTCTCTCTCTGTGTCCTTCTCTCTCTCTCTCTCTCTCCATCTCTCTTTCTATCCTATTATTCTATTACATTCTGTCTATCATCTTGCTTCTTCCTAATATATAATAATTATGGCCGTTATTGTGTGGAAGTGCTTACTCCAAACTCTCTCTCTCTCTCTCTCTCTCTCTCCTTCCCCCTTTCTCTCTCTCCTTCTCTCTCTCTCTTTCCATCCCCCTCTCCCCTTCCCTCCCTCTCTCACTCTTTAATTTCCCTCTTCCTTTTTCCTTGAATGTTTGTTAACTCTCTGGTGTAAAGGCGCATTGTTTAATAAAAATCGCGTGCACTGGTCTATATATAATAATTATCCGATCTGAACATCTTCATACCTGTCATCCTATAATTAACGTGTTCATGGATTCATAAATATTCTCAGTTCAGACATAACAATCTCGATAACATTCCAATGAGTTATTGCTTCAGCCACCTTGCTTTGATATGAAAATATTTCAATGTTATTTCAGGAAGCTCTACATAAAACATATTTTTCCAGACCTCACACGAGAAGAATGTGGTAAAGAATGAAAGACAAAATTATAGCTGGAGGGAAAGCAGACATAATAAAGATATCCTCGCCAACTTGTGGCTGACGGATGCCGGGGCGTTATCGAGTTCTGCAAGCCGTGCATCTAATCGCATTTCCTTCATCTTGCTGGGTTAAAATGACGAACTGAAAGGCGTGGATTAGTGGTAAGAACAAGATGGGGGGAAATGAGGCAAACTGTTCCCCGAGATTTCGCAAGACGTCGACAGCAGAAAGGAAGCGTGTATTAGGATTATGTTGATAAAATATGAGAAGAATTAACGAGAATTGAAGAAATATGACAAAAGAGACACGAGCAAAGGGTTTTCGAAGAAACCTTGTCAGATCATGAGATGCAGAAAGGTATGCGTGTGGACGGTCATGAACTTCTGAAGACATGAATTTTCACTTCTCAAATCCTAAGAAATATTTTATAAAACACTGACATGTTCAAGAAGCACCTGCAAAAACACACTTTTTTAATTGAAGGAATTCAACCGGAGCTGTTGTCCCAAGTTTTGCACAGAGATGGCGGATTGAATGTCAGTCGAAGAATGACTGCAAACAGCTGCCATCTGACGGGATCAAGAGCTATATAAATATTTTTGAATATTATTATTTTAAGTAAAGGTCTAAGACCTACGATGGATAAAAGCAAAAAATGGCAGACAAAAGAAAGGAGTAATAGTGTGAGGACTCGTTGGTCTAGAGGCGAGGCGCTCGCTTCTCATGCCGAAGATAACCGGGTTCGATTCCTAGGTGCTGCAGCGAACTTCCCAAAATAAAGACCTAAAATCAAGAGAAAACGCGAATGTAAACGTACTGTGCGAACTATTCATAAGTAAACAACTTCTGAGATTGTCAGCGAGGCCACCCTCTTCAATTTTGTTATTAAAAAAACTATAGTGACGGAAGTAATTCATTGTGGTGCAATTTTGGCCCTTTTTTGCTCGACGCTACAGCCTAGATGAGTTTCAGCAAATTATAAAGTTAATTTTCCTCTGTGTCAACTGATCCAGCCCAATCGCTTTTGGGTCGACGGATTGTGTTGATTCAAGTTTCAGGTATTTTTACATAAAAGTTATAAAAATGTAAAATACAACGATCTTTGTTTTGGCTCCCTGTAGTAAGCCAACAGCACAGGAAACGATGTTTTAATACGTGTTCAATTCGGTGCTCGCTGTTTCCCTACCAGAAATGAGTGCATAGTGCTCTGGTGCGTATGAAATCAGGAGGAAGACTGCAGAATATGGGAAGCTTTCTGGACCAAAAACAGAGAGACAGACAGAATGTGGTTTCACAGGTTTATCCCGGATAATGCCGGGAACCTCATCTGGTGTGAAATAAAATAATAATGATTAGAAAAAAAAAATCGCATGCGCTCATAGACACAGAGATAGACATACAGACAGACACGCGCCGTTACGACTGCACCCACGCCGCCAACACAAATCAACAGCTCATGTCATTTTTCCAGGATTTAGCCAAACAAGATGGCGGTGACGTCACTGATACAGCTGATGCTAGAGCCTGCATTATCCAAGACGCTTTGAACTGCTGCAGTATAAAGGAAAGCACATGCCAACGCTATCAAATTTTAAGACAAAGCCTGCGCCCAGAACGAAAGTCTTTATCTTGATACGTACAGCATGACGCAGACGTCTTGCCCCCAGATTTTACGATAAAAAAAAGCCTTTTGTGCCTTTGACTTAAGAAACTGCAAGGATGAATATAAAAGGGCCGTAGAAGTTAGGAGTCGGTGAAGATGTGTCGGTCTGAAGGTCAAGGAATATTGGACCTTTATGAGAAACAGACATGTAGACAGGAAGGCGGGTGGATAGACATACAGACTGATAGTAAAGGAATGCATGCAGACAGCAAGCAGGTACAAATATGTTGGATAGACTGAAGGGAAGAGGGGTGAGGCGACAAACGGAAATAGGGAGAGCGCCAAGACACATAGGTAATCAGACACATGGACAGGCAGACGGACAGCCAAGCAGGCAGGCAGGCGGGTAGACAGATAGACTGACAGATACACTGATAGACAGACCGGTAGACAGATAGTCAGAGAGACGGACGGACAGACAGACAAGAAGACAGACAGACAAACGGACAGACGGACGGGCAGGCAAGAGGGAGGGGTGCAGATAGATAGATAGATAGATAGATAGATAGATAGATAGATAGATAGATAGATAGATAGATAGATAGATAGATAGATAGATAGATAGATAGATAGATAGATGTCATATTTCACAACTCCTGCAATTCTCCACGTTTTCTTCCTCATCCAGTTTTGTACAAAAAACTCAATATCCAAATTGGTTTCACGTTCATCCCATCCTGCATGGCTTTAAAATGACCTTTCCGGACCCCAGACCCTCTCACCTCTGCACCTAACTAGATATTTTACCGGGGTAATGTTTGGTTTGAAGGTGGGATGGCGAAGTAAGCAGACAGCTACACCATCATGCAACTTTAATGTGTCCAGACTACCCAGAATTACCCAGAATAGACCGGGCCTGTTTCCGGTGCTGTTCTGTCCGTGCGGTTTTCTCCTCAATAATGCATAGGTGGTGTGTGCTCGCGTGACCGAGTAACGTTTCTCTGGAAACCGTCTATTTGTGTGTATGCGAGTGTGTCGTCCCCCCCCCCCCCAACCCGTTTTTTTTCATTATCATGGTCCACACCCCGAAATATGTTGCGGAAATGAAACATATCTATAGACATTTGAGGTCAGTCGCGCAGTTGTCTGTGAATCATTGAGTATTTCATGTATGAAGGTATGAGACTCAAAGGTATGAATGTTTTTACTGATCATAAACACAGAAAGGGGTTTTCACTTCAGTGGAAACGGTGTCGGAAGTAGAAACTTTCTGATATCTTCAAGAAACGCACATGCTGATGACTTGGCGAGGGCCAATGCGGTGCCTCAGATATAAGCTTCACATTGATTATTGGGAAGGAATGTTAGACTGATGGCGCATTGACGCACGTATGTTTTGTCTCGGGTTTACTGTAAGGTGTGGACTATTCAGTTATACAGGACCTGGCGCACTGGCCAGACAGAAACTAGTCTGTCTCAGGAGATAGTATATGTCAAAAACTGTCATGACACAGCTGGCGGAGAGGGAGAGAGAAAGAGAGAGAGAGAAAGAGCGAGAGACAGAAAAGAGCGAAAGAGAGAGAAAGAGAGAGAGAGAGAGAAAGAGAGAGAGAGAGAGAAAGAAAGAACGATATAGAGAGAAAGAAAAAGATAGAGAGAAAGAGGGAGAGAAAGGGAGAGAGATAGAGAGATAGAAAGAGAGAGAAAGAGAGAAAGAGGGAGACAGAAAGAGAGAGACAGAGAAAAAGAGAGACGATGACGGTCACACTGTGCTGGAAAAAAGCAAGCATGACGAGAGACAGAATGTAACACGAGGACAGGACAGAACGCGACCTTGGTTCTTGTTTCTTCCAACTCCACGTTTTGCACAACTAAGAAATTCCACGTTAAACGTTGGCGACTTTAGTATTATGATAAGGAGTTCGAATAAATCGGAACTGTGAAACAGCTTGATAAGTGCCACAACGCATTTTAAGCAAAGTGTCAAAGTGTGCATAAATTTTGTTATACCTCTTTAGCATACTAAAAGATCTCCAGTTTTTCAGAAACTGGATATGGAACAAACAAGTAACTGAGGCCGCGAGAAGGAGATTCTACCTGATGCGTCCAACAACGACCCGCCAAAACAGACTTGCCCTTTTGCGCCACCAGAGAGACTAATCAGCCTGTGCAATCTGTACACAAAATCTGATTTCCCCATGAAACAGACTTAGCCATGCGCTTTGTAGGAATAAATTTCCAAAGAACTGTTCTTACTTTAATTTACAGGATGCACCGAGGAGCCGGTGCGAGGGCAAAAAAAGAACAGAGCAAAAAAATAAAACCACGAGCGGACAGAGAAATAAGGAAGGAAAGACAGAAGGAAAAAACCTAATAGTATGTCGCAGACAAGGCCAGTAAATCATGCAGAAGAATGGCAACTGTGATTGCGGGAACTGATTGGACCAATTTGAGGCGGCTTTCTCCCTTTACGACTACTTTGGGATGCACATTGAAGATGGGTTCACATTCGTGCATTAGCAAGCGAGCGAGTACGTCAAATTTAGGGCGGATCTACATGGTTGTTAATTTAATTGCTCAATTGTTGTCTCGTCTCTTCAATTTGTTCGGTAACCATAATGATTTTATTCTTTTATTTATGCACCATTCGTTTCTACCCCTGTGTCTATCTCCTCTCTTGAGTGTATTCTTTTTTTTCCCCTCCAATCCATTCCATCTATCTATCTACCTATCTATCTGTCTGTCTGTCTGTCTGCCTATCTACCTATCTATCTATCTATCTGTCTGTCTGTCTGCCTATCTACCTATCTATCTATCTGTCTGTCTGTCTGTCTGCCTATCTACCTATCTATCTATCTATCTGTCTGTCTGTCTGCCTATCTACCTATCTATCTATCTATCTGTCTGTCTGTCTGCCTATCTACCTATCTATCTGTCTGCCTATCTACCTATCTATCTATCTGTCTGTCTGTCTGTCTGCCTATCTACCTATCTATCTATCTGTCTGTCTGCCTATCTATCTATCTTTCTCTATCGCTTTATTTTCTCTTTCTCTCTGTCCCCTCTCCTCCTCTCTTTCTCCTCTTCCTTTTTCTCTGTGTTTTCTCCCTCTGCTCTTTCTTTCTCTCCCCCCCCCCCCCAATCCGTCTCTGTCTTTCATGAATTACTTCATTAATTATTGTTCATGCTTCATAATAAAATACACAATTATTCTCTCTCTCCACGACAAGGCTTATCGCTCACAAAACAGCACCCACAAACAAATACTATCTCTCTCTCCCATCTTCCTAACAGCTCTTTTCTTCCCTCTCCGACTTTTTCTCATCTCTTTTTGTATCCACTTGTTTATCTCTTTTATCTCCTGTCATCGTTGTCGTCTCTCTCTTTCTCTCTCTCTCATCTTTATCTCTCTCTTTCTCCACATCTCTTTCTCTCTCTCTTTCTCCACATCTCTTTCTCTCTCATCTTTCTCTCTCTCTTCTCCACATGTCTCTCTGTCTCTCATCTTTCTCTCTCTCTTTCTCCACATCTCTCTCTCTCTCTCTCTCTCTCTCTCCACATCGTTCTCTCTCTCTCTCTCCACATCTTTCTCTTTCTAATTCTCCACATCTCTCTTTCTCTCTCCTCTAAAAGGGCCTCTCACCTCTTTCTCTACATTTCCCCCTCTCTCCCCCTGTCTCTCATACTCTCTTCTTCGCCCCTTCTCTCTCCCTCTTTTCTCTCTCTCTCTCTTCCACCCACCCTCTATCTCTCTCTTGTCTATGCCTCCTTCATATTCCCATCCATACACAGATCTCCGCTACAGTAAATACACACGCCAATGCCTCGGTTCCCAAATCACCCAGAAACAGTAGTAACTCCTGGAACCCCCGACACACGACCACCATCACTAACTCTTCCCCACCCCCCTATCGCCCCCTTCCAGATCATCCAGAACAGAAAAAGACATGTAACCCCAGACATGGGACTGTCTAATATTTCAATCTAAATGCACGGGTCGCATGTCCAACACCGATTATAGTTACTACCACTGACTCTAGCCTCGCGTGCTGGACGAGTCAACCACACAAACGGCCATGTTTCAATTCTGACATGGTCAGAGGAATCCTTTAACGGGTTTGGGTTTGCTAACGGCTCTAACGACTCCCAGGTCACAATTATCAATCCTGTCGTCTATGCTCATTATCTGTGTCTCTCATCAGGGGCCATACATAAAGAATGGATGGTCGAGTTTTGGTGAGATTAGATCCCCTCTTCTTTCGTACTCTGACTGATTGATTGATTATATTATATTGATTGTATGTTTTACACACCTTGAAAAAATATGTGTAAGTATATAAGAGAAAGAGAGAGAGAGAGACAGAGTGAGTGAAAAAGACAGAGGGAGGGAAAGTGAGGGGGGGGGGGGGCAAAGTGTGTGTATGTGTGAGAAAGACGGGAGAGGAGAAAGGCAGACAGAGAAGAGAAGACAGAGGGAGAGAAAGTGACAGAGAGAGAGTACATTACGACGCATTTGTGCACGGATATCCTGTCTATTTCCTCCTATATTTCATTTTTATATAATCCTACCACGTGCTTTATTGCAAAAACATTGTTTTTTCAAAATATTCTTCATTCATCATCTTAACTTAAAAGCGCAATCACGCTTCCATGAACCTCTCCCCCTCCCTGTATGCTTTTCATACGCTGGGACCAACTCCCTCCCCCCACCTCCCCAATCTCCCCACCCCGGTCTCGTCCGAGGACACGTGCTTTAAGGATGGCCCTCAAACTTTCACTGATTATCGCATTACACGGTTGGTGGACTCTGTAGTAAAGTTTTGTCGTTAGCGCAGATCCCCAGTTAGTCATTTATCATTCTGTGTCCTCTTGGCATGTTCGAATCTTTCCGGTTATCATGCTCTACCCCTCCCCCATCCCAATGCTCATTTTCCCGCCCCCGCCCCCCCCCCCAATCCCCTCCCACGATCTGGATAGTTCTTAACAGATTCTTTGGGTTTCACAAAGGATATATACCTTTGTTTGCGCCTTAGCCACTGTTGCAACTTCAACCAAAGGGTTAACCCTTTCCGTGCCAGCTCAGTAAAATGTGATACAACTCCGATGTTTAAGTGACCATTTTTACACTACAGTCATGTAGTACTGTTTCAAGTGATAACTTCGGCATGAAAAGGTGACACTTATAGGATCTATTCATTACCAAAACTATAGAAAAATCAGTTTTACAGCACTGGCAATCAAAGGGTTAACAGGAAACCACTCGTCGTAAACTGTAAATTTGAACTCCGTCCCTAAGTTACCAATTTTTGTTTAGAAAATAATTTTAATAATTACCATATTTTTCTTTTTTTTACTTCTTCCACACGACAAAGCAGGGATAAAATGATAATTATTTCACTTTGCAAGTATCATTGTTGTTCGGCACCGGATGGAGTCGTGTCATATTATTCTGCCATGTAAGCCAAATGATATGGGGACTTTGTAAGTGAAAATGATATCGTATCCCCCACCCCCACCTCCACTGCCCCATCTCAATTTCTCATAACTACAACGACAAATTTTTACTAATGTTCTCCCGCCCTCGCCCCCCGCTTCGTCTCCTGGAAGTGAGAACGCCAAATCCAAAATATTTCCGAGCTGAAAGCAAGCAGGAATATTATCTTTTTTTTTTTTATGTCGGGGGGGAGGGGGGGTGTGGAGGGGGTAAACATTATCTTTTATCTTCTTACCGCATCGCAACGGGTGCTGCTTTCCTTGTCCGCATTTTCTGCTTTCTCATTCTCTCCCTTTCTCTCTATCTTGTTCCTTCTTTCGGGCCTTGAAAAAAACGACCATTCAAACATACCCCTCCCTCCTTCCCCCTCTCTCTCCCTTTCATTTTTCCACGCATACAAAATAGCGCAAAAGGAGATTAAACGACAAAACAAACACGCATGAAAAAAGCACAGATTTTTCCCCACCTAATGCCAGGATCATTAACAACAATGTCAAAAAAAAAAGCAGTATTTCCCTCCCCCCCCCCCCCCCCCCCCATTTACAACAAACAAAACTGAGGGAAAACAAGATTACAGGAAACATTAGAGGGAGAATGAAAAAAAAAAAAAAAGGAACGACAGAGCAGGAAGTAAAGCTTCTTACAAAGAGGAGATTTTCATCTGGAGATAAGACAACGGCGGAAGGAAACGACCATCTCCCGAAGCCCGAAATTTCATAAAGCCACATAAATGTAATCAATAATCCACCACTGGGTGTCAGGGGAGATAAACTATTAGACAGGGGGCGACAACTGTGATAATGTACAGAATTCCAAAATAAATATGAGCCCAGCACGAACTACCAAATTAGGTGCGTTATGTTTTTTTTTTTTTTCTTTTCCAAATTATTTCAAAGTATAAACGAAAAGCAAAATAAACGTGTGTGCGACAAAGACTCATATGATGTCACATTTTTTGTGACCAAAAAAAGACATTTCGATGACAACACTACCCGGATCCATATCATCGGGCTTTCTCTAATAATAAAGGAGGAAAAGATATGGTTTAAAAGATGTCCTTTTACAGTGATGGAATGATAATAAATATAGATATCTAGAATTTTAAGAAGACACAAGTGGCCAGCTTTTAAAAACTTTCCGAACAAACAAAAATGAAAATTTCAGTTCATAATAATTGTGTTCTTCTTTTTATTGCACAAATCCAGGGTCATTTAGTTAAACGGTTGTAACTCTACCTTTTGTCTTTTTTGAAATTGAGATATTTGGCATGCGTATAGCCCTTCAAAGCCCGCAGGTTGTACAGGGTGCCCCAGAAGTCGGGCACCATCCTGGCAGCACTGATGATTTGAAGAATGCAATAACAACTGAGTGCCAAAAGATCACACCTGAAACCCTCAGCGATCAGGAGTGTGAAAGACAGTTTGATGGCGAGAATTGATACGTGTTTTACTGCACGAGGGTGCTCAATTTGAGCATTTGTTATGATTATTATCAATAAATGTGTTTATGAAATCAATAAAGGTGATTTTTTAAAACCAGGATGGTGCGCGATTTCTGGGATACCCTGTATAATAAAGTGTGGGTTAAATTCTGAACTAAGAGTTAGATACATGTATATATTTATATAAATATTTCAAATACCATAACTATTAAGTCTGATAAAGAAAGCTATTCAGTTTTTGACTACTCCTGAGAAATGTGTAAAAATCGAATTACGGCAGTATACCACGCAGCCCTCGAAATGGGCTCAGCAAATTACTCTACGTTTACTATTATTATATTATATGACAAGACACTCGTTCATACCCGCGAGAGTTTTCAAGACACTCATTATGAATAAATTATGCACTTATCAGACAGTCAGCCTACCTACCCATCTCATCCCACTTTGCACTATATCCATCGATCCCATACTGGTTCACCTTTTTGCGCTTTAGCATTTTCTGTTAATGGGGGGGGGGGGGGGGCTTGGCCCTACGGGTAAAAGTTGCGACAGTTCTTGTATTTGTTTCATAGGCGTAGAAGATAATACCTTTACAAATTGTGGTTTTAGTACTATCCTAGATAGAAGATAAAAATAAATTTAAATGAACCTTTCAAGATTTCTATTGCTTGGATGAATTTTATGTACAGAGTCCTGGATACGATCATCAATGTAAAGTGCTTAAAACTTTGAGAGCTGCATCTTAAACTGTAGAAGCTAGGCTTTCTTAAAAATAAAATGAATGGTACGCTAGCAGGCCCTTGGCAGCCCGCAAGCTGTACCATAGTACTGAGTTTGAATTCTGAATTTTTGTTGATGTTGTTGTTAATACATGTATCGTACCACCACTACTACCACCCCACATTGCCTTTACTGTGACAACCCCTTACTTCATCTTCCTAACGAAAAGCTTTCCGTTGGTTGTGAACACCTAACCACTTTTCCAACTATGATTTCGGTCTTGCCGTTGGAATGATTTAAGCCGCTCTTGGTAATTCAATTGAATAGTAAATTTGACCGAGAAACAAAAACAATGAAACAGAATTGTTCAGGCACGTACACACAACATTCCATCCTTTGCCTGTGTAGTTACTAAAGGTTAACCAGAAACTATGACTTCTGTCAACAGGGGCGCGGTGGCCTGGAGGCAAGGTGCTCGCCTCTCAGGCCGAAGGTACCGGGTTCGCATCCCAGTCATGTTGGAATTTTGGGACTTTTCTCATGTTTTCTGTCCCTGATCCTATGGTGGGTAAGATCGAGCACCTAGACTTCCCGGATAAGGACAAAACATTCGGAGGGCCCGTGTGCACGTTGCGCACGTTAAAAATACCTTGGCAGTTGGAAATGGAAAAGAGCAGGCCGAACAAGGCCGCTGGCCGGGCAAATTTCTAAAATTCGAACCCCCACCACAACAAGAAAACTAAAACAAGAAAAAGTGAGGTGTAAATGCCAAGGGCAGCGAAACCTGCTAAAATAAAGACATAAACGCCATTACTTCTGATAAAGAAAGTTGTTTATAACCGGATTACGAGAGTTAAACATGCACCTCTCGATTTATGAATGAGGAGTAAGAAAAATGTCCCACTAATTGAGCAGGTTGTACTTTCAACCTAGGCCATTCACTAGCTGAATTTGATTGGTCGTCTACTTGGATGTTGACGTCACGAAATTGCGTTCAATGAAACCTCGCATGCCGACTAAATCAAATAGTCTCATCAAAGACACGAGAAACGATAAGATGAGACACTGTCTTCTTCGCACCACTAAAAAAAACCGTGCACACTATTTGTCCGCTGATCGGGGGCGGGGAGGTGAAAGAGGAGAAAGGAAAAGAGAGACAAGGAGAGGCAGGCCATGCACAGGTTGGAGGAGAAAGAAAGAAAGAGAACAAGAGATTGTGAGTGACAGAAGAGGATTGGCAAACTATTTCCCTTCCTCTCTCCATCCTCTTTTCTTCCATGTCATTCTAATTTATTTTTTTTTACATTCCCTCCTTTTCCTAAGGCCGTGACAGAAAGAGGACATGCCGCGCGTGAGACCAGAGATCAGTAATGGGGGTGAGTGAATCATTCCAGGTCGGTAATGTGCACGTCAGCTCCGTGAGCGCTGACAAGTGGGGATTTTACCAGTTGGGTGTCCTGGCCAGAGAAGGGTTTAGCTCGTGAGTGACTCGTGACTCAAAAATTGTTTCCCAGTCCTTGTTTTCTCGTCTTCTTTGGAAAGCTGAATGCAACGAGAATCAGGTCGAGGGCGGTTCTGTATGGGCAAAGGTGGTCGGACGGATGAATGCATTTGCGATGCTTATTGCAGATGGCGTCCTCAGTTTTTGTTTCTTCTATCTCCAATTCTGTCTTCAAACCGACGTTTTCGGTCAATTTCGACAAAAACACAAAGATTCCAAAAAACCTTCGTTCCCACCGCCGTCACCCTACTTAATCAAACCAGCTCTAAAAATTCGAGATAGGTCTGCCTTGGTGAGAGAGATCGAGAGAGAGAGAGAGAGAGAGAGAGAGAGAGAGAATATACACATGCATGTTTATTTGTTCTATCTTAAATATGTTACTTTTTATGCCTGACAATTTGTTGCACAAGTTCCTGTTTATGGGATAATAAAGATTTGTTGAACTTGAACTTGAACTTGAACTTGAATTTCTGAAAAACTGGACATCTTTTGTACGTATGCAGAAGAGGTACAACAAGTGCACACTTTGACACTTGTTTAAAATGCACTGTGGCATTAGTCAAGCTGTTTCACAGTTGCGATTTATTCAAACTGCTTCATCATAATACTAAAGCGCAAACGTTTAACGTGGAATTTCTCAGCTGTGCAAAAAGTGGAGTTGGAACAAACAAGGACTAAGGTCGTGAAATACACCAAAGAAAAGTGAATAGGGAATGCGGGAGAAAGTAAAGTCATGTCACAAACAATCGATGATTTCCTCCCTACTTTTGAATGATTTGACAAAGGCGCGAAGACGGAAATAGAATAATTAACGACAGGAATGGATGGAAATGGCTGCAAAGAGAAAAGCAGGCTGATTCTGTATAAGACTCTAAGATTTAAGGAACAAAACTGCCCCCCCACCCTTCCACTTATGAGTGAAATAATTACCTTATTTCACTACCCACGTTGTCTATATCTCAGACTATTTACATAAGATAAATAGTAGACTATTCTGCCGCTGATTACAACATTTCATTTACATTCTTGATTCCCACAGCAGCTAAATTCGGGCCTCTCATCGATCATCTCATGAAAGGAATTATCTCAGAAATAAGACTTATCAAATACAAAAGAAGAAATGAATAGAAAGAGGGATAATGAAATAACAGAAAAAATACCGGATAATAATCAAAGAGAGACGACAGGTGGTAAACGAGGGTCATCAAGTAGTAAGGTATCAATAGTATACCTGTTTTGTTGGCTATTCCGTACAGTGGCGTGACTACGACGGGACAAGAGGGCCGCGATAGCCTGGGGTGCCAAACTGGGATCCGGATGAGAGGAGATTGATTTGGGGGGAGAAGGGGATTTATTGAAGAATTCTGCCAGGATTTTAATGAACAGCTTTCAAACGCCACTGTTTTGTTGTTGATGTTGTTATTTTTCATTTTTACCAACCATCGTTACGCCGCTGATTCCTGACACTCTACACCACCAGTGGCCTCATTGTCGCCTGTAACTTGGAAACATTACAGTGTTACACTGCATTATAATTAAGTGTCACACACGGCCCCGAAGCGTTGTTGAGATCGCTGTCAGATAAAACCCCTATTGATGAATATTACCTCGTGGAATGTGCACTGCCGCCTGTGTAAAAAAAAACGAGGAAGAGACAGAGGGGTGAGCACTCGCAGCTGCAAATAAACTATAATTGAATTATTGCTACTATTACACACATCTACATAAATATACAGTTTTGTGGGAGGAATAGAGGACGGAGAGAGAGGGAAAGAGAAAGAGAGAGAGAGAGACAGACAGACAGACAGACAGACAGACAGACAGACAGACAGACAGACAAACAGATTAATCCAGAGAGAGACAGACAGATGGACAGGCAGAGAGAGTGACAGACTGACACACACAGAGGGATGGAGATAGAGAGACAGAGAGAAAGAAAGAGAGACAGACGGACGGAGTGACAGATTGACACAGAGAGAGAAAGAAGGAGAGAAAGTGAGAGAGAGATAGAGAGAGAGAGTGAGTGAGAGAAAGAGAATGTAAACAGATACTGTGTGCTCAAAACTTCCACGCGCCTCTGCGCAAATTGTGTTGATTAAACCTAAAAGATGATATCAAAACTATAGCACAGAATCTAATGGTTTACTTCGCTAATGGATTTGCATTCCGAATGTTAACCCAACTATTAAGTCTACTCTAGTAAGCTATTACCATAAGCTGGCTCTAATTTACACATTTTATTCATGCATAGCAGCCATTCACGTTCAAGTCTAATTAGGTAAGTCTCCATAATGCGATGTCTGCTCTGTTCTAAGCGCCCGCGAGAATTTCTGTGGGTTTCCGTACATTTCTCTAAGAGGATGTCCAAGCTCCCAATGTCCCATGACGTTGTTGGTCTTGGAACCCACACATTTCTGAGGTACCCAAGGGTCTGAGTAGGTCGGTCACAATGTTGCCTTGACCACCAGTGAGCAAGAGAGTAATTTGCATACAACCTCCTGATCAGACAACCGCGGAAATTATTTTAGTTAGGCTTGTTGAACCTCGGTGTGAATGTTCGGTACGAACGCTCGTCGGGGTTTCGCACACACGAGACAGTCACGAGTACGGCTGCCGAGTGAAGAAAAGAAGCAATGACTCTAAGATGTTTATGATACCAATCGAGGCGTCAGACACAAAACGAGAACCTAAGCCAGGCGCGCACATGGAACTTGCTGTCGTGTCGCAGTCGTCTCTTAGTCTTATGTTCTCGTGTCTCGCATGTGTGCGCATTCATTCGCTTAGATTGGGACGAGATTGCAAGGCAACAAAGTCGCATCTACGAGTCTAGAATTAGTCTATATGAAAATACCGGCATTGTGTTCTGATTCCAGTATCTTGAGCTGCAGAAAAATGTGTCAGTATGTCAGTTTTAGACTGATGATCTCATTGTGAAAACAGAAGTATCGGTTAAAATTTGTATCTAAGAATACACAAGAGGGATTAGTCACACGGTGGGAGGCGAGAATGTTAAGTACGAGTGATTATACTCACAAAATAGCACTAATGGAAATGAGTCAGAGTCCCCAATGGCATGGACATTAGTTAAAGAGAACACTGAAAGGTCAGCAGAACACTGAAAGGTCAGCGGATGACACAGTGTGATACCACTGGATGTCATATGTCAAGTACATGCGTATCACTTTGACACCTTTACAAGGCGTGTACTTCACACTTGCAGTCTCTGCTGGGGATGGCTGTCCTCTACATACTAATCGTATTGTACATGAATTACAAATCTGGAATCGTTCTCTCTGTGTGTGTGCATATGTGGGCGTGTGTGTCTCTTTCTGTGTCTCTGTCTCCTCCTCTTTGAACCAGAGTTTACCACAATATTAGGTCTCGCTACAGATCCCATGTGCCCCAGTGCACTACCAGACACTCCGTTCTAGGCAGGATTTCTTAACTGATCGCCTGTCAACCCCCCCCCCCATCCCACCCCCACCCCCTTCCCAAATGCAATGGGCTTATAGGTTTATCAAAGGGAATGAAAAAACACATAACAACACGTAAAAGAGATTTCGTGAAACTTGAATACATACCGTGTGTCGATACAAAAGGAGACGGTCAGATTTGTAGATACTTAATTGACACGAGCAGCAAATGACTCTTTATTAGTTTTTGAAACGCCCGTACAGACTGTAATGTTGCGCGAAAAAAAAGGCCAAAACTGCTTCACAATCAGCCGCCACTTTTTTTTTTTTTTAATAAGCTACAACGTGATCCCCATCTTGATTACTGATTCAATTATAAGCACATAAACAAAGATAATCATACTGCTGATCTAGAGTGAACAAATTGCACCTCCGCATATTCACTGCGGTTCTTTGACATTTAATGTGCAGGTGGCTATAATTTCTTAGCTAATCTAGCTTGTATATCGTAATTGACGTGTACAACGTACGTGAGAAAGACAAGTGTCAGGCCTGTGATTATTTCCATGGAATAAATTGAGTATTACCACCAAAAAAACAAAAAAAGAAAACTAACATTATTAAAGGCAAAAACTGAATCGAAAAGAAAAACATGCCGTGAAGTATAATTTTAGCCACAACAAAGACATTAAAAGGACAGAAAAAAAATCGACAAACACGGAAATCGAGGCATGGGTCGAGGGCGAGAATGAAAGTACAAATAAATATATGCATGTCGATGAAAAAGCAACAGAACAGGCTTCCCACTTTCACACATAATTATCATACAGTTTATCGTTTGTAGCTCCCTGCATTTAAAACCATGTCTGATCACCCCTATGTAAGGGATACATTTTTGAATTACGGATTCTTTCCCCTTTTTAAAAATTTCAATGAGGCGTGATTGCAAGGCAACTAAGTCGTATGTGCTAGAATTATATACATGTATTTACCAGCGTTGTGTTCTGATTTCAGTATCTGCAGCCACAGAAACGTGTAACAGCATGTCAGCTTTAGACTGATGATGTCATTGTCTCAAACTGTCATGCCTTCAATTATATTAAGTGCTTCTGTTCGTTTTTATTCCCGTCTGAGTAAATTACCTGTTGTTTTTTTTGTGTGTGTGACTGTCATGCAAATAATGATAATAATAAAAATGATGGCAGTAATAATAATAATAATAATAATAATAATAATAATAATAATTGCACATCGTTCAACCTTATCATAATTTCATAAATCAAAAATTCTTTTTGACAGTCCTCAAGTAGCAAACGAGTTCTGTGACACAAAAAACACCGACTTAATAATAAAAAAGCCAGGATTCAAAGAGAAACAATTACTTTAGGACAAACAACTTTAGGCAGAGGCCCTTCTGAAACAAAAGGATCTTCAAGAAAATCATCAATTTTTTTTCATATTATGAATCAAAATACAATCGTGGCGTCAGACTGCTTCAAACTTTTCAATCATCTTCAGCCTACAGTACAAACTGATTATGTGACACTTCACTTTGTAGAATGGCATTAGTGCACAGTTTTAGGACAATTATTTAGGCTTATAAGTGGCTTTCAATGTACAATATTGCTGTGTGCCCTCCAGAATGCCACAGAATTGTTCCTACCGGGGTTTAATATAGTAACCCCCACAAACAATGTAAGAATTCGCCGCCTTGTTAATTTGACGCCCCATCTGATACGATAAAGTCTAAAATACGCCAGTGTATCATCATCTCTGACGGTGAAGGCGTGATACGTATGTTATCAGCCTTTCTAAGACAATAGTATACTTTGGCTGGTCCCCACTATACAGTGATGAATTAACTATAATGATTGATAATGGATAAGTCCGCATTTGATTACAGAAGGTACTAATCATCAAAATGATATGATAATGGTATCAGTGATCGTAGGTGGTAAGATCGCAAATTTGCTATCTATTAGTTACAACCAATGACTGACGTGCATTATAATGCTTCATGGCTAAGCGCACATTAGCCGATTTGAATCTCTCTCTCTCTCTCTCTCTCTCTCTCTCTCAGATGGTGACGTCATGCCATTGAGTTTCAATGCGATCCAAAGAGTTGGCTAGTGCGCGAAGTCTCCTCGAAACTCCATATCGTGACGTCATCACCTAACTCTTCGGCTGATCAATATCGGCTTGTGCCCGCCTAGGCTAGATGTCATGATGACACTATCCACCTAGACTCTAGTCAAAATCGGCCAAACGCGCCAGGCCAACTGCCAATTAAGTAAATGTATTAGCTCTGTTTGCTGTACTAGCTCTGTCTTCTCTCAGCATGTATCACTTAGACATGGAGCACTCGCTTACAAAAGAAGGTCCGTAGTTTGTTCTATTCAGATAGATCTAGATAAATAGTTTCTCGGACTGGGCAACTTAAAATCACCAGTGTGCACCTGGCCTTCCGATACCTCAACGTTTGACTTGACTCGATACAGCCGTGAGCTTAGTCATTCTCCGTAAGTCCTTAAATATCCTAGTAGCGCTGCAACTGATTTTTGACAGAGGCTTTTTCATTTCATAATATTAATCATATTTTAAAAAATTCATTTCTCCATTTTTCAATCACTTTCGTAAATTTTTACCACAGCAATCTGTGTACGAGCATTAGAAGGTTAATTATTCCGCGCTAGAAAAAAACGCCAATGTTTCTCTGACAGCGCCGAGAAAACCAACCAAGCGAAACCAAATTTACACAGAAATTCTGCTCAAATCACTAAATCGATATCAAAAAATGCCGTGGCGAAATCAAAAAGCTTTCCCACTGCATTTACACATGGAATAAAAGTACAAAAAATGTCTTTTTTTTTTTACGAAAAAAGAGGGGAAAAAATATTAACAAGATCCAAACATTAATTCCCCCGCTCCCGCCTCGTACAATTCTAAGACCCAGATCGGGTTCTCCCCCCCAAAAATCTATAAATTTTATCAATGCTATGCGTTTTTATAAAAGTCTTGCTTAGTTCGCTTGCGCAACCAAGCGATTAATGCTGGCGACTGTTACATCTGCAGCCCTTTTCTAAGATGAGAAACAGAATCAGCATGAGCGCTCGGGGCTAATGGACTCCCTAAGAAATATTTCATGCATGTAGCCGATACAGAGTGAAGGATGCAAAGTTCAAACACAGAACATGCTGGTCCAAGTTGTGGAAATATCAAGCGACATTAAAAGTACATGTAAGAATAATAATGATAATCAGTATTATGGAATACATTAATTATTTTTATTGCGTCTCGGCATAGTGGACCCAAAGCGCTATACGAGCAATCTCTCTCTCTCTCTCTCTCTCTCCCCCTCTCTCCCTCTCTCTCTCATGTACAAGTAAACGTTCACGCTTTGCAATATATAAAAGCATTCAGGGAGACACCATCAGGTAGTCGACATTTCCGACACAGCCATGATTTTAACTCTGTTCTGAATTTCTCAAAGGAAGAAATATCTCACACTCAATATAATTATTGAATCTCTGCCACCCTAATTCTCTGGACACTGGCAATGTAAACTTCACGTAGCTTTCCAAGAGTGTAGTATAACTAAAGTCTGTTTTGCGTCGGTTTGGATTTAGACTTGATGTTCAATTTGAATCAACTAGCGGGATACACTTGTTTCACTCTAACTAATGTGTCTACACACTTGACTCACCAGCAGCATACAAATAGACCTACTTAAGAAAAGTCAACCACGAGGTATAAAAATATGTACGGTGTTGTCCCAATTTGCGCATAAAGTTGTTGTTGTTGTTATTCTGTATACCAAATGCTAAAAACTTTTTTCTTTTTTGAGAGAGAGAGATTTTCATTCCCCTCAGTCACAGTACATTTTCCTTCTGTGGATTCATATACTGTCACCGTCATAACACAATCGCCTAAGTTATTTTTTAATAAAATTATTTTTAAGGTGGAGGTAACGTCCTAGATAAAATAAGGTGAGTTTATTTTGTTTTTTCCTGAAAAGCATGATGAAGATTTGTACAGAGCCCTCAAAGTCTGAATTTTGACACGAAACCATTTTCGCGCCAGCCGTACGACTTGCAAAGTAATGATACTTTTTCGCTCTTTCTGAAAATGTTATAAAAATGACTCAGGCAAATGTGTTATGACTGTAGCAATATTGCATGTGCACACCGCCATGTTGTAAACAAATGAAGCTTAGTTGCGTAAATACCTGATTTCGCACGTAACTAAACGACCGTGTAGCTAACATGTCCATGAAATAAGTGATGCTTTGATGCCGAATGGTACACGGAATGGCCCAACGTTTGTAAAGCCGCCTTTATAGTGTTGTCTGATCTATGTAGAGATTCAATGAGCGACCGTATCTTTGACCGATATATTTAAACTGAAATCTCAGCAGTTTTAGCCAGGCTGCATCCACAACATTAGTATATTTGCGAGGTAAAATACGTCAGAGGGACCGCAGTCAAAGTATAAAGGAGGTATCAAATTAAGTCCGATCAGACACAGTCAGATGCTGCCAGCAAAATGTACACCAAGGAAATAGTGGCAGAAGCTGACTGTGTCTGACCGGGCTTGGTATGATAGGATCTTCCCTGATTCACTAAGAAAATATGGAAAATTATGGTGTGCACTTCTTTTTTGCCAGCAGCTGATCGACTGTGTCTGACCGGGCTTAGTATGAAACACCCCTTAGCCAGACTAGATCCGCAACATTCTGTATACTTGTGAGGCAAAACATGAGAAATTGATTGGAGTCAGAGTGTGGAACTGATGGCGCAATGAGACGTATCTTACATATTTGGGGGACACAGTGGTCTAGAAGCAAGGTGCTCACCTCTCGCCGAAGGTACCGGGTTCGAATCCCAGTCGGTATAGGCATGTTCCAAGTCGAGATTTTTCTCATATTTTCCTGCCCCTGATCTTATGGTAGGCAGGATCGAGCACCTAGTCTTCTCGGATAAGAAAGAAACAATTCTGAGGGCCTGTGTGCACGTTGCGCACGCTAAAGATACCTTGGCAGTTGAAAATAGTGAAGAGCAGGCCATACAAGGCCGCTGCCCCGGGCAAAATTCCCAAAAAGAAAAAAAAAAATCTAATCCCCACCACAACAAGAAAAATAAAAAACAAAAACAAGTGAGGTGTAAATGCCAAGGGCAGCGAACCTCCAAAACAACAACAAACAACAACAACAACAAACAACAACAACAACAACAACAAACAACAACAACAAAAAACACTAGACATTTGTTTTGCGTCCACTTTGACTTAGCGCCCGAGGTCTCAGGCCAGCTTTGACGCACTCGAACTACTGAGGCATACTTGTCTCTCTCTCTCTCTCTCTCTCTCTCTCTCTCTCCAGTGTGTCAGGTCCCGTTTAACTCAAACGTTCACATTACGCACTAAAATCGCGACGAAACAATCTTGACTCAGTGCCCCACCAGGCTATAAGTTGCAACTTTCAAGATAATTTTTGGACATCCCAAATTCGCAGGGGGTAGAAGCGTTCACTAGAGATTAATTAAGAGGTCAACATCGATCAACGAATATTGAAAATACAAATAAATCTAAACAAACAAAAAACATTATGATAAACACCTGCACAAAACGGAACAGAGAAACAAACCAGCCGACAGATTCATAAACACATGACTCTAAAAAAAAACACTCACAAAAAAAAAAAAACGAAAGGCGCAAACGAAAGTAAATTAGCAGGACGATAACTCAAAAAAGCATGACGCTTGATGCTTAACATGTATCGAGAAAGATTGCCAGGTAACACGCGACATCGATTTAAATGCTTTTAAAACACTGCCAAAGAGAAAAACAAAGAAGAAAGTACAGACATCCCAACAGGCAAGACTACTGACAACCAAAACCAATTACAGACATACACAGATTTTCGTTTCTTTTTTTACAGCCACTCGTTAAACAAGAAATACGGAAATTTACGCTGGCTGGTTCGATGCAATATTGCCCTAATAAAATTTGTCGCGGGCGACCTGCAATGCTGTACGTAGCTTTCATCGGCAACGCTAAGCTAACGGGATTAGCTACGTAATGGAGCAATTAATTAGTTCTTGCCAACTAGGACCGGGCTGAATGGAACCACTAGAAAGTCAATATAGACTCGACTGATCCACGTCACATCGTGATTCATATGGCGAGGGTTTTTTTGTTTTTTCTTTCGCCGAGTGCTGTGGGTTTTTGATTTATTTTTTTATTTTTTTTATTTTTCCTCTCTCTCTCTCTCTCACAAAGTTTCATCTTGTAGCCCGGACAGCAAATGCGATAACAGTGTAGTTCTGTAGCCTGGCAATTATAGAAGAAAGGTATTAGTGGACGAAGGCAGAAGTGGAAGAGATGGGAGTGTTGGAGGAGAGAGAGAGAAAGAGAAAGAGAGACAGACAGACAGACTTACAGACAGGAGTAACGATTCTTAATTCCAGAAAAAGATAATATCTTTGAAAAGCCCTGTAAAAGTTGGGTGAGGAACAACCGATGAAAAATCATAGTCACGCCGTCCTCCACCCCCCAAATCTAGATAGAAGTCATGAGAAAATACTGAATTAAACTACAATATTATCAATGTATTTTAGACATAATTATTTTCTTCACAGAATCCGGACTCCATTATGATTTGCCTTCTTAGACCATGATTTCTAGACGCTGAACTGTTTGAATACCTTCAAAAGCAAACTAATAACTTGAAGTGTTTCCTAGAGCAGCCAGTCTCCTCAAAACACAGAGCATAATATTATATTGCACACTCTTCTCAGCACTACGAGAAACTTATTGGCCCAAACCCACCGACCTGAATGTCAAACTCTATGCTGCTCTGTCAGAACTGCAGAAAACCGTAGATTTTCTTAAAACAACAAATCTGCAGATTTAGACTAGTGAACGAAAGAAGAAGAAGAAGAATTGTTTCCTGGAATACTGTCAGATTATGGAAAAGACCGAGGTCAAATTCACTTTAGTTTGACATCATTTTGTAGAATGACAGTTATGTGGTTCTATTTGCCATTTTCACCGCATGATTATAACAAGGAAAATGTTTGGATCACTATGCCAAGTACCACTAATTCCATTATTAACCTTGACTTTGTTACTAATCACCCCATCTATATTGCTATTTTCATGATACTCTAAATTAAACACGGGGAACATTTTGGATCACTGTACCAAGTACCGTTCAATTCCCTTATCAAGCCTGACTTTAGTAAAACTGATCACTCCGTCGAGGATTTTGTTCCAACAGTATCGGCTAATGTTATTGGTTGCTCGTTGTGTACATATGCCAATGAATGGCTTGGTCTGCGGCCGCGTGTAATAGATCTGGCCATACTGCTGCAACGCTGTTTGGCTCGCTGTACCCGTATAAAATATATTGGTGCCTATTAAAGGGGACACACTGGTCTAGAAGCAAGGTGCTAGCCTGTCATGGCGAAGAGACTAGGTTTGATCCCCGGTCGGTGCAGGTGTGTTGGAATTTGGGGAAAAAATTCCTGTCCATATGGCTGATAGGAAAGAGTATCTAGGTACCAAAAACTCGGAGGGCCCATTATATATGTTGTGAACGTTAAAGATATCTTGGCAGTTGAAAGTCGAGAAAGGCAGGATCTACCACAAATACGCACCGTAACAAGAATAAGAAAATAAAAACAAGAAAAGTGATGTGTAAATGCCAAAAGCAGCGAGATCTCCTAACATAAAGACCTGAACACACAGTGATCAAAACTATGAGCTCTGTGCAACAGGCCAGCCATTTGTACTTGTAGAAAGTCACAAAACTGAAATACACTGAGATCATCATGCCATCTCGGATGTTCTCCTTCTTCATCTTCCTCTTGCTTCTCTTACTGTCCCTATCCCGAACCTTCTATGTCTTCTTCCACTTTATGCTCTACTCGGTCCCTAGTCCATTTCCTCCGTACTTTTATTTTCTCTTAGATATTATGCAACCTTAGTTTTTGATTGTTCTATCTCCATTTTCTGAAAACTGGAGATCTTTTAGCATGTAGAAGAGGTATAACAAAATGCACACTTTGACACTTGTTCAAAATTCGTTCTGGCACTTGTCAATCTGTTTCACAGTTCCAATTTATCCTAACTCCTTATCATAAATAAAATCGCATGTTTAACATCGAATTTCTCAGTTGTGCAAAAAAAAAAGTGGAGTTGGAACAATCAAGAACTAAGGTTGGGATTAGTCAAGACGTCTCTGGCTGGCATCCACTGAATGTATCACTGACAGATCATCGTATTGTACAGACGTTGGCTTTAGTAATGCAAGTGAGTCACTGCTCCCCCCCCCCCCCTCGGCCAGTCCTTTCATCCAACCCGGCAATTAAAGCGCATAAAACTAACCGTCTATCGGGGCGTGATTTTTTTTCGTACTCACTTTATCAAATTCAGGAGCGTGGTAGCAACAGCTCCAACATATCCCAGGGATTTTCGGTGACGTTCAGAGTCATTTTAGGGTTAAGGTTAGGTTTAGGGTGCACAGTCCAGAGATTGCAGCACCCATAGCAGTGTTCGGTAGGACGATATATCCCTTAGCCGATGACCTGTGTTTGGTGGTGTATTGCTGCCCCGCTCCTGAATTTGGTAAAGTGAGTACGAAAAAAAATCACGCTGCCGGGATACTTTCAACATCCCTATGACCCTTACTGATTACTAACCACATCTTACTGCCGACAGATCCTTCTCGGGTATGGTAAGTATCGAGGTTCTTATTTCCAGAGGCTGACAAAGTTCTATTTTACTGCTTCGATTCTCTTTTCCCTGGAATCTTAACAGATATCGAATCCGATGTTTTTGATACTCCAGAGCGCGCACGATGACTGCGATCGTAACTCATCCCGCGAGGGCGATTGTGAACAAGCTTTGGCGATCTGTTCCTTTCTCATGCAAATCCAGAGAAGACACATAATAGTCGGCGCTTTTTGCTGCCTTTTTTTTTCTCTCTGCATCGTTTTCACGTCAATAATGGTAACCCATTCATTACTACTTTTACTGAGACGGTCAATATGAACAGTTGCCGACGAGTAAAAATGAGGGTGAAAACGAAGAGAAAAAAACCGTTCGTTCTACTTTTCATTTCTTGCGCGAGATGAAACTGTTGTGACTGTCTGGGTTTTAACCCTCGCGATGCCCTCACTTAACACACTGCCTTGAGTTATCTTTCTTGGACGTACTAAAATGGATCTTTGTCATTCTTCTTGGACATCGCTTTGGCAAGACGTCAACCAATGAATAACTGCTCTCGTAAATTTTTCAATAGAGATCTATTTATGTGTTCGTTTGTTCGTTTGTTTTGGTAATTAAATCGTGCAAGAAGCAAAATAGCCAAAGTTAAAATGCGGCCTAACAAATTGTGTGATGGTGATTTGGAGCGCTGGTGCGATATGGGGTGCGTTGGGGGGGGGGGGGTGAGCAGCATTCCATTGAGCCCTATGTTATTAAGAAGTTACAACAACAATAACAACATGGAAAGCAAATCTGAAAGAAAAGTAACTTTGTATTGCCGGCGTGTCGTAAAATCCCAGTCTTCCTCACTATTTTAGAACTAGCTTACTGAAGACATTCTGTCAATGACAGAGGGAAAAAAGCCTTTGTTTCAGCATAGAGAAAAAAAGAATCTTCACTGTCCAATTCTTACTTAATACAAAATATATATGCACAGCAACATCCAAGCCATAATTAAAGAACAGACCGACTGCACAAATAATTTTCGCCAGAATCTCCAGCGATATTTTGGATTTAGATTTCATATCGCCCCTCGGGTAGGCTCGATGACCCGGTAATACGTGTCACTTTTTCAACCCAAACCTTTCATATCCCTTCAAATGCTGGAGCTGTTTATCATTACTATGCTATTGTCATGTTGACATTCAATTTGCTACTCTCAGCTTGTATTATTTCGTGTTTGGTACATTTCCTTGTAGAGTACCACTGTGGCATATGCTTTATGGAGCCAATTCTGAAAGTATATGTAATTCTCAGACTGTTTTAAAATACAGCTTTGGTATCCGAAGGCAATATGATCGTAATAGTAGAATGTATTGATATCTCCAACTATCCGGACCCTCTGCCTCCTCACATTTTTTTGTTTTTACAATATCAACATGAACACACAGGAGGCGGGTCTTCATTCTGATATTCTCCTGCCCCCCCCCTCCCCCACACTCCCACACATACACATACGGCCTAGCTTTCTGTCACCGACACTTCTCTTGCATTTGTTCCCCTTCCACAATACACAACATTCATGCTTTATAAACCCATCTCTATCTCTCTCTCTCTCTCTCTCTCTCTCTGTCTCTCACACACACAAACGCACACAACATTAAAGATGTATAACCCACACACATGTCGTGATAATACAACAGAGGTCAGGAACTCCCCTCGTCCAATACCTTTCCTCATTCCTAATTCAGCAACTGCCCGCCCATTCTCGTTGTCCCTTAACTAACTAAATATTGCTTCCATCTCTACAAACCAATGCATTGGAATGGGGTGAAAAATGGGAAAACCTGGGAAAAATACATTTCCACTTTCTCTAACTTCTCTATTCACCCTTCCCCTCGTTCCAACTCATTTTTCATGCATTTGTCTTCTTCTTTCTTTTCACTTCTTTTCTGTTTCACTCTCTTTCACTCTCAAGCACTTCACTTTCAATCCATTCGACGGAAGCGGTATGTCAAATACGGTTCCATAAACAAATCTGGACGGCCGCGTATTGCAGAAAACCACTGTACTGTGAAATAGGTCCACATCGAGCCAGTGGTAAGGACGGGGTAATTACGAGTCACAATTGAAATCAATAAGGTCCGCTGTGTAGTGAATAGAGCGCCCAACCAATGATATCAAATGATTTCTACCTGGCCCAATCAATGGTGCCAGAGCTTCATCAGAAGTATCAGTGCTCGACCAATGGATGAATGAGTTGAGATTCTGTGTATAGCCGGTGCTTTGGGGAGGCAGTGGAGTCTCTCTAATCAGTGGAGCTAGACTGTAACATACAACGTAAAAACTGGTATTTTGAACACAGCAATACAGCATTGTGTAGTAGTGTGGATGCATCAGAGAACAATACGCAATTTTATGTTATGTTTCTTTTCTTCTAATTCTTCTTGCAGGCATTATTCATCCACTGAAGAACAGAGCATCTCCCTTTCCATGGCTCTTTGTGCTGTTCCAAGTATATTGGTTAGTTCTTCTGCAATGGACCAGGTTTGGCAGCTGCATGTCATTACTGGGAGAATACACTAGTCGACACTTTCCTTTTCAAGGCCATTGGTGGTTTCTCTTTTTGAAACAAGTCTTCGTATTTTCCATAATCCACGAAGGTGGAGAATGAAACCATTGAACGAGTAACAAAGTACACAGATCTCGGAGAAGCTACAATTTTTAAAAACGTGATGGACGAGGAAATAACTATAAGAACACGAAATCCATAATTATTTGATTTCACTTTTCACCTTTCACCTAGGCGTTGTCCACCCACTGCAGGATGTAGCCCCCCCCCCCCCTCCGACAATGCTTTCCATTCTCTTCTGTCTGTTGTTTTCCTCATCCATGTTGTTCCTCCTCTCTCTGCAATGTCCTTCCATCTTCTTCCTGGTCGTTCTTCCATCTTCTTCCTGGCCGTCCTCGTGTTCTTTTTCTTGACCTTGGCTGCCATTCAGTGCAGCGTTTTGTCCACCTATTGTCATTCATCCTCCCCACATGTCCGGCCTAATTCCACTGCTGTTGTAGCATGAATTCCACTACGTCTTTCAGTTTTGTTTGTCAGCGTGGGGGATTACGACGTATACTGTCATACAATGCCCTGCCATTAGGCCAGTGGGACATGTGGTGGCGGACTGTGTCAAGTCTGTTTGGTGACTGATTAGTCTCAGTGTGCGAGGTCTTTCTTTCCATCAGCTGTCTCAAGGCAGTTTGGACGGGGCCGAACTGGCGAGACAAGACATTATTATTTCAGTCTCACCAGTACGGGAAGTCGCGTTCAATTCCAACAAAAACAGACTTGACTCTGCGCGCCACCACCTTTAGTTTTTGAGTAACAGGAGTTGAAAAATTCGAAGAAACATAACTTCTGTGACTGCAAATGAAGCCGACCTGTTCCCCCCCCCCCCCCGCTCCCCAAAATACTCCTTCTCGCACATCTAATTATTTACAAAGACGTGATAGGTTAAATTCTGTAATATTGCTAATCTAACTATTACATTGTTATAAAATTATCTGGTGCCCGGAGACTAATACATCAATTCCAATGCTATGGCACCATGGCCATTGATTCCACCATGTCAGGCGTCGACCTTTTGACATAAACAGACGAACCAATGAGGAGCACAACTTCTGTGACGTCACGTGAAACAGTTGTCTACTGCGATACACGAATTTGTTTGCATAGAACCAAAAAATTATGTCTGCGTTTTCTGTTAAACAATAAAATCCTAAATAAGCCTAAAAAATCGAGCCCCTTGGAATGTCTCACAATGGCATGGAAGATAAATAAGATCCTATGATTTCCAGATCACGAGCTCAACCCCATTTGAAATAACATGGGAATGGTCAAAGATGGTGGAAGTTCATGTCAAAAAGTCTCGTATGCCATAGTGTCATTATATCGGAACATGTTCCCTATTAGACAGAAATTTCTGAAATGATGAAATGATTTTCTGTGAAAGACGAATACACACGAATACTGCACACTGAGACGTCTCTGTCGACCATAATGAGAAAGCCGCGCTTCTGTCGAACATGATTTCAAGATAAACGTGGTGGAATTTCGAGTTTCACTATCAAAATCATAAAGCTGATCATTAAAATGTCCCCAACAACGGGAGAGTCTCAGCAGTTTATCTTTATGCAGAAGGAATTAATCGATTCATGTGAGCTTTGCAAAACATTTACTGCATCATCCTATTGCTATAGCAATTATACAGGCACCGGCGTTGTCAGTTTAGAAGCACCGCACTGTCTCCTTTTTAAAAGTCTGGTGTCTTACGACGGTCGTAAAATTAAGTCATGTCCTTATGTAGTTGTCTCAACAGAGGAGATATAATAATAGGCGCGCAGCTCTCAAGTAGAGAAAGATGGAACCAATTCCTTTCTGTGATGAACATACCCCTCGCTACTACGCTCGTAAACTGATAGTACGTGTGTCTTGACAAAACGGCGCCTGACCACATCGAATGTATCGGATTAACCTCTGGATTCAGCACGATGGGATGTGCATCAAAATAATTATTATGTTGGCGACAGAATGACTAATGCCAGAGGTTTTCGATTTCTGCAGCTCGTCTTTGGCGTAGCGATATTTCCAAGGGTGATGGGTGAACGCTGATTGTGTAGTTACGCTTGCCGTAGACGAATACTTAATAAGTAGCTGTAGTCGCATGCGATAGAAATGCTGCAGGGCATCAGATGATGAGGATGAAGGAGTGGACTGGGCGGTAGAAAGGGGTAGAAGTAAGTGAAGGAATTTGGCGTGGATGGGTAAAGATGAAAAAGCTTCACTCTCCCTCCCCTCGAGCAATCACGGGATACCATTACTTCAAATCTTGCTTTTCAGAATCTCCCGAGGCAAATGGACGAGTGGGAAAATCATGCATTTATTTATGAGTAGGGCACTTCTAGACGGTTTAGACATAAGACTCTAAATGTTTCATGGATGGTATCATTTTCGATGGTACTTTTGGTGCTTTTGTCTACATAAGAACGAAATGTTTAATGTGGTCCAAGTATAGGTCAAGCACTGTCGCCATGGTTAATTAGTCTAAGCGAGTCAGTCACCGCAGCTGGAATTCTGAAGTCAAGGTTAAACATAGAAGTGATCTAATCTGGCATTTACATGCTTCAACCTCATAACTACTGTCTTAATGCTACACTATGGGAGCCGGTGAAATCAACCGCCCAGAAATGTATACTTTGTTTGGGGTTTCATTGGTCAATATACCTTCCAAATATTAAATCTAGAACTCTTATAACTGAAAACACTTAGCAAGGAACAATATTCCTCCTCCCCCACTTCAGGCGGCCATAAGGTTTCATTCAGCAAAGGCGCATCTATGGACCCTGGGGCCCTAAGATATCAGGGAAGGTGGGGGAGAGTGGAGACTAGAATGTCGACATTACTGCAACAACCGACCCCCCCCCCCCACCCCCACCCCCCGGAAAAAAAATCCAGGCCTATTTTTGGTGTAGAACCGCCTTGCTTGTTTCTTCAGGCAGAAGCGGAGAGCAAGAAATATGAATTTGAATGAGGTGAACACAATTCTCCGGAGATGCATTCGATTAGCACGAAAATGCGTAAACGGTAGGTAAAAAGTGAATCAATTCTCTTTATTGCCTGGCCCCCCCCCCTTCCACATCTTGAGTGGGTTACATCCCTTCTGTCAGGTGAGGTACGGTGCCAGACGGTATGTGTGTCCTGCTCGCTAAATCACTTAATCCGATCAGTCAAATTTCATCTTGGCTTATCCGTCTAACACCTGACCGTACATAGAATTTGTGGCCTATTTGGCTCAGTACTTTTGGAATGATTTGATACTAAGTTTTAATACACCTGTTCTAACCTAAGGTCAAATCCCCTCGGTTTCAACACCTAAAATATTTAGGATATGGAGCGAAGGGTCTTATAACTATAAAGAAAATGTCCAAGATTCTGCCTAAATTAATCGTGTTTGTAAATTGGAATTGATAAACAATATGTCCTTTCTGCTCTCAAAGAGAGTTTTCAAGTATGAATAAAAGCAACAGCCTAGTCATGAAATGACAATTCACACACAGCTGAAGCTATCCTTACTTTTTAGAAAGGTCTCTCAAACATTATACATAACATTTCCTTTCCACAACGTCTCCCATAGTACTGTCCATCGTTCACGAGTATCATGCTAATTTCAGTAATTTTCAAACAATGGACCACAAGGAGCATACACTGTAGTGTAGAGATAACAGACCAAGGATTTACTGTTGTCTTCACGAATTATTTGTAAATTTAAAATAAAACAACAATTATGTAAGTAACAGACAGAAAACCAAATTCTGAAGTTTTGAAAGACACCAAACGATACAAGTAACAAGTTGGCAGTTTTGTCTTACTTCGGTTTCTTATCATGCATTAGTGCAAAAGATGCTGTCCGTTCTTGGTGCCTTTTAAGTACCCTAGTTGATGTCCTCCCGGCTTTTCCCAAAATACGCCCTTGTCTCGATTTTCCCAAAGAAGATTACGCGTGTATCAAGAAAAGTCAAAGGCTTTCGAGGCGAACAGTCCGCACCTTGTTCTGCCCACGCTTGAATCGGCCACAGTGACTTTTCAAAGCTAAGCCAATCAAAGTCAGCTGTAATGAACCATACTTGTTTAGCTGCAAGGTGTGAGGTTCTTAATTGTTCCAGAACCCAGGGATATAGTTTACCAGGGATCTGGACGCAAAGTTACGCCACAGCCGATTGCTAGATATTTACCCTCGATTCGCCTTCGGCTGCGGACGTTGAAACGCTGCTAACTAAATGTTTTTGATCTAAACACCTGCCGCTCTTGAACCCTGGCGGTCTTGTGTTTTCTAGGGCAGGTACGGTAAATAAATCGCTGCTCTTATTGGTTCTAGAGCTGAATAGCGTAAAATGATTGCTGGATCTGAGGCTCAGTTTGTTTGCCATGATCAGATATTAAATTTCACACCTGTTCTTACCTATGATAAAAACACTTAATTTTGTCAGAAAGGTAAACAAAGACGAATTGTCATTATCCAGCTGCCACGCGACCACCAGCGTACCCGAGGCAGGGGGAAATAAAAAAACATTTCTAAAAATAAAAGTTATCAATCGGATGGCTTCCGTTTTCTCAGGTGAGCATTTTAAGGTGAGAAAAAGAAGGCGAGGGTGGGGGAAGTGAATCCCCGCATAATTAATTATGGCATGCAATTACTCCCGTTACTCCTAGGCTGCAGAATTAACAGTAACAAAGACACTAATGCCAAGCATTATTTCCGTTTGTTTTTTTTTTCGCGAATAAGTCAAGTTATGGCATCAAAGTACATTTATGCAGTTTAACTAATGATTCGCTCAGATATGCGTTTGAGTTTGAGTTTAACGGCACGCCGGCACGATAATGGCCATCTGGCGCCTTTCATGGTTTTTCTCGCTATGTTACTTTGAGCTAGATTCAACCCTCAGATTCCTATAAAGAAGATCAAATGCTTTGCTCATTTGATAAAACAGGCATGTTTTAAATTGCACATAAGGGTATTTTTGGACACCCAAATCGATTTGTTTTGCACACGGTAAGTTCACTCGTGCCCTTTATTACGCAAGGCAACAATTAAAACATGTGTTGACTTTGTCAATGTATCATACTTATAGCATGTTGCTTCACTGGTGTATCAGTTTTGTCTCATGAAAACAGAAATGCAGTGGCGGGCCTACATTTCTGTGATGCTGAAGCTTGAATTGTTATGGGGCCCCTTTCCAATCAGCAACAACAGGGGAACATCCAAAATTCACCCATTAAAGAAAGATTCTTCAGGAATTAGGGACTAGGGGCTTAAGCTTCATTGGTTTCCTAATAGATCCGCCACTGCAGAAGTGAATGAGTATTGGAAAGGAAACGAACTATTGAAAGAATAGGCTAATGAATGAATATGGACAAGTGGAGTGTAAATTATTGAAGACATGGTGAATCAATGGAAGAATAAAAGAAGAGAGTAAATAAGTAATGGATGTTTGATGAAATAAAGAACAAGTAAAATACATTACTCCGCATGAATGACCAACAGAAAAGATGGGGTAATTAACTAAAAATAAACGATTAATTAAAGAGTAAACCAGTGACAAAAACTAAGGAAAATTATTCTGGGTTACAATTGCATACTAATCAAATAAACGATGCACTTACCAGAATGGAATTTGAAGCAGCGTAAAATAGATGAAAAAAACCTGCACGTCGTTTTTCTGCTCACTAATTAGGTCTAGGTCCACAGCAATGTTATCCTGATGAAATAGTCACAGAAATGCACACTGTAATGCACGCTTTCAGCCTAAGTCCAAAACCTCACAGTGCAAGGACAAACGCGATAGCCAGCACAAGCACAACTGTGCACTCGATCAATTTATACCCTCCAAATTTCCTCGTCTGATTGTCTGGATCACTGTACTTTAAACACCTACAGGTCTAACAATAGAAAATTAACGCAGATTTTAATGGTCACTTTAATCCAGCTGCAATAACACGGTGGTTTTGGAGCTGATAAAAGAATACATGATTACCAAGCTCCTCTACTTCTATCTACAACCGAATGGCCAACTGACTACGAGTACATCAAGGAACTGGGAGATCGCGTAATTTAAAACACAACCTGTTACAACTTCCGTCATTCAGAATAACAAAAACAAAACTAAAAAAAAAAAAAAAGGCCAACATTTAACATCTCGTGGACAAACAAAACGCTCCGCTCTGTTTTAGTTAATTAATATTATATATTGCTGAGTGCAAAGAGGCTCGTAGAGGACAAAACTCTTTTTGCCCGTTCAATCCTCTCTCGGGAACAAGAGAGACGAGAAACCGCCACAGAATATTTTGCAATCTGATTAGACAATAGACATTCAAAACAAAAAAATTATTATGCCTACGCACGCACCGGTCCATTTTGATCGGAATGCTAGTTTGCCGGTGACGTTGTAGAATTGAGTTTCAATGAAATCCGACAAATCAGCTGGCGCTGGAGGTCTCATTGAAAATCAATATCGTGACGGCATCATCCAACTAGCCAGCCAATCAAAATGAGTTTATGCGTGCCTAGGCAAATTGTTACAATTTGCAATCGTCTTTAATCATTCAGTGTGATTCTAGACAGGTTTTGGGTAAAGAGAGTTTAGAAACTTAGATACAAACCCTGCAAATGGCAACCAAACAATGGACGAGGACGAATCGATCACAATAATAATAGTTTTTCAACGAGAGTCTCTGTGTCCCTGTCACAAGACAAAAAACACCTGATTATCATTTGTCCCTCTTTTTCAATTGTTCGATCTGAGCAAGGCCGGCTTTATGCCAACTGGACCAATTGCTCTGATAGGGGAGCCAAAGGGGTCAAAGCGCGTGAGTAATCTGGTCAAGCACACATAACAACACATTGCAGCATTCATACAACACAATGTTGCAGGTTTTTTCAGAGAACAGCCACGATTATAGAACTACTAAAAACTGTTAAGGCCGACACATCATTATAACATAGTGGCTTACAATTTTGATAGGTCTACAAACTATATTAGTCAGAATGTAAGGCATGAATGATTGATGATTTGACTAGCATTCACTTATATTCGTAAGTATTGTAAAAAAAACAACAACAACACTTTTACGAGATCAGAAGTGGAGAATTTTCCCATCCGCAGGTGAGCGCAAGGCCGTGTTGACAAGGAATACACACGAGCACGAGGGACTATCAAAATTTATTAATAATCCAGCAAACATTCCGGTGTGCGCTAATATTTGCCGAGTGCTTCCGCTACTCAAACATTGTCAAGTTATCAAAACATCATACCGAGCAACTGTATGGTAAGCTTCGTAGAGGAGTATTTCCTTTTCACGAACATTGCCATTTCGGGTTAATTATTCGGCTGAGAGAAAACCTGAGATTGATTCTTGTCACGCTTGATGATTTTCTACCTCTGAGCTGCTGGCATCTGGCCCGAGAAGATAATTATTCAATGTTTGTTTCCTCAAATTTGCGTAGGCGGATTAGATTAAAATATTATGAGATTTAAGCCCCCACTTTAGTTAAAATTTGTGAGAGGAAAAAAAAAAAAGGAGGGAGGAATACCATATGAGTTACACAACGTTAGTCTGGTAGATCTAGATCTACCTATAATTTCATATTCTGTGTGTCAGTGGCCAAACTGGGCATTTACTCTAATGGCACCCACCAAGAAGACTAACTTGCCAGGGGCCGCTGCCCCCTGCCCCCTGCCACACCCCGCAACATATCCTTGTAATATCCCTATAGTATAACTCAAATGGAACACCTCTAGAAAAAAAAAACAGTTTACTATGGCCTAAATTCAGATGTGTAGATCTAAGGAACTCGATAATTTCATCAGGGCTTTACATTTGCAAGTAGGCTACAGTCAACACCATCAGAATACCCACGATTCATTCACTACGCTCAACCTGAACTGAAGTAAACAAAACAAAAAATTGCTGGAATTCTCACATGACAGATCTAGAATCTACACAAGTAACTAATCTGGATCTAGAATCTAGATCTAGGTAGGCCTATTTCAATTTAAATCATTACTTTCTCTATCACGAAAAACCACACACCAGTTCAAACAAATCAGATAGATTTAGATCTAGATTCTAGATCTACCTAGTTCTAATTAGCAAACGAACTTACTTCCAATGCCTGTCACAAGTAGAAGTAGTCTATAAAATCAATCAGAGACTCGATGCTGTCACAACAAACATTCAGAAGTTGTGCCTTGTTTCTTGGAAACCACAAAGGCAAAATCCTCATTTAGAAATAACCACAAGCGGAAAGCGACATAAATTAACTGCATAAAAATAATATTATGTTTCCAAATTAGGAAGCGCGCACGACTTTGTTGATGTGTATACAGTCCAACAAACGCTGTCGCATGCAGAAGGTTTTCACACCCCACATCGACTAACGGTCCTTGATCTCAGCCCTCGTTCGTCTCACTCGTCTGCCCGGTGCTGAAATTTCCCGCCACCGTCAGCCGTGACTTGAGAGTCTCGTGCGCTCCGGCTAGACGGCCGGCCGAGCCAGACGACGAGTTCCTTTAACCTTCCGCGTTCGGTGCCATTGTCGCCAGAGTCACATTGGAGACAGTCATTCTCGGTCTGCAGTGCTGTTGGCATATGGGGTGGGGAGGGAGAAGGAAGAGAATAATGAGTAATCAATGTCCAGTACCGCTGATGACCCAGCCCGTCCCAGTGTGAAAACAGTCATATTGGGCCTATATCGATTGAATGATGTACAAAGAAATACTCTCCAACAAAATTCGCAAACGAAGTTGTGATGATAATAATAATAATAACAGAACCACCGTTAAACAAAGAGATTTGATCTACTTCGTACAACTTAATGTCGCATGTGTCACTCACCTACACGTGTAATGCATCGCTTTTCTTCAAAATTGCTGTACTTTTATTTAAATTCTGGACATTTCCAGAAGAATGAACACGATCATGAACAGTCCATTTACTTAAGTTATTTTAATGTCTATACAGGGGACATTCCGTCACTTAGCCGGGGTGTTGTCGTGTTAAAAACTTACCGTTTGATGTCTGTGATATTAAAACTTAATACCTCACCCAATCCTAATAAAGATACTCCAGAATCACCATAATTATCTCTTTCACAACCACCCTGTCTGAGTCTGGATGTCTTTAGACACTAGGACACATAGCCAGGGGTGAAATACGACTTTTTCCAACAGTTTATATAGACTAAAATTAAGAATTAGATTGAAGCTACGTGGGACAGTTTGCCGGATATTCAATTTAACAACACATAAAGCAGCGAAAGAGTTAAAAACTCAAATCCTACCTTGTTCTCAGACATCTACAATGTAAAAAGAAGCCCGCTGATTCCCTAAGTAATACGCCGGACATGCAAAGAAGTTACTTGGTATTAATAATTCAAAAGATGACTCAAGCCGGGGACAGACATTCTGTCTCAGAACTTAAAATCCTACAGCTTAGGAAATTAATGTCCAGACCGAACCATCATTTATAATTCCATACATCTTCCGGGATTCCCCGGAAAATGGCTGGCTTTGGCAA
>OZ007581.1:26873975-26896475 GCA_963931925.1 Onchidella celtica | reverse complement strand
TTTGTAACCCGGTGACATTGCTGTTTCAGATATTAAGCATCATAATAAGGAATGAAACACAAACACAGACAGACAGACACACACATGGAAACCACATCCACATCCGCAAAGCATTCTCACTTTATTTCACAGGCACGACACACCAGCATTGTCTTTATTCGCGTTTGTAATTCGGCTACCGTTCCTTAACAACTGCCACTTTGAAATCTGTCCCTTGGGAGCCAAATGGCTCCCGTTTGAGATTCATTCAGGGATGTTGTTAGGGGAACGTAGACTAATCACAAAGCCAAATAGAGAAAATACTGAGTTGTGTTCACCGTTCAGATAGATCTAGATCTACAGCTTTCTATGTAAAACACTATTAGCCCCTAAGAACATCCCTTTGTTAAGGGGACATAGTATTTTACATAGAAAACTATAGACATATTATCCCTAAGCTACCAGAGAAAAAGTATTTGTATACTTCTGTAATCCCGTTTGGGAAATTTGCCTTTGTGTCATTGCAGCCCAGTTATAACTGGAGCAGACACGAGGTCGCCACAGTGCAGTGCCGGTCGGCCTTTTTTTTTCGTGGCGAATGGGGGGGGGGGGTGTAGGGGGTAGGTATTTGTTTTCTTTAACTTTGCCCGTTAAGCCCACTGTTCTCGATTTCTAACTGCCAAGATATTAACGTGTGCGACGTCCACACGGGCCATCCGGAGTTTTCTTCCTTATTCGAGAAGACTAGATGCTCGATCCAACCTAGCATAGGATCAGGGACAGGAAAATATGAGGAAAATCCCAAAATTCCGACATAACTGCACCGACCAGGAATCGAACCCGGTACCTTCAGCATGAGAGACGAGCGCATTGCCGCTAGACCACCTTGTCCCCAAATTTGATCGTATCTGTCATGTTGTATGATTTCTTGATGACTGTGTTGTTGAGTTTTGTCCTTGTCACTTTCTCTGGCAAACCTCTTCTGTTTGAGATCCATTGCACCAGGGATGGTGTTAAGGGACCGTATTCAATAACAAAGCCAAATAGAGAAAATACTGAGTGGTTTTCAGTGTTCATCTAGAACTTTCTATGTAAAACACTTCTCCCCCCCTTAACAACAGTTCCATACCAGAGACATTTCGCCACCTCAGTTCTTCCTTGTTCTATCTCCATTCTCTGAACAACTGGAGATCTTGTAGTATGTAGACGAGGTATAACAAATACACACTTTGACACTTGTTAAAAATGCCTTGTGGGCACTTACCAAGCTGTTTCACAGTTCCGATTCATTCTCAGTCGCCCAGAAAGTGAAAAACAGAAGACAAAAAACAACAAAAGAAACAAGAACTGAGGTGGAGATATCTCTAAGCTACCAGAAAAAATATTACATAATCTAATTGCTCACTTGACATTTCCAATCCGGTTTTCAGAAACAGAGCGTGTCTATGGGGGGAAAGATTTATTTAAAAAAAAGGAATTAAATTACTAGATCATGTTGGGCTTGGAGACTTTAAATTATGGGTTTGTATTACGCATATCCAGGGCAATCACGCTTTAGGTATTAAGTGTTTATAAATACTGATGTATAATTACAGTCACTGTGAGAATGCTCGGGGGGGGGGGGCCAGAATGCTGGGAGGCCAGGAACTTGGAGCGAAAGACGGTCATCTGAAGTAGGAGGAGGAATTACGCAAGGGTTGGAAAAAAAAAAGGCAAAATATTTCGTTGGTAGGATTTTAAGATATAATAGCAAAAAAAAAAAAAACACAAAAAAACTTAATGGTTGATTAAGAAACAATCAACTAACTCACTCACTCACTCACTCACTCACTCACTCACTCACTCACTCACTCATTCCACTCACTCCACTCACTCACTCCACTCACTCACTCCACTCACTCACTCCACTCACTCACTCCACTCACTCCACTCACTCACTCCACTCACTCACTCCACTCACTCACTCCACTCACTCACTCCACTCACTCACTCCACTCACTCACTCCACTCACTCCACTCACTCACTCCACTCACTCACTCCACTCATTCACTCCACTTACTCACTCCACTCACTCACTCCACTCACTCACTCCACTCACTCACTCCACTCACTCACTCCACTCACTCACTCCACTCACTCATGCACTCACTCACTCCACTCACTCCTCTCTCTCCAATCACTCATTCACTCACTCACTCACTCTTCTCACTCCACGCACTCATTCACTCACTCACTCACTCACTCACTCAATCACTCAATCACTCACTCACACACTCACTCACTCATTCACTCACTTAATCACTCACTCACTCAGTCATACACTCACTCACTTACTCACTCTCTCAATCACTCACTCACACACTCCACTCACTCTTCTCACTCCACTCACTCACTCACTCCACTCACTCTTCTCACTCCACTCACTCACTCACTCCACTCATTATTCTCACTCCACTCACTCATTCACTTACAGTCATGTTTTACTTACAAGTGTTTATAAAAACTGTTCTATAATTACAGATACTGTGATAATGCTGAGGGCCAGTAGCTTGGAGCAAATGACTATTAGCTGAAGTATGCAATAAGATTATGCCAGGCACTGAAAAAAAAAGAGCAAAATATTTCCCTTGCCAAATTTTCAGGAAGCCAAAAAAAAAAATTGTTGAAATATGAAACTATTGACTCACTCACTCGCACACTCACTAACTCATTTACTCATTCACTCACTCACTCACTCACTCACTCACTCACTCACTCACTCACTCACTCACTCACTCACTCACTCGTACACTCACTAACTCATTCACTCACTCATTCACTCACTCACTCACTCACTCACTCACTCACTCACTCACTCACTCACTCACTCACTCACTCACTCACTAACTCTCTCCACACACTCACTCACTCAGTCACATATGGCTCTCACTCACTCACTCACTCATTCACTCCCTCACACACTCTTCTCACTCCACTCACTCACTCACTGGATCACACACTCACTGACTCAATCACACACGTACTCACTCACTCACTCACTCACATAATCACTTACCCACCCACCCAGACTAACTGACCGAGCGACTGACTGACTGACTGACTCACTGACTCACTCACTCACTCACTCACTCACTCACTCACTCACCCACTCTGTATCTCTACTACTCCTCGCCCAGATTTTTCCACCCACCTTTCTTATACTACAAAACACACCACCAGCAAAAAAAACTCTCCACTCATCCAATCCTCTGCCTACATCTGAAAATAGAAAAAAAAAATAACTGCTGTAAAACCAAAATAAAAGACGAAAGGGGAAAAGGAGCAATCATTGATTGACACACGCTCAAGAAGATTTATATGATTTTGCCCCGGGTAAAATTTAAGAGGCTTAGAATGTCATGGTTGCACCGTTCCTTCAGGAGTAGCTCGATAACGTTTCCAATGACTGATTTCATAATAACCTAATCCGCTCTGTCTGTACGTGCCTGTCGCAATCACTGCCAGGGCCGGAGGCGGGGACGGGGACGGGGTAGGGGGAGGTCGAGAGAGAGAGGAGAGAGGGGGGGGGGGAACGAGACAGACGGAGGTGGGGGAGTGGAGTAGAAAGGACCGAGAGAAGGAGATAGCTAGTGTAAATACATGTAGCACATTACGTCCTTTGAAAATGTCACAGATCGTATTCCTCAAAGCAGCAAATAGAAGAGGAAAAGAAGAAGAAGAGAGAGGGAAAATAATGATAAGAAGAAGAAAAATGAGGAGGAAAAAAGAGGTAGCAGAAGAGGGAGGATGAGGAACAGCAAATAACAACTAGATCTAGAAATAAGAAATATTTTATTGATTTTGCAATTGTCACTGTAGATGTTTAACTGACATTGTATTAATTTCAGTGTCACAGACCTCCATAGCGGTCGCTGGCATATTCCTAAATATTATGTGCGCTGAGACTGCAGCTGTAGTTGTTGATTGGGGGTGGGCTGGATCTATGATAAAGTCTGAAAGAAAGCGTCATAATTTCTCTTCCATGAGTACCAGGAATGATTTTCGCGTAATATAATTTGCCACTATATCCCAGGGTAGTGACACCGAACGGGTAAATAAATATTCAAAACCTAGTGACATTTTTTTCAAACACCATGTGTAGTGATTAGAACGATTAGACGTAAGGCAAAGATGTTTCGTTTTCCTATGGAGGTGTGAATCAAAGATACCATTCACCTAGGGTAACAGTCAGATCGTCATTTCCGCGGTTATGTTCCCTGAACTTTTGCTCAGCTTATAATTATTATAATGAAAACTATTGACAATAATTATAGTAACTTTCACCTTTGACCAAGGCGCTGTCCGTCCACTGCAGGATGTAGCACTCCGACAACAACTTCCATTCCTTTCTGTCTGACGTCTTCCTCATCCATGTTGTTCCTCCCTCTCTTGTCAATACTATAGTATCCCGCCATCTTCTCCCTGGTCCTCCTCGTGTCCTTTTCCCTGTCCATGGTTGCCATTCATTGCAGCGTTTTGTCCATCTATTGTCATTCATTCTTCCCACATGTCCGGCCCAATTCCCACTTTTGTTGCAGCATGAATTTTACAATGTCCGTTAGCTTTCTTTGTTTGCGTATCTCGGCGTGGGGAATTTTATCTTGTAGTCTGATGTTAAGCATTCTCTTTGTAAATACTTAGGTCTTCAAAATCATATCTAGATAAATCTGCCACGGCCAGTTCTATATCATCAGCATTTTGTTCATAGTGTCATTTGCATCGTTGGAGCAAAATTTGATGCTTTGCTGGGTAATTTCAACAATTTTATCCAACTTCATTCCGCTATTAGCCTAGGCGCCCACTGGCTGATTTTGGTCGGCCAACTGGTTGGATGGTGACGTCATGACATTGAGATTCATTGGAGAGTAGGCTATGTATTTATAGAGAGATCTCACTTTCGCCAAATCATGAAACTAGGTCGCTGGGGTAATCAAGAATTGAAAGAGACCGCCTTCACTAAAGATAGTGTATGTCAAGAATAGATTTAATTCATAAATGTTTCCATTGACTAAATTTTTGTGAGAGAGCAGTGAGTAATTTTTACAAACGTAATTATTGTGCGAGCCAGCATAACTTGATCTCGTAAACAATTTGTTTTGAACAGTTTTTTTTATAATAGATAGACAGAAGGTGTGGGGAAGGATAGACGGACAGCGTAGGTGTGCATGACTGAGCACTTTTTATATCTCGTGTTTTGAACTAGGTTTAGTAGAGAGGGAAGGGGTGAGTAGGAATTAAATGTTATTGAGACGTCTGTCAACGTACAGAAAATACCGTGATCCAGAGTAAAAGCTCGGGGTTTTGAACATGTTAAGAATTTATTGCTATAAAATTACATTTTATTGTCTTGGGTAATTCGACCTTTGATGTCGACCCAAGGTCGTTGCGTAGGGCTGTTACTTAAAATAACTCAGTTCGGCAGCTGAGCTAGAAGTGGTTGCACCAATCACAATCCAGGAATTAGACGGTAAGCTGCAGATGCAGTCCAGTATTTAAGGCCATACAGAACTTAGTTCTGGGCCACATGTAGACAATCCATTTACGAGGTGGTCGGCGATAGTCCTCAGCCAGATGAGAGACATAGAGACGCAGTTGAGCAGTCCATTGTGAGGAGCCTGATTTAAAGCTCCAGAGCCTAAGCTACTTGGTTTGATATAAACCCACAGCGTTTACATCCAGCGCTCTCACTCCCAGTGAGGGCCGCATGGTGAGAGTCCATACTAATTTGTAATGATGAAAGTGAACCGTTCTACTTACTTTTGAAGACAGTTTCAGAGCTACCGCCAGACAACGCATGGTTGTACAAGCATTCTCCATGGCGTGTCTAGAGGAAATGTCCATATCATAACATGTCTCATTGAATTAATAGAATTTAAACTGTTATATCCGTCGCCACGTGCGCGGATTCTATTTGGCATATAACTCATATGACCTGCAAGTAGTTAGATTGAATACGTTAGTCTTTATAGAAAGCTGTAGTTTCATTAGTTAGATTCAGTTGCCTTTGAATTGATATTTATATTTATAATTATATTTGTTACATTAATTCCTGTAATTAAACTGCCCTACAGTTCTCCTAAAAATCAAAGCAATTGATTTATTTAGTTTTTAGAGTGCAAGTATTTTTTTTTGTGTGTTCGTCGATTGTGGGAGCGGACCTCGAAAGAGTGTCAGTCGAAATATCCCCATCTAACCCACATCGCGACAGTGTGCATATTAATTTGTTTACTGTGCATGTGGTTAGTTCATATTTTTGGGTTGATTGAAACTATTTACAGCCGTTTGTAAGTTCTTACGCCTCGTGGAAATGCACAAACGGGTATTATTTACGGCAGCGACCTACTTTCCGCTCCATGCTAACGGTGGTTTCGCGGCGCCTCCCGGATCTTGCAGTGCAAATCAACCAATAGCCAAACCTCTCTATACATACAAACTCTCTGGTTTCAATGATTCCTCGGGCACTAGCCGACTAGTTGGATCTCACTGACACTCATTCGTGACGATACCATCCAATTAGTCTGAAGATCAAATTCAGCTAGTGAGCACTTGAGCTGTTCAAGGCTCTAAGATGCGCTATGTATCAAATAACATGCTCGGCTAGCATGACAATGTATATTTATTTTGTCTACTTTTCATCATTACTCAACAAAGCTGAAATCTAATATTGAAACGTTTTAAATAACGATTCTTAGACGTTGAAACTCATTGTTGTGACGTCACCATCCTACTAATCTGCCCATCAACATCGACTAGTGGACGCCAAGGCTTAAAATAATAAAGGGAATTCGGACGAACGGCAACGTACAAGGCAATTAGAAGCATAACGCAGAGAGCAAAGACTGTTTTGTATCGGTTTTAGACAGACTTGAAATTCCTTCCAATGAACAAGCGAGGCAGGATTGTTTCAGCCTCCTTGCTTCAAAATTTGCCCTAAATCCCAGGCAAAAAAGACTTGACTTGCGCTAGAACTTGATATTCAAATCTCCAAGATATGCGTGGTTGTCATAGAGATAGTATTATTATAGTATCTCTATGGTGGCTCCAATGTCCACACTCCACACAAACCTTGGGGTTCCATGTGTACGGAAATGGAAACTGAAACAAAAACGTCAAAAAGCCATCAAGGAGTAAAAAGAAAGAGTATTTTCTTGTGTAGGGAACCGGCATTCCTGTACAAATGATAGTAATATTTCTGTTTCACTATTGGAAGGGTTTTTGTCGTTTCTATTGCCGTTTCCCTGCCCGTATACACATGAAATCCCTGCTTACACCAGAGGCATAAAAGACTTAACTCAGAGCGCTAAGACGACCTTCAAGCCGTACTACGTTTTCAGTCGCTGCCTGTCTGTTGTGTGCATTTCGACAGCGTTCAACAACACTTGTGGCGCGCAAACCATCAAGATGCGCACGCAATCTCATAAAATCAGCCGGAACGCTCAAAGTTCCTCTTAAACAAAAGGAAACACGATACACCAACAAATCCCTCGGTATTTCAAAAACACAGAACGGCCGTGACAGTGAAATGAAATACCCATGAAAAATACGTTTCGGGAAAAACGGGGAAAGGGGGAAAAAGTCCACTTGAACAGATAAAATCGGCGAACAAAAGTTCGATATTTTGTTGTTGTCTTAAATTTCCCCGAAGAATTCAATTTATTTCAGTGTCAACTCTCGTCCAATCGTGATTTGACTTCCGGTCCCATTGTGCGCAGTGTCGGCGTACGTGTGGTAAGACTGATCGTCCTAGCGCGCCACTGACAAAAGCCGCGGATGCATGCTGGGTAACTGGACACCGGAAACACAATAGAAGGCTGGTAGGCCGTGATGGAGGCTTGAGAATTGTATAAGTCAACGGTACTGACTTTGACACGCTGCAGGGTGGGGCTGCATTCTGTGGGGTTACCTAACCAGGGTGGGAGATACAAATGTGGTTGAGGGCGGAGGGTGGGGCATAATGGAAAGAGGGATTCGAAGGAGGGAATAAGTGAAGGAGAAAAGAAGGATTGTTTGCGGTCAACAAAGAAACAAAGAGTACAGTTGATATTACTCTACATTACTTATTGCAGTCAGTCAATGGTTATTTATGCTGGTACAAGCCCCAAACAGAAGTTCATAGGAGATGCAAAAAATAATAAAAAACAAAAATTTGGCATAGACTCTAGTGCTTCGCTTTCTTTAATTTCCATTCTGGGGTGACCGGAAGAATAAAACTACTAGTCCTAGGAAACTGTAACCCAGGTAGTAAGATGAGAATATTTCATATTTTAAAATAACAGTAAAAAGTGAATTTGATCTATATTGGCTTATAATATAGGTCTTTCCAAGTAACACGGCGAGTTGGTTTGCAGATATTGCTTGTGCAGTCTAGTAGATATTTTCGGTGAATGAGAGGTGAAAATGGGAAATTATCATAGCAACTTAAAGTTTCTCTGGATCCATCTACCCATCCAGCCATCTGCCCGTCCATACGTTCATCCATCTATCCATCCATCCGTTTGTCCGTCCGCCCGCCCGTCTATCCATCCATCCATTCATGCATCTATATATCCATTCACCCACCCATCCATCCATCCATCCATCCATCCACCCACCCACCCACCCACCCATCCACCCATTCTTCAATCCGTCCATCCACATATCCACTTAAATGACTTTCAACCTATCCATTTATCTCTCTAGCTCTACGACAATTTCATAAACCTACACACAAGTAGCTTGCCCCACACTAAATTGAAATCCTATTGCTCAATATAAATATTCCATGAACATCCAATTCCAACATTTTGAAGCAATTAATTTGTTTTTCATTCTGTCCACTAAAGAGAAGGACTTAGTGTTATTACATCTATACAAATGTTGCTCTGAGCTATGTCCCTCGAACTAAATGTTTCCATTCTTCAGCTTACAACGTTCTGCTCAAAAAATTCTACCCTGCATCATTTTCACGACTGAATCTCTGCCCAGGTTTCACGGTAGACAGAAGAAACTCTATAAAATCTATTAACCCTACCAATCCCAGATCCAGATTATGAAAGCGCCATCTGTTGTCACAGGAAAACACAAATTATTTACGCTGTAAATTTGGACTTAAGCTCACTAGGGGACAAATTTCAATAGTTAATTGATTTGTAAACACCAAATTCATCCCTTACAACGCCTTTTCCCGTTTCTGCGTTGTCTAAATAAGGGAACAAAAAGTTGTTTTAATTAAAATATTCTGTACTGTCGAAGCTCGTTAACAGCAGATCTAGGGCATAGGCCGAAGCAATAGTGTAATTTATATATATGGCCTTTAGCGTCTTTACAGACGGTCTTAGCAGCTAGAATATTCACTTTCACTTTGACTGACAGCTTCTCTCGTGGCTTATTCTACCAATGTTTGACCCGAGAGTGCGATGGCAGTGATTGCAGGTCAGTCTTTTGGGTTCACTTTGGCGAGTGTTTTCATTCCGCCTCTGTCGTTTTGTCAGGTATGTTTCTTTTGCCTTGAAGTCTATTGCGAGCGTGCCACTGCGCAATTTTTGTCTCCATCTGCTTCGATCATTTGCAAGGTTCTCCCATTCATTGGGGTCGATGTTGAATGCTTTCATCGTGACCTTGCAAGTGTCTTTGAATCGCAGATGTGGCCTACCTCTGGGTCGGTTGCCAGTAGCAAGTTCCCCGTAGAGAATTTGTCTGGGGATGCGATCATTTTCCATACGGTGGAGATGTCCAAGCCACCGCAGTCTTTTTTTTGCCTAGGAGAGCCTGAGTTGATGGAATGTTGGCTCGGCTCAGAACTTCGATATTTGAGATCCTGTCTTGCCACTTGATCTTGAGAATTTTGCGTAGGCAGCGCAGGTGGAAGGAGTTGAGGGATCTTTCATGTTTGGAGTAGGTGGTCCATGTCTCTGAGCCATACAGCAGGGTGCTTAGGACGCAAGTTTGGTACACGAGTACCTTTGTTTTGATGGTCAGCTTGCTATTGTTCCACACCCTTTTTGAGAGTTTGCCAAAAGCTGTGGCCGCCTTTCCTATTCTGGCATTTATTTCAGTTGTTATGTCTGTGCTACCACTGATGGTTGAGCCTAGGTAGCAGAATTTTCCCACTTGCTCCAGAGGAGACACATTCAGCATGATTGGGTTGGGGTTTCTCAAGCCTTGTGTCAAAACTACAGTTTTTGAGACACTGATCTTTAGCATGAATTTGTCACAGGCTTTGGCAAGGCTATTGATGAGAGCCTGGAGCGTGGTTTCATCGTGGGCCACGATTGCAGCATCATCTGCGAAGAGGAGCTCTTGTAACATAATATGCTCTGTACGAGATTTTGCTTTTAGTCTGGCAACATTAAAAATGGAGCCGTCCACTCTGGTGTTAATAAGTACTCCACCTGAACATTGACCAAAGGCATTCTTGAGTAGGGCTGCAAAATATATACCAAATAAGGTAGGAGCAAGAACACATCCCTGCTTCACACCGCTGTTTACAGCAAATGAATTGGATGTGCAGCCTTCAAAGTTGACACATGCCCTCATGTCAGTGTGGAAGGATGCAATAAGTTTTAGCAATGTTGGTGGACAGCCTATGGATTTAAGGACTGCATACAGGCCAGATCGGCTTACGGTGTCGAAAGCCTTTGTTAGGTCCACAAAGCATGTTATAAGCGGCCTGTTTTGTTCTTTACATTTTTCTTGGATTTGCCGAAGTGCAAATATCATGTCAATAGTTGATCGTTTGCTTCGAAAGCCACATTGTGTTTCTGGTAAGACTTTTTCCGCCAGTTGTTGAAGGCGGCAGAGGATGACGCGAGCAAAAGCCTTTCCAGTAATGCTGAGGAGGGATATGCCTCGATAGTTGTTGCAGTCGCCTTTGTCTCCTTTGTTCTTGTAAAGTGTGACAATTTTGGCGTCTCTCATATCATGTGGTATCACGCCTTCTTTCCAACACTGCAGTAACAGATTATACAGGTGTGGTAATAGTGGGCCTTTTAGGTCTTTTAATACCTCTGCAGGAATGTTGTCACTTCCTGTGGCTTTTCCAGCAGACAGGTGGTCGATTGCATTGGAAAGCTCGACTAAGGAAGGTTCAGCGTCAAGTTCGGCCATTATTGGCAGTTTTTGGAGGTGTTCCTCAAAATCTGGTGGAATATTTTTCTCAGTTGAATACAACAGAGAGTAATGCTCTACCCACCTATTCAGTTGTTCATATTTATCTGTGATGGGTTCACCATTTACAGACTTAAGTGGGGCGCTTTTGGTGATGATTGGCCCAAGAGCTACTTTCATCTGACTAAAGGCGGTTTTCATATCTCCCTTTTCATTTGCCTCTTGTATGCTGTTACACAAGTCTGTCCAGTATTTGTTGGCGCAACGTCTTACCTCCAGCTGAAGTTTAGCTTTTGCATTTTTCAAACAAGTTTTTGTACTCTGATTGCAATTTTTGTTATACTCATTGAAAGCAGATTTCTTTTGCTCAATGAGAGGTAGGAGAATTTCGCTGTTCTGGGCTACCCAGTCGTTGTTTGAAACTTTATGCTGTCCAAAAGACTTGATGGCACAGTCATGAATTTTTGAACTGAGAGTGTTCCATGTTTCATCTACCGAGTCACATTGGGTGACATTATCCATGCTTTCAGCAAATAACTTTTCAAATGACTTTCTATTTGATTCATCTCTGATTGCTGTTACATTGATCTTAGGGATTGAAGGGGCTTTTGATCTGTATATTTTCTTGGCCGAAATTTTGATTTTGCTGACTACCAGTGCATGGTCGGTGTCACAGTCAGCACTGTGGAGGGAACGAGTTATTTTTATACAGCCCAAACTCTTCCTCCTTGAGAGAATAAGATCTAATTGATGCCAATGGCCAGACCTGGGATGGCGCCATGATGTTCTTTGGCATCTCTTAAGGTCAAAGTACGTGTTTGTAACACATAATGAGTTTACGGAGCATAGCTCCAGAAGGCGCTGCCCGTTTTCGTTGATGTTGCCAATGCCGAAGTGCCCAATGCACTTTGGCCATGCGGAGTGATCTGCTCCCACTCGAGCGTTAAAGTCACCCAGAATTAGCAGGCCTTCGGTGAGAGGGATGTTGTGGAGAGTCCTCTGCAATGCCTCGTAGAAAATGTCTTTGGTTTCGTCAGAGGAGGTAAGTGTTGGGGCATAGACACAGATAATGTTGGTAAAACCAGACCGGGTGTTCAGTCTGAGTGTCATGATGCGTTCTGACACTCCAATTGGAGTTGCGATCGAATTGATAAGGGAGTTTTTTACGGCGAAGCCCACGCCGTGGATTCTCGGCTGTTCGCTGCTAAGGCCCTGCCAGAAGAAGGTGTAGTTTTCTTCTTTGACTGACCCGGAGTCGGGAAGTCGAGTTTCTTGAAGGGCAGCGATGTCGATGTTTAGTAGCTGAAGTTCTCGATCAATAATTTGGGATTTCCTGATGGAGTCAATATCAGTGAGATCTTGCTGTTGCAAGCCTGGGCGCATTGTTCTGACGTTCCAGGTACCAAGCTTTAGTATTTTTCTGTTTTTGCCAGGTGCACACTTTACGTCAGCTTTTTGACTTTTGGTCTAGCTCCAGCCACCTTATGAAGCAGGCTGACGTGGCGGAACAACACCCAACTGCCTGGGGGCTGCCCAGGTTACGGCGGGCGGTAGTTGATCAATGCAGCTGAAAAGCCGCTCCCACCGACAGAGGGGACCCCTGGCGCTCATCCGTACGCCAAATGGATTGAGCTTATCACCGGTAACTGCCACCTCCCGTGTTGTGCCCATCCGTAACGGATGGCTGGAGTGTCCTCTCCAAATCGGAAATGGGTGGGCTTATAGAGGAGAGACAGACGCTTGCCAAGCCCGAGCAAACGCCTCCTCGTTTTGCTGCCTTGCCTGGGCTATTTTTAAGAGATGGTGCTTTGCCCAGAGGCACCACCCCTCTCTCTGCCATTCTAGTTAAACGCAAGGGAGAGACCAGGTCAATACATTTGGAACTAGTCCGGCTGCAGGAGATGCTGGAAGCCAGTTTGATGCAGTTCTCCCTGACAACCACCTTCGGGTCTCCACTCCTGATTTTCTGTCTGGGTTTACTCCCATAGCCTTTGCTATCATAGCAACACAGAAGGCAGTGTGGTTTTTGTATTCAGGGTTACCTTCCCCTAGTCTTCCTCTCTCCCGAGATGACCCACAAGACAGTGGGGGTGACATAGCATAAAACATTTTGAAAAGTGGTTTTGAAATTGGTCCAGGTTAAGGGTCAAACCAACATCGTGAGGTCTCAACATAGGATAACAGTACACGTGAAACGAGAACACAATCTAAACAAGTGACAGGAGAAAAAAAAAGAGGAAATTTCATTGGTAAAAATACTATGAATGTTACTTAGAAACAGCAGGCCATTAAGCACTTACACACTCTCAACATTATTATAATTTCCAAGGTACGAAGACATAGAGATGACTTTCTCTCATGAGATAATACAGTGAACCTTATCTTATGTATCTAAACAAATAAGTCTATTTATGGAGGCTGTCAAGCTTCCAACAGCACAATAAAGCTGGACATTACATGAAGACCATTTAAATTTGACGTTATCTTATGTAGGAGATAATTTTCTCTTTGCTGTTCACTTATTTGGGGCTCTGTCTGGGCACCTTGTGATTTCATTATTTTTCACAGTGAGGATTAGATCTTTTTAAGTTCTCGGTAAAAACAGTTCTGGATCTACCCCAACTCTGTGATTTTGTTATTTGGATACGATTTGATATATTTATGTTCTCTTTAGAAACATTTCAGGATCTACCCTTAAAGCTTTCTGTGATATAATGTGCAAACTTCGTCAACAACAGGAAATACACACATAGTATGCAGTGTCCAGTGGCACTTTGTGACACTGTACATTGGCCACAAAAAAACAATCATGATATTCGAATGTAATTAGATTTAATACTATCTGAAACTGGAAATATGATCAATCTGATGCTACTAATTCAAAGCAACAATAAGGAAAGATAGATAGACAGGCAGAGAGAGAGATAGAGAGATAGATAGATAGACAGATAGACAGATAGATAGATAGATAGATAGATAGATAGATAGATAGATAGACAGACAGACAGACAGACAGACAGGCAGGCAGATAGATAGATAGATAGATAGATAGATAGATAGATAGATAGATAGATAGATAGATAGATAGATAGATAGATAGATAGATAGATAGATAGATAGATAGATAGATAGATAGATAGATAGATTGAAAGATAGATAGATAGAGATAGATGGATAGATAGATAAATAGAGAGATATGTAGATACAGATAGATAGAGAGATAGATAGATAGATAGGTAGATAGATAGATAGTTAGAGAGAGAGAGAGAGAGATAGAGAGATAGATAGATAGACAGACAGATAGATAGATAGATAGATAGATAGATAGATAGACAGACAGACAGACAGACAGACAGACAAACAAACAGATAGATAGATAGATATATACATAGATAGATAGATAGACAGACAGACAGACAGATAGATAGATAGATATATACATAGATAGATAGGCAGATAGACAGACAGACAGACAAACAGACAGACAGATAGATAGATAGGTATATACATAGACAGACAGACAGACAGACAGATATATAGATAGATAGATAAATAGATAAGATAGATAAATAGATAGATAGATAGACAGACAGACAGACAGACAGATAGATAGATAGATAGATATATACATAGATAGATAGATAGACAGACAGACAGACAGATAGATAGATATATACATAGATAGATAGGCAGATAGACAGACAGACAGACAAACAGACAGAGAGATAGATAGATAGGTATATACCTAGATAGATAGATAGACAGACAGACAGACAGACAGACAGACAGACAGATAGATAGATAGATTGATAGATAGATAGATGTTCTATGAGAAATAAAAAGCCCCCCCCTCCACACACACACAATGTGTAAAACCACTGTCCACACAAAAAAATGACATGTATAAGCCTTGACATGCCAGCTGCAGAATGAAGAAAGATAATCAATGTATGCACAGCCTCAAGGGGAGTAAATCTTCTTGATTACGTTATACAGTTTTACAAACAGTGCCACCGACGAGAAGAGAGTTATCTTTTCCCTAACCTTTCTCCAGCGCAGAGCCGAGACCCGTGCGGATTCCCCGTTGACGATGCAGCAAATGAATTATCCATCACTTCATTGGGCAACGATCTATGCATACGTAAATTGTATCTGTTGGAGAATACACTCTGTTTCTATATGCGATATCGAAGTTTTTTTTATTTCACATCATTTTGGATGAATGAAACAACTTGATTTTCTGTTTGTCTGCCTGACTGTCTGCCTGCTTGCTTGTTTGTCTGTCTGTCTGTCTCTCTGCCTGCCTGTCTGGGTATCACCGCCTGTCTCCTGTCTGTCTGTCTTCCTGTCTAGTCTGTGTGTTTGTCTGTCTGTCTGCCTGCCTGTCTGCCTGTCTGTCTCTCTGCCTGCCCCTGTCTGTCTGTTTGCGTATCACGGTCTGTCGGCCTGACTGTCTGTCTGATTGCTTATTAATTTTGTCTGTCTGTCTCTCTGCCTGCTTCTGTCTGTCTGTCCGCGTATCGCCGTCTGTCTACCTGTCTGTGTCTGCCTGTGTGTCTGCCTGTGTGTCTGTCTGCCTGTCTGACTCTCTGTCTGTCTCCCTGTCTTTCTATCCATCTGTCCGTTGAACTGTTTGTCTCTCCAGCCTTTTTTCAGTCTGTAATTTTTTAAATCTGAAATAGGTATCAGTTGAACAAACAATGAACAAGCTTTCCTGTAAAATGGAACAACTCCAGTGTTTTCTCACATGCTGGGTGATTTTTCTTACACCGGATGAACATAACAACAACATCATCATCAACAAAACAACTTTTTAGAATTTTACCAATGAAATAAAATTGTCTGAATATATTTAATTCTATGTTAAACTTGACAGCTCTGAATACGAAATATGAATAAAAAAAAGTGTACCCAAACAGCCGGGAGGGGCGCAAAGTGGCCAGACCGAGGAACTGTAAAACCCAAACTCAAGTCAAATCAAATCACCAACAACATCAACAACTACAACAACAGCATCAACAACAATAACATCAACAACAAAATAAACAATAACAACAGCAACAACTACTACTACAACAAGAACAACAACAACATCAACAACAACAACATCATCAACAATAACAACAATATCAACAATAACAACAAACTATACCACCACCACCATCAACAACAACGAAAATGGGACACCCTTTATAATATCATTGTCTAACTATTGTCGCGATGTGGGTTAGATGGGGATAATTCGACTGACACTCTTTCGAGGTCCGCTCCCACAATCGACGAACACACAAAAAAAAAAAATACTTGCACTCTAAAAACTAAATAAATCAATTGCTTTGATTTTTAGCAGAACTGTAGGGCAGTTTAATTACAGGAATTAATGTAACAAATATAATTATAAATATAAATATCAATTCAAAGGCAACTGAATCTAACTTATGAAACTACAGCTTTCTATAAAGACTAACTTATTCACTCTAACTACTTGCAGGTCATTATGAGTTATATGCCAAATAGAATCCGCGCACGTGGCGACGGATATTACAGTTTAAATTCTATTAATTCAATGAGACATGTTATGATCTGGACATTTCCTCTAGACACGCCATGGAGAATGCTTGTACAACCATGCGTTGTCTGGCGGTAGCTCTGAAACTGTCTTCAAAAGTAAGTAGAACGGTTCACTTTCATCATTACAAATTAGTATGGACTCTCACCATGCGGCCCTCACTGGGAGTGAGAGCGCTGGATGTAAAAGCTGTGGGTTCATATCAAATCAAGTAGCTTAGGCTCTGGAGCTTTAAAACATCACGCTCCTCACAATATGGACTGCTCAACTGCGTCTCTATGTCTCTCATCTGGCTGAACACTATCGCCGTCCACTTCGTAAATGGATTGTCTACATGTGGCCTCTATCTAAGCTCTGCACGGGTTTAAATACTAAAGCTATGTCTCGACCTTCCGTCCAGATTCATACATTTGATTGGTGCAGTCGCTTCAGCTCAGCCTGCAATATTAATTTATGTTTGTCATGGCCTTGCGCCAAAATCAAGGTCAATTTTACGGTCTAGACAAAATTTAAAATGCGAAACATTAACTACTAAAATCTTCAAACCCCGTGCTTTCTACTCTTATGCACGAATTTCCGAACGCCAACTAAGCGTCTAAATAAACTACCTTTACTCGCCCCTTATCTATGTTAATCAAAATCAGGGGGTTGAGAACTGCTCTGTCATTCCTAGCTATACATTTATTCTGTCTCGCCCCTCCTTCTCTCCATCTATCAGAAAAAAGGTGTTTCAAAACAAACTGTTCACGAAAACAGCTCAAGGACAAATTACGCTGGTTATAATCAACAAAATCGTAAAAATTAACTCACTGACGTCGTGACCTAGCACGGCATTTATGATCCTAATGTGATCATGACAACTATCCAACTGGCTATTATTCCAACACCACCATCGCCATCACCATCACCACACCATCCTCAGCTCCGCACAGAAATACCCCCCTGCCCCCTTACAACATCAAAAGCCCAGGACTTGCCCTACCACTATGACACCAAGTAGGATAACATCAAAGGGCTATGTCACCCCTCGACCAACATCTCCATCAGCTTAAAGCCTCTCTCATCTCACGTGCTTCACGTCACAGACAGACACAGATCCCCTGCCTGATCTGTCACACAATGGGCACTCCAGCCGGCCTTGTGGTCAGTTCCATACCGGATTCATACCACTGGTCACAATCGATCTACACAGTCATCCTACATGTTATGTTGTCTTGATAAACATTGTCAAGGATATAGTATTGTTTTCTTTGTTGTGTGTAATTCACAGTTAAACAACAACAACAATAACAACAACAAAGGAATACACGTTGCATTTCACAGAATCCCACCTTAGCTGCAAATAACCAAGACATTAGTCTCGCAGCCCAAGAAAAAGGTGAAAAAGAAACATGTTAACTCTTTGACAACTGACTCCGTAAATTTTCTCAACAGCACTTTATTCCTAGATCTACTTGTGTCAGTTGTTTTGACTAATAAATATGAGTCTAAAAGTAAAACAGGCTATTGGTGCATATTCAAAAATTGTGACTTATGGGGCGGTAAAGAGTTAACAGCAATGTTGTTTCAGGTTTGAAGGTTTAAAAGTAATGTCTTACAATCTGGGTCGGAGTCGTAAAAATTCAGAAACTTCTTGTTTTTTGTTTTTTTTTGTCCGTGTCATCGTGGAGGCAATATTTTGCAAATGACCACTAACACTGAGGCACGTTAGTTATCCTGCACTTCTATAAACCTGGGAAGTTAAAACACACACATACACACACACACACACACACACACACACAGACACACACACACACACACACACACACACACACACACAAAATTATCAAGGCATAGCACACAGGAATTAAAGAAAATGGTTTTACGGGAAATATAATATAATAATAGACTAAACACTGTGATGGAAAGGTGTGTATGTGCGATTGTCAGAGTCGCTGAATCTCCGTTAAATACGTTGTGTATTTATTGTCATGTGTATGAGTTCTGATTTTGAATCGTCGGCATGAAAACGGCCAGTTGGCGTCTTCCATGGTCTTTCTTGGGTACTCTAATTATGTTTGGTATTCACAGCTTGATCAATCTTAAGTGTAAAGTACGGTAGCCGCGTACTCTTGGCACGCGTCCACTCTGAAAACGTGAAAAATTCCATTACAACGTCAGATAAGTACATGATATCCGATTACAACTCATTTCTCAAAGTACCCACCAACACAGTGGCGATGAAGAAATGCATCAAGTCAGTCCGGGCATTTTCCAATTTGTTGTCGTGGTATCGATTTCCAGTGTGTAGCTTAGCGGCCCCGGCTCCAGTTGCAAATGTCCGAGGGTACGGTGACGCGTCCACCGAGTTGGTTATTCTTCACCGTGGAAAATGACGGAGAGTAAGTTGGTGTGGCCAGGGACATCACAGCAGGATAGTTCGTGTGTACAGGACGGCGAACCTTTATCTGTCGTCACCCTAAGGGGTCAGGAAGTCTTAGCAACTTAAACTAATTCTGTGTCCAATTTCGAAACTGAAGAGCGCAAATAATCATTTAAGGCGACGACCCCAACATACTGTTGATCAGGAACTAGCTGAGATAGTTGGGATATGAAAGATTTGGGATCCCGGATGAGAAATACAGTAGGATACCAAGAAAGACCAATTACCGGGCTCAGCATGAACAAAAAACATCTTACTGTAGTTAGACTGGAAAAGTTACAGAAAATAATTCGTTATGAGCGTAAAGAAGGAATGTGAGAAAATAAAATTAAAGGAAAGAAAGAAAGAATGAAAGAGAGAAAGAATGAGAGAAAGAAAGAAAGAAAGAAAGAAAGGAAGAAAGAAAGAAAGAAAGAAAGAAAGAAAGAATGACAGAAAGAAAGAAAGCAGAATGACAGGGTTGGGGTCGGAGAAAAAGAGGTGAAATAATGCTAAATAATACATAGAGCGGAAGAAAGAACAGCGAGGAAAAAGGACGCACGAAATAGACAGCGAGAGAATGAAAAGGAAAATCAGAAGACAAACTGAACATGTGGAAGGAGAGATGAACAAAAAATGTTGAACAAACCGCGGTACCACTAGTCTGTAAAACCGACCAATAATAATTTCCTGTGCTCTCAACGTTCACCTCTGACTTCATGCGTTTACGGTTCGTGAGGTAAAAAAAAAGTCAGTTTTCATCCAACCCCGCGCTCGTTTATTCCTATTTAACTGTCTGTCGATCTGTCAGTCTCTAACTTCACCATCACTCAGCAAAACATTTTAAACTGTTTCCTTGAGGTCATCCGTCACCGCGCGGGTTTACCAATCTTCACCATGCCAGTGCTCACCATCTGTCGTGTACAAACGTCAAACTAGAAACTTCATCATATTTCAGGGTCTCTAGAGGTGTCAGAATGTCTATGTATGATTACTAGTTTAATTACATACATGTTCAGGGATTCTCACCCTATGTTTCGTTGGTCAGTTTTATTTTGTTCAAAGAGTGATGGATACATTGGCTGATAGATAGATAGATAGATAGATAGATAGATAGATAGATAGATAGACAGATAGATAGATAGATAGATAGATAGATAGATAGATAGATAGATAGATAGATAGATAGATAGATAGATAGATAGATAGATAAAAATTATATAATAATATTATTATTATTATTATTATAGATAGATAGACAGACGGTCAGACAGACAAATAGACGGACGGATAGACAGACAGACAGACAGACCGACAGATAGATAGACAGACAGACAGACATACAGATAGATTGATTGATAGATAACTGGAGAAATAGACAGAATTTAGATAGAAAGACAGACAGAAAGACAGACAGAGATACCCGCAGCATCGAGAGAAGAAAAATCACTGTAAATGGATTTTTCATGCTGCATAAGGCCAAGACACCAACATTGATCCGTCCATTACTCTGCTGTTTAGTTGCTAGAATGCCAGTATAAAATTCCTCAGCTGTAAATCAATTATAGTTTTCTTTTTAAACGTCATTAAACCTTTTATATGGCGTGAAGGTATCAGTGAAAGCTCCCTAACCACAACATTTATATCTCTAGACAAGAGACGCTACTTTTCAGGGACAAGTGAAACGTGAATGGACACTGTCAGATGTTGGGTGGCATTAGAGCTTTGCGCATTGAGAGAAAAAAAATTGAGGTCCTTTGGAAGTGCATAAAACACAAGGAATGTGAAGGTAAACTTAAAGGAAGGCCAAGATTATATAATTACATTGTGTAATAGCTGGAGGCAGAAAATCAGTAGATTGATTGCACTTATGTAGTTCACTCTTGCGACCGGTACTCAACAATGAAATTCACTTTTCAACTCTGACCTTAGCATTAAAACATTACACCACGCGCAGCCAGTCAAAATGAGTCACTTGTCGCTTTTTATCATAATAGAATTATTGGTATCATGTGAAAGCTTATTTCATGGACTTTCACTTGGTGAACAATTTTTTGTGCTAGCTTAATTCTAGCCTGAGATATTGCAGTTTAAAGAGGTGGGGGGGGGGGTGAGACCTGAACAATGGTGGAAATCCTGAGAAAATCGAGATTAAAGATAGGGCTCATCACAAAAAAGCTAGATACCTACCTCAGAAAATCCTGATTTTAATCACTTTATACTTAAAATCTGCTCATATAATTAAAATTTTCTAGTTCAGAAATGGATAAACTTTCCATTTCCGCAAAAAAAAATAATTTTTAAATCGATATCTGACCCCCCCAAACAAGTTCAACTCCTGATTTCTCTGGTTCAAGCCCAGCGACGAGCGTCTCATTCTGAATGGCCGCCAGCCTCACAAATGCTTACCAAAAGGGCATCTTGAGTGGCCGCCTTGAATTGAAAACATATAATTATAAATGTTAATTCATCTAATAGCAAAAATGTATTTGAAGTGAAAAATACAAATTATTTTCAAATGACTGCATTTGTTGATAATAGGCTACATTTAACATCTGGCTTACTCTGAGATTGTAATATACCCTGGAAACAAAACTTAGTTGACGCTCAACATCGGTAAAGGCCTGTTTACACTGGTAGGTTTTAGGAATAGAAAAGAGAATGGCGGACTGTGTGGGAAAAATTCTCCTGGCTTTCCGTCTTTTCTTTTCCGATTTCCCCCTTCGAAACATTGTTTGTTTACACTGGTCCGTTTTCTGAATGAGAAACGATGCGCATCGTTTGTTTTGGTCATGTTTCGAAGGGGGAAATCGGAAAAACAAAAGACGGAAAGCCAGGAGAGTTCTTCCCACACAGTCCCCCATTCCTTTTTTCTATTCCTAAAACCTACCAGTGTAAACAGGCCTTAAGGAAAGCCGAAATTTGGGTTGAGTGGACCTCAATGTTCCAACACTAATGTCAAGACCAACTTTTCAAAATATCGAATCTTATCCTGGTTCATTCATTTTCCTTTATGTGGTGTCTAAAGTACGTTATGTCTTGTGTTCATGCTGAGTGGAAGGAAAAATATCTTGGAATTACCCCTACATTTCAAAGTGAATATAGGTAGAATGCGCATATCCACCATCTTGTCTGTCCGGACCCACTTAAGGCGTCGCAAACCAATCGGCGGCGAGTTCACTACTGTAAACAATGACACGTGTGTTCACGCACATGGGAGACGTTCGGTCAATTCTTTCACTTCCTTTCTCTTGTTTACACGGATGGTAGGGAATCGGACCAGTTTGGATACATCCTTTCCACCCCTGTCACAACAGTCAACTGCAATGCAACCAGCAGGCATTTTAACTGCTTAGACACATCTCGAAGTTACACTCATCAGCTGATCCACCGGCCATCTTGTTTGGCGGAAGTACAAAACAA
>OZ007581.1:26858975-26868975 GCA_963931925.1 Onchidella celtica | reverse complement strand
CCTTGATCGTTCTTTCTGTGTCTCTTTTTCACCCACTATCTATCGCTAACGATCCCTGTCTTTCTCTCTCGCACTCTCTCTCTTTCTGTCTCTCTTGCGTTCAATTTCCATCCTCCCCCCTCTCCCTCTTTCTTTTCTCCTCTCTCACTCTGCCTTTCTGTCCCGCTCTCTCCTTTCCTGCCGCTGTCTCTCTTTCTGCTTTTCTCTCTGCTCCTTCACATACCGCTCCCACCAGCGCCTTTTTTTTTTGTGTGTGTGTTTTCGGCTGTTTTGATGATTTCCATTTGCGGACATTCATCACTGGAAAAAAAAAAAAACCCAGGTAAACCGGGGTGGTGGTGGTTGGGGGGGGGGGGGTGTAGTTGTTGTTTCAAGGCACTAGTCATGCCTGCCCTTAATCTCCCGCTAAGTGTTTATTTGTTTTCATATAATTATTATGTTCAGCATTTATGATCCGACAAGTATTTAAGTAGATATGACCTCACCACTGGCCTTTCATTTGTCGAGTCTCACCAAAACTTTTTTATTTTTTTGTTTTGTTGATAGGATTGATGTTTTGTTTTTGTTTTGGGCGTGTAGTGTACCTAAGAGGATGACGGGGTAATGTTGTGGTGAGAGTAAAGCTGTTTTTGCAGAGATCTAGTTAGTTCTAATCTCTTTCTTTAAAAACTAGGAATTTTTTTTTGTCGATAACTGTCCTTCTTCTGTGATTCCTTGTTGATCCTCTTTTTAGGCACCTGCGTCCTGAACAGAGTAACGGTGGGGTGTCTTGTCTATTCGGGCCTATAGGTAGCGGCCTGAATAGAGCCGGCCTTTTTTCTTTTTTTGCTCTTTATCACTCGTATCCCAAGATAGATAGATAGACAGACAGATAGATAGATAGATAGATAGACAGACAGACAGACAAACAGACAGATAGATAGATAGACAGACAGATAAATAGATAGATAGATAGACAGACAGACAGATAGATAGATAGACAGGCAGATAGATAGACAGACAGACAGACAGATAGATAGATAGATAGACAGACAGACAGATAGATAGATAGATAGACAGACAGATAGATAGATAGATAGATAGATAGATAGATAGATAGATAGATAGATAGATAGATAGATAGATAGATAGATAGATAGATAGATTAACCGGCCGGCAGGCAGGAAGATAGATAAACAGACTGACAGACAGAGAAAAAAATTCAGACAGACATACAGAAAGATCGACAGACAGACATAGGCACACAGACAGACACAGCCCAACAGTTCAGTTTTTGTCCCTCATAATTATCTAGGCCTAAACTATTTACAAACATTATATTTTTAATGCAGAACTCTTGGCTATAATTTTTTATGAAAAAAAAATTCAGTTGTCCGGAAACCATAGGAAATTTTCTTTTAAAAAAAAATTGCAACATTATCTGTCTAGATCTTTCCAGGCAAAGACAACAGAAAGATGAAGAGCACAACTTGTGTGAGGTCAAGTGAAACTAACTATTATAAGTAACATTTGTGACAGATGTTTACAGTAAGAGGTTATTTTATATGTCTTATCACTGTCTGTTGTTCAAGTCTGTCTAAACGGGAGTTTTTCAGTACAGTTGCAAACATTTCGGGAGATGACGGTTTTATCGGTGTGGTTGTCAACATCTTTTATCATCTCGTATTCAAAGTGTGTGGTTTTTTTTTTTTTTTCTGTTTAAGTGCTCAGTAGTGAAAGATGAGAAGAAAAAGAGAGAGAGAGAGAAAGAGAGAGAGAGAAAGAGAGAGAGAGAGAAAGAGAGAGAGAGAAAGAGAGAGAGAAAGAGAGAGAGAGAAAGAGAGAGAGAGAAAGAGAGAGTGAGAGACAGAGGTAGAGAAAGAGAGAGAGAGAGACATAGCCTACACACACACCGACCGACATAGATAGATAGATAGATAAACAGAGAGACAGACAGACAGACAGACAGCTAGATAGATAGATAGATTGAGGCGGACACACAACGTATTGACAGAGACAGACAGATTGAGATTCGCAGACAGACAGATATACCGAGAAACAGATGGATTGACAGACAGTCAGAGAGAGAGAGAGAGAGAGAGAGAGAGAGAGAGAGAGAGCGAGAGAGAGAGAGAGAGAGAGAGAGAGAACGGAAGGGAGGCAACAAAGAAAACTCTGATTTTACAGCTACTAGGTACAAAGGGAGATAAATAAGACAGCACGTGCATTCACTCAGCTATAGAGAACAATGTCAAGGTGACAAGACAAGAAATTTCTAAACTGTTCACTCTTGACAAGACAGACAACTCCTCACTGAGACAAGGGACAAAACTCCCCTTTTACCCTCTTAGTACCCTCCCCTTTCCCTCGCCAACCCCAAAACCGTAAACGACAAATTACAAATTGCTCGCTGGCCGGAAAGTAAAAAAGTGGTAAGAAAAAGAAACAAAAGGCAACAAAACTTACACACATGTTTCTTTTTAACGAAACAAATTCCATCTGTTTGCTCTTAACACCTTGTGGGAAGCTTAGTGTTTCCTTTAACGTCTTTTTCGCTACATCTTCGGGGGAATGAAAGGGAGACCTGGCCCGTTTAGCGCAAGCCGTGCCAATTAACCGTAGACAAGTGGGGGTGACTGATAGGCCCAGAGTTTTGTACAAGAAACATGTGGTCACAGCTCACACTTCCTGGCAACCAAACATAGCGCTGGTCCTGGCATAGATACCGCCCAGGGGGGTTATCCTTAAAGTAGGTACGTGTCGCGATGTGGGTTACATGGGGATATTTCGACTGACACTCTTTCGAGGTCCGCTCCCACAATCGACGAACACACAAAAATAAATACTTGCACTCTAAAAACTAAATAAATCAATTGCTTTCAATTTTAGCAGAACTGTAGGGCAGTTTAATTACAGGAATTAATGTAACAAATATAATTATAAATATAAATATCAATTCAAAGGCAACTGAATCTAACTAATGAAACTACCGCTTTCTATAAAGACTAACGTATTCAATCTAACTACTTGCAGGTCATATGAGTTATATGGCAAAAAGAATCCGCGCACGTGGCGACGGATATAACAGTTTAAATTCTATTAATTCAATGAGACATGTTATGATATGGACATTTCCTCTAGACACGCCATGGAGAATGCTTGTACAACCATGCGTTGTCTGGTGGTAGCTCTGAAACTGTCTTCAAAAGTAAGTAGAACGGTTCACTTTCATCATTGCAAATTAGTATGGACTCTCACCATGCGGCCCTCACTGGGAGTGAGAGCGCTGGATGTAAACGCTGTGGGTTTATATCAAACCAAGTAGCTTAGGCTCTGGAGCTTTAAATCAGGCTCCTCACAATGGACTGCTCAACTGCGTCTCTTATGTCTCTCATCTGGCTGAGGACTATCGCCGACCACCTCGTAAATGGATTGTCTACATGTGGCCCAGAACTAAGTTCTGTATGGCCTTAAATACTGGTCTGCATCTGCAGCTTACCGTCTAATTCCTGGATTGTGATTGGTGCAACCACTTCTAGCTCAGCTGCCGAACTGAGTTATTTTAAGTAACAGCCCTACGCAACGACCTTGGGTCGACATCAAAGGTCGAATTACTTCATACAATATAATGTAATTTTATAGCAATAAATTCTTAACATGTTCAAAACCCCGAGCTTTTAATCTGGATCACGGTATTTTCTGTACGTCAACAGACGTCTCAACAACATTTAATTCCTACTCACCCCTTCCCTCTTTACTAACCCTAGTTCAAAACACGAGATACAACAAGTGCTCTGTCATGCACACCTACGCTGTCCGTCTATCCTTCCCCACATCTTCTGTCTATCTATTATAAAAAAAACTGTTCAAAACAACTTGTTTACGAGACCAAGTTATCCTGGCTCGCACAATAATTACGTTTGTAAAAATTACTCGCTGCTCTCTCACAAAAATTTAGTCAGTGGAAACATTTATGAATTAAATCTGTTCTTGACAGTACGGTACTCTCACAGGACGGGGTTGGAGGGTATTGTGCCCCAATGCAGGGAGACACGGTGGTGTAGAGGCAAGGTGCTTGCTCCCTCAAGCCGAAGGGACCGGTTTCGATCCCCGGTTGGAGCAAGCATGCTGGAATTGTTTTGGGGGGAAAAAAAAATTCCTGTGCCTGATTCTATGGTAGGTTGGGTCGAGCACCTAGTCTTCGCGGATAATGACGAAAAACTGGGAGGGTCCGTGTGTGCGTTGCGCATGTTAAAGATACTTTGGCAGTGAAAAGACGAAAAGAGCAGGCCGAACAAGGCCGCTGCCTGAGCAAAATTCTAAAAAAAACAAATCCCTACCACAAAACCACACAGAAGCAAGAACAAGAGAAATGAAAAGAAGAAAAGTGAGGTGTAAATACCAAGGTCAGCGAGACCTCCTAAAATAAAGATAAAGGCCTAAAGACAGGGCAGAGAGGGTGCGCCGGCGTATTAAAATTGTACATAAGGGGAAATGGTGAGGAGACTGATCCAAAACTAAAATTTTTAAAAAGTTTACATGGGGAAGAGAAGGGAGCGGCGAGTATAAAGCAGTATTTATGGGGGGGGGGGGTACAGGGAAGAGAAGGGTGCTCCCAATGAATAAAACTAGTAGATTTGGGTAAAGGGTTGGGTCTGTGTATTGAAAAACATCCCAAATAGAGCTTGCGTACTTTATAGATATCCTATTCTACCCCCTGTTCAATGGCAGGAATTCAAACGACAGTTTTTTGGTGTTTTTTTTGCCAAATCTACTATGAACCATTTGAGGAAATTAGATTCTTACTGTATTAGTTTGTTCCTCGATTCTTTATTTAAACTTAGCAGCCCCGTGCAAGCTACCTTGAACATATGGGGACATGAATGTTCACATTTGGACCTCGTATTGTGGGAAGAGATAAGCAAAGAACGAAATTTCCGATTATGCTTTTTAATTCTACTGGGCGAAAATGCTAATCTTTTCTCGCGGCTCAAAACAATCGTAAATAAATAATATCAAGGTCTAAATTTTGTCCCAAATGAATGTGTCCACGTAACTTGTCCTCAAAAATTGAGGTAGTCCACAGTGTCATAATCTTTGGTGACGTACTCACAAAGGTTTAGGTGATTACATGTTTACTCTGTAACTCTATTATGGTAAGATTACTAAACGTGTTACCGGCCAAGCATGAAATCAGGCATTCTATAAAAAACCCTAAGCATTCTATAATTATTGAATTCCTGAATTTCATACTTTGCCGGTAACAATATACAAAATAAGGAAAACACGCCGAATTGAATGTTTTTTTTCTTTTCTTTTCTTACAAAACTTAACTATTTCGCACATGAATGGTTTCACGATAGCGTCTCAGCGATAGAAAATTCCCGAGTGGAAGCCAAAAAGATCTGGCAGATAACGTCAACACCAGTACGTCTCCAGCTGTTGGATCTTTACACAAAAATTTCAGTTGAAATGTTGATGGACAAATGGTGTAACTCTGATTTCAGCAAATAAGTGGATTATTTTGATGTAACGATTTTTTTTAAATAACTGCAACGTTTTCGCACATTAAATATAGACTGGAACAGATTACACTGCTATAGTTGAAAGTGAACCATAAAAATAAAACAACAACAACTGAAAACAGCTGTCTGAATTTGAACTATAGGGCCCAGGTCTTTTAACCTTCAAATTTTACATTTCGGATTTTACCTACACAGATTTTAGGATTGTTACGTGAATACAATTTGGAGAATTGAAATATAAAATAGACAAGATTATTATCACTACAACTGATTTAGTTGAAAATAAGCGTCCATGTGGCATTATGTCTATTATTGCATTTCTCATTGATTATTATCAGTATTAATAATATCATTAAATTACTGTTCTTCTCCATATCATTATTACCGGTATTGTTGGTTTTTGTTATAATTCTTATTAATTGCAGGCGGTTGACAGGAGCTTCGGTAAGGTGTATTTATCTATCTGTCTATCTGTCTGTCTGTCTGTCTGTCTATCTAACTATCCGCCGCTAGCATAATCACTATAGCATGCTGATACAGTACCATTTTCCAGAAAAAACAACAAAAAAGGTCTGGCATTTCATCTATCCTCATTAACACCTCCGTCTGAAGGGCTCTGTGAAAAGTGGATCTGAATACATTGAAACATATAGATCCAGATAACAACAAGCTGGGTTTAAATTAATGACACAACCTCAAACCCACCAGAAGCAGACAGCTACACAAAGATTGGAACTCGGCATATTATTCTGAAGACATTGCCGCACTGCACGGAATCGCCGTGACGTACGCCACACATTGGTCTTCTTTTGCAGTATCAGGTCAGATTTCCGAACACCTTTGGGGAAGGGGGGTGGGGATGGAGATAATCCCCAGCGTTGAAAAGACTTTGAGTATTCATCTGTTCCACTGGCAAATTTCCCATGTCAAGACGAGTTATCAGGCTGACCTACTAGTTAGACCAGGTCGTATTTCTTCCCTGACCCCCCCAGCTGTGGTGGATCATGCCCAGGAAAGTTCTGGAAGCTGGAGGAAATAGGGAGAGTAAACCCAAGGCATACTATACTGTGTCTTGGAGCAAACTTGAGGCTTTCTGATTCCGTCATTGGATAATTTGTTGAAAGTTCATTAATAATTATTATAGACAGACAGACAGATAGATAGATAGATAGATAGATAGATAGATAGATAGATAGATAGATAGATAGATAGATAGATAGATAGATAGATAGATAGATAGATAGAGATAGATAGATAGATAGATAGACAGACAGACAGACAGACAGACAAATAAATAGATAGCTAGATAGATAGATAGATAGATGATAGATAAATAGATAGATAGATAGATAGATAGATAGATAGATAGATAGATAGATAGATAGATAGATAGATAAACAGATAGATAGATAGATAAACAGATAGATAGATAGATAGATAAACAGATAAGTAGATAGATAGATAGATAGATAGATAGATAGATAGATAGATAAACAGATAGATAGATAGATAAACAGATAGATAGATAGATAAACAGATAGATAGATAGATAGATAAACAGATAAGTAGATAGATAGATAGATAGATAGATAGATAGATAGATAGATAGATAGATAGATAGATAAACAGATAGATAGATAGATTAGATAGATAGATAGATAGATAGATAGATAGATAGATAGATAGATAGATAGATAGATAGATAGATAGATAGATAGATAGATATATAGATAGATAGATAGATAGATAGATAAACAGATAGATAGATACATAGATAAAAAGAGAGATAGATATATAGATAAACAGATAGATAGATAGATAGATAGATAGATAGATAGATAGATAGATAGATAAATAAACAGATAGATAGATAGATAGATAGATAGATAGATAGATAGATAGATAGATAGATAGATAGATAGATAGATAGATAGATAGATAGATAGATAAATAGATAGATAGATAGATAGATAGATAAACAGATAGATAGATAGATAGATAGATAGATAGATAGATAGATAGATAGATAGATAAATAAACAGATAGATGGATATATAGATAAACAGATAGATAGGTAGATAGATAGATACACACAACATGCCTTCCTTCTGACAAGAAAAAAAAAAGATTGTTTGTCATACTAACTGGCTTTTAATATATTCAATCATGAGGAATGCATGAAGATAAAACAAAATGAAGAATATGAAGTGAAAAAAAAATAGGGATAGAAAGAGTGAACAAGAAAGGAAATGAGAACAGACGGACGGTATAGCGTGGAAAGTGAGGAAAAAAAAGAAAAACCGTTACCATAAAAGAAATGTAAGATAAACATAAGGTCGACAGAAAATCTAAGCCCCAAATCTCCACGGGCTGATGGAAACAATTTGTGCAGATAAGAAGTGACGGATGACACCTTCAGAGGTCAACTGGCTTGACCCCGCCTGTAACAGTTACCAGGCGCAGCTGTGAGAGATGTCAAGTGCAGCGTTTTCCTTCTGCAGGGCGTCATGACACGGCAGAGAGAGCTGAGGAGCTGAGAACAGCAAAAAATTGTATAACTTTTATTGGCACTGAGACGCCCAATCTGCGCGAGGTAAACATTAATTTTCCTTTAAAAAAAAATCCAGTCCACCCTTGACGACGCTACTGAAATGGCGTATCGGGTTAAGAAAAACGACCATATACATCAATCTGTCTTTTTGTTTGGGGGAGGGAGGGGGGGAAGATCATACTAACCCAGGAACATCACAGCCAGTTGCTGCCAGCAAAAATGTACACCCAAGAAATAATCGAACTTGCACCTATAAGTGAGTATTAAATCAAAACCATAATTATGTGATGGTGGATGAGAGGAAGGTATATTAATACATGTACAATTATTAATGTTATTTCCCAAAAACAATATTTTGGATTTGAAACAAAAAAGGTTGAGCTGTGATAAATTCAATTATTTTCTCTTTTGTCTGTTCTCTCTCTGTCCTCCCTCCCCCCCCCACCCCACCCCCCCACCCCTTTTTTTTTTTTAGGTCATTATTTTAGGAGGTTTCGCTGCCCTTGGCATTAACACCTCACCTTTTCTTGTCTTTATTTTTCTTGTTGTGCTAGCGATTAGTTGTTTTTTAAAAATAATTTTGCCTGGGCAGCGGCCTTGTACGGACTGCTCTTCACGATTTCCAACTGCCAAGGTATCTTTAACATGCGCAACGTGCACACGGGTCCTCCGAATTTTTCGTCCTTATCCGAGAAGACTAGGTGCTTGATCCTACCTACCACAGAATCAGGGACAGGAAAATATGAGAAAAATCCCAAACTTCCAACATGCCTGCACCGACCGGGATTTGAACCCGGTACCTTCGGCATGAGAGGCCAGCACATTGCCTCTAGACCACCTTGTCCCCTCTCCCCCCCCCTCCCGGGACCACCGTGTGTCCCCACCCTGGTTCTTGACACCCGTTCTTTTGAAGGACTGCTGTTAGGGGAACGTAGTACATTACACAGAAAGCTATAGAAAAACAGGGAACACAACTCATTTTTTCTCTTTTCGGCTTTGTAATTATACCACGTTCCCCTAACTCCAGCCTGATTGAAATCTTTTCTTTGATCGCTTTCGTCTTAGATATTCTGACAAATTTTTGTAGACATTTAAGGTCGCCTATTGCCTTTGGTGAAAAACCCATGACATATGAACATCGTTACACCATTAAAATGTTCCTGCCAGTTCCTCTTGAACAAATTTCCTGTTCACTTGAAGAAATTTCTAATTGCCCGAGAAAGTAAGTAGCTTCGTCCCAAAAAGTTGAAAGCCAGGAATGCATGACGGTATTGAAAGATTTTGTAGCCTACATCCGGGTTAGCTGTTTGATCTGTGAGGGAGAAAAAGAAACCAATGCCTGACTGAGCAACAATTAGGCCCAGATGTGTGAGGGGTGATCCATAAAGGACGTATGCCATATTGTGGCAATTTCTGACACCCCTCTCCACCAATGTATTCCTTTTATATTATCATTGTGGCTTTTGTTAACCCTTTAGTGGTAGGGATTCGTTTCTTCTAGAATGTTGCCCCGGGCAGCGGCCTTGTACGGCCTGTTCTTCACGATTTCCAACTGCCAAGGTATCTTTAACGTGCGCAAAGTGCACACGGGCCCTCTGAGTTTTTCGAATTATCCGAGAAGACTAGGTGCTGAATCCTACCTACCACAGGATCATGGACAGGAAAATATTAGAAAAATCCCAAAATTCCAACGTGCCTGCACCGACCGGGATTTGAACCCCGTGCCTTTGACATAAAAGACGAGCACCTTGCCTCTAGACCACCGTGTCTCCCCTCCGCTTTCAAAGCGTCTGTACTTTATAGATGACTCCTTACTCCCACACCCCCCCCCCCCAGAAAGAAAAATGCCCCGTGAGCAATGTAATCAGTGAGGTGTTGGGTGATCAAAGAGCGTCTGTGTACAAGGGAAGGTGTTGTTTTTTTTTCTAGAACATTCTCAGACATT
>OZ007581.1:26716475-26856475 GCA_963931925.1 Onchidella celtica | reverse complement strand
ACCTCAGGGATACGTGACCTTGATTTCTATCAACCCACAAGTCTTTGTCCATGAGTAAAAAAAAAATGTCTGTTTGTGATAACTCAAAACCAACCGTTAATGTCACTGTATAAAGTTAACTTTTCTTAATCAGTGACTCACTGTGGATGTTTCCTTAACAAATGTTTACATTTCATTTTCGTTTTTTCATCTGATCAATCAGATTTATAGAAAGTTCAAGTCTGGATATTTGTCTGTAACAAATAACAGAATTACTTTAATTTGCCTACGACAAACTGCAAGAAGAAAAAACGATCCCTAAAGCTGCATGCACACCACAGGCGTCAAAATGCACAGCTGGTGCGCACGCTATTGATCAAACGTGTTGTGGTTCAAAGTAATATTAGACTTGGGGTCAACATTTCGTATCTCGGATGTATGATTCACACAAAGACTTGAACATGACTTCAACATTTATTGAGATAGAGGTTGGGTCGTCTGTTCTCTGTCTATCTGTCTCTCTCTGTCTCTACCTCGATTTCTTTCTGGCTCTGACTCTATGTTTGCCTTTGTCTGTCTTCTTCCCTGAGTCATCACTTAAGGCTCTCTGTCTGCCTGTCTGTCTGTTTGGCAGTTAGCTCTGCCCTCTCTCTCTCTCTCTTTCTGGGAGAAAAAGGAAAGAAAAATGAAAGAGACAAACTGAGAGAAAAGGAAAAAGGAAGAAATGAAAAACAGAATTAAAAAAAGAAAAACGGGGAAAAAAGTGAAAGGAATGACGGTGGTGGGAAGAATTAGACAGAAAACAAAAGAAAGGAGGTGGCTGTATTCAAGTAGGTACATCGCCCATTTTCATTGGCCGAACGGTTGGATGGGGATGTCCCGATACTGAGCTTCAGTGAAATCCCGCAGATTAGCCAACTAGTTTTTTTTTTCTGAAATTAAAACTAAATGTTGTGACGTCATGATCAGATTAATCGCCCGATCAAAATCGGCTGTTGGGTACCAAGGCTTACATTTACCCAATATGCAGTTTACATAAGCGGTTACGTAAAACGGACTGGGTGTGCCATCCGGTACTCTTTACACCCGCCTGTCGTCCATGCCATACAACATGATGCGTCAATGTTGAAACTAGCTTAGTTTACAGTTACAATCCTCACTTAACAAAATAATACCGCGTGTCTTTGTGAGATAATCATTACAGAATCACACACACTGTCTTGGTCTGTTTCATTACGTCACCAAACTGGGATGTGGACGGCTGTGCAATACTCTGCGGCACGTCTGAGTCAAAGTTTTTTTTTTTTTTTAAGATAAGAAAACGCGTGTTTGGTGAAGTTAAGTGAAACCATTTTTTTTTTTAATTTTCAAAATACGTTTCTCGTTCATCTGGGTTTATCTTATCCACATTACAATTCACTTGATACTTTAATGTATAATTGTTGTAAAAATATCTGGTGCTTTAAGACGATAGAGATTGTATGTAATAAATTAGCAGAGTTACAGTGCAGATTGAATTCAACGTAAAGACAAGGAATTTATGCCTGGCGGCAAGTTGGAGATTTGATTTAGATTTTTGTGTGTGTGTGTGTGTGTTTTTTTTTATGATTGCAACATTAATTTTGTATTTTCACTCACCAGAATGTTTGTCAGTGTTTTAATAGCTCAGGAATATTATTGTTCTCGGGTAAAAGAAACAGTCACATTACTGACCTTTGACACCGTCATCCCAGTCCTCACATCTCCATTGTTGTGGCTTCTTTCACCTATATCCCCATAAATCGATACCGAAGTATAATTTTCTGGTAAGGCAGATACACACTGTAGGAACAAACAATCAAAAAACAGCGATTTTGTTCTATCTATTTTACACTCGGCTGGGGGAATGTTATGAAGAAAAGAGTCAGTGTCTGGGGTCTGTGAGACCTCTAATGCAAAATAGGATTAAAGATAGACCATTGCCTCGTTTAGTTGAGCCACGAATTTAGAAACCCATTATAAATTTCATGATCTGTCCTCCCTGGATGTGGTGACATGAAAATTCAGGCAAAAGCCGTCCTCACACGAGATAAGCCGGGATTACGTCCATCCAATCAGCAACTCACAGAATGAAACCCATTTCTGAGATGATATAATTATCTTTAATCCTTTGAATGCTGACGCTGCAAATGGTAGATTATCTCAAATCCTGTTTATATTAAATCCACTTATTTCAGTTACCTCGAATGGTAAATATGAATCTAAATCAGGATAGCCATCTGTATTTACATGTAATAGCTAGTAATGGAGAATCAAAACTTACAACAACTGTTAAGAGCAGTAGAGAGTAAACAACAATGCCGTTTCACTACTAAAAAAGTTAACTTTTTCACATCACTCCGCTCCTTTCGTGTGCGGACTATTTTTACAACCGAGCACAATGTTGCAGAACTGCATATTCTTCTCAGCACTACGAGAAACATAAAAATATTGGCCCAAACCCACCGATCTGAATGTCAAACACATATGGTGCTGTGCCAGAACTGCAAAAAGCCGTAGATTTTCTTGAAAGAACAAATCTGTAGATGTAGATTTGGTGAACGAAAGAAGAAGAAGAAGACAACAGATCAATATTATTCGTCCTCCGTGGGGTGCGGCCACTTGCACACCCGTCCTTAAATGGTAAATATATGAATCTAAATCAGGACAGCTATCTGCATTTAATAGCTAGTAGTGGAGGATCAAAATCACAAATGTCAAGAACAGTAAAGCGTGAGCAACAATGCTGTTTCACTACTAAAAAAGTTAACTTTTTCACGTCCCTCTGCACCTTTCATGTGCAGACTGTCTTACCACCGGTCTATACATTCGTCACCTGCGGGGTACGGCCACTCGCACACCCGTTCAAGGCACCAGCACCACCTGGGACAACACATAGTTTCATAGCATATAATATGGTTTTCGTTTCTTGGGTTTTGCCATTATTCTTTTCTGAATAAGCTTTCCAATGATACCAGATATACCACACTCTAGCTTTATCAGAAGATTTTATACGAATTTCAAAAACACCCTAAAATAATGCGTACGCAAGAAACTGCCACTGTAAAGAAGGAATGTACAATGGGCATGCTGGAGCCGTGATGCCCACGATATGAAAAGTTCAAATTAAACGTCTCATACAATCAACATAAAGATCGCTTGTCTCTATGGCCATCTTATTCAAATTACGACCCATATTTCAGTTACCACTGAGTTATCGGCTCCACTGAGAGAAATGGATTGAGTTATGAAATACCGACATGTCAATGAGCAGTCTGCTGTAGCCAGTGTGTGCTCTCAGTTTTAGGGCGATTAGGAGAAGATTCTGGGGGCATTACTGTTACGAAGGGTGTCAGATTCTTCTGAAGTCCCCTCGAGTTATTATGACTTGGGTTATATGGGGAAGGATGTGCCCTCCGGTGTTACAGAGAGGGTCTTCTGAATGATGGTATTATGACTGCATTTAAATCGAGAGGTATTTAATATCCAATCTTTCGTACCATGCCACACACTAAGAACAATCTGAATAAGTTTCATAAACAGACCTGCAGGGCCACAAATTTAATTACATTAATTACCCTAACAATTTTGTCTAGATCTATTATATAGTAAAGACAACATCAGCAGCATCAAATCCAAATTCAATAATACCTCACTAGAACTCTACTCTAGATTCCTATAATATTATTATACTTCTGACTCACTAACAATCTAAGTACTAATTATATATATCTCAGATCTGGTCTGCCTACTATATGTCAATCAATACACTAATATGGTCTCTGGCGACAATGTCATCTCAGCTATTTGTGCCTAACGCTTATAATAATCGAGCCCGTCAATACAAACTGACGTAGGTAAGTCTAGAGATCTACTCTAGATTCCTATAATATTATTATACTTCTGACTCACTAACAATTTAAGTACTAATTATATATATCTCAGATCTGGTCTGCCTACTATATGTCAATCAATACACTAATATGGTCTCTGGCGACAATGTCATCTCAGCTATTTGTGCCTAACGCTTATAATAATCGAGCCCGTCAATACAAACTGACGTAGTTAAGTCTAGAGATCTACTCTAGGATGGGCTGGCAATTCCCAGCCTCATCCAGACAAATCAATCACAATTCACAGATGTGTATGCCATACATTCATACTAGTTGCAAGTCTATATATATCTTTATCTTGCATTCTTGGGTAGCACTCCTAGTATATGCGACAATCCTGTCCTACTGGATAACTTATGTTCAGCTCCTCGTTCATTGTTGAGTCATCAATAGACAAACACTTACGATTATTACCTGGTGTTAGAAACCAGGGAACGATGGACAATAGCGGTGGGCATATCTCATTCAAGCATATGGATTCATCTCAAATGTCTATAGTGGACTAGACATGAAGTCGTACAAAGCTTTATGATTCTTCAGGCAGAATCGTGCCGACGCCTGCACAGATTGGAGTTTTCTGTATGGAGTGCAGGATATATGTCTGGGCTGACTTTTATACTGTCTAGCCACCTGCAACTACCGTCCAAATCCCTAGATTTCATTGGTGCGGTCAGCTCCGAGCTGAGCTCGCAGTATAATTTATTCTATTGTATAATTCGGTTACGGCCTTGCACGAAGACAGACAAGGTCGTCTTCTAAATAGGTTAATAACAATTAAATCCAAAAATCTTACTAACTTGACTCAGCACAATTCGTGCTTTCACGAACTACTGAATGTCAAAATCAATTACAACCACCTCACACCCTCTAACAATGCTATTACTCCCGAACTGGAGATATTCTGCCATCCCTAGTTTACCTACACATATTCCTTAACCATTTGCAAGGAAAAAAAAATGTTTCAAAACAAACTGTTCACGAGAACAGCTCCAGGAAAAATTACGCTGGATCTAATCAACAACATCGTAAAAAATTAACTCATGCACTCGTGACCTAGCACGGCATTTATGAACTTAATCTGTTCTTGACAATTACAGAATGGGTCAGCCGGACGCCTTCCTACAGCCGCTTGACCGCAAGCCTCCACTATGGTCTGTTTGATCAGACTAAAGCACTTTAACCCTTTCTAATCGACAGACTGATCGCCTCATTTTCACCGGTGGTCATTCTTGAGGAGGCAGATGTGAGTTTCGAGTTTGAGTTTCAGAGAAAATACATCGACACGATAACGGCCACATTGTGCTAGGAAGAAACAAGAAGATATACAGAATATACAGAATGATAGGACAGAAGGAAATGTTACCAGAAGTGTCCACCAACAACCCGCAGGCGGATCAGAACTAGAGATAGCTTGGAAACAGACTGTTCCTGAGGCCCCAGTCATGGCCTTGTCTAGGGAACGGGGTTGAATGACACAGTTACTATATTTAGATTTACGTCATGGGACATTCGAACTGTTCAACGCGGTGGTTAAGCACATTTGTTACGGACTTTGAAAGGGCGATTCGGGGTACAAAGATCAACGGCACATGGAAAGTGTGTACAAAGTCCATAACTGTGCTTAACCGCCGCGTCGAACAATTAGAATGTCCCTTGACTTAAATTTAAATATAGTAACTGTATCATTCAATCCACGCCTCTGGCAGACGGACGTGCTTTTGTGCTGCTAACGAAGCAAGAACTGGCAGCTAAGTAACATATCCTGTTTCGCTTCGATCCTATACATTTCCTGTTGAAATCTTTTATTGTTCGATTGTTTGGTGTTTTTTTTTCACTTGCAAAAGGCGAAAGCCAAAAAGTTTGTGCATTTTCTGTCTTCTCTTTAGTTTGCTTTGTATTGTTTGGGTTTTATTTCTCACGCAGGGTTTCGCAACATACAACTTTTTCTTTATGTCCAATTTTGACACTGCCGATAGCCCTGCTGCGATCCCACAGTTTTTCTGTGGTTTTTATGATATTTCTTAAACCAATTCAGAACTGCATTTTGCGACAAGCGTTAAGCTTGCTGTGTACCGGCCCGACTTATCGGATGATGACGTCAAACACTTATTTTCAAGAGAAACCTATTCATGATGACCTAGCTGGTAAGCGGGTTGTCACTGAAACATACTGCCGTGACGTCACCATCAGTCAGTCAATCAACCAATCAAAATCTGGCAGTCCACTCCCAGCTTAGTCACCCTTAAATTCAATCACCCCGACCGTCCATTGGTCAACTAACATAATGACGACAAGCTTGGCCCGCGTTATGGCACGCCATGATAAAGGGCAGTAACTTGTCTTTTCTTGTTTCCACAGATCGGACCTGAACAATTTTGCGTTTTGTTTTTTTTGGTTCATTGCCAATTCTTTTGTGATTCATTGAAACTTTTCTTCAGCCTAGTCGAGCACCAGCAAATTGATCGGCCAGCTAGGTAGATAGTGACGTCACGGCATTTTTTTTTCATTATCATCGTATGACAAGAGTTGCCTAGTGCTCGGGAACCACGTCACAGGATTATAAAATGGGACTTAGTTTATCTACAAGTACTTTCAAAAAGATACCAGATACAACGCGATGGGACAGACCGCACATACGCCACTGTACGAGCTTTCCCTAGCGGTATAAATGGCTACTCTTAATTTGATTGGTCAAGGAATGACCAGGACCATTTACACAATGCAGACAATCTGGCATTGCAGACGGTTTTAGAATCGGGCTGGGCGCGTCCCATTTGTTTCAGACAGTGATGCTGGCATGCTGGGGGGGGTGGGGGGCGGCGAGGGGGGGGGGGATCTGTAACTTAGAATGGGATCCGGAGCTGAGCGGGGAAAGCGAATTTAAAGGGGGGGGGGGGAGTGTTGAGTGGCCAGTGCAGACATGGAAAACAGAAATGACAGTGAATCATGCCATGTCGGAGATGAAATATTTAAAGACGGTGAGTCTTCTGAAGACAGCGAAAGAGACGGCAAAAATACACTGAGAGCGGTGGAGGGAGAGAGGGAGAGAGAGAGCTATGAGAAGAAGGAGGAGAGAGAGAGAGAGAGAGCGGGAAGAGAGAAAGACAGAGGAGAGAGGCGGAAAGCTAGAGAAAGAGGGAGAGGAAGAGAGCAGAAGAAAAAGAAGGAGAGACAGATGGGGGAGAGTGAAAGAGGGGAGAGAGAGGGAGGGAGAGAGAGAAAAGAGAGAGAGAGAGAGAGAGAGAGACAGAGTGTACGAAGTGAACTAAAAAACACAAAATATCAAAATATACTACAATTAATGAATTTTACTGAACGTGCAAGGGCTAGGATAAAGGTTCAGACTTAGTTTGGTTGGGCGGAAACGACGACCTTTTCGTCAGGAAATTCCTGTCGTGAGCATGCTGGACTAAACGGTCCAAACTAATTTCTGTTTTCACTGTACTGTGTGATGGTTATGGTCAGTAACAATAATCATGATGATAATAATAAGAATTTAAAAAAAATAAGAATAAAAACAATCACATTAATATCGTAATGATAATATCAACAATAATACAAAGTGGACTGCCTTTTTTCATTGTTATATGTAGTGATAATAGTCGAGTCCATAAAATAAAATAAAGCTGACTAAAAAATACGAAGGTTTACAGTATTACCTGTGAAGTGTCAAAAGGAAATTCCTGGCCAGGTTATCACGTACAAAGTGCTAATCCCGGAAATGCTTGATGAACTTTTCTACACAAACATTCCTCGGTAGATAATCCAGCCTAAGCTACGAAGCCATGAACGAATAATAACTTCCATTTGATAAATTACTAGATAAATATTTGAAACATTCATTCCAATGCCTTTCTTTTACATTTTTAAAATATTATTATTGATTTTATACCAGAAATGTGTTTGTCTTTAAGTTGGTGTGTTGGCTCACAGAGAAATGCACTCAGTCAAGTCAGTTTTGCCTCCTCAATTTCAGTGTTACATGTGAACTATGGGTGACACGGGACCTCACGCATTGACGAGACTGAAACAGTTCTATCTCACGAGTTTTCGAGGGTCAAAACTAAACTGTCTTGAGATAGCTGGCGGAGAGAGAGAGATCTCGCCCACTGAGTCAAAACACACGCCATCACCGTTACACCCAATAGCGATGGTTTGGGCACATACAGAAAGTTCACGGGAGGAGGTAGAACATTAGGAGAGAGTTGACACGTTGGTCTAGAGTCAAGGTGGGCGCCTCTCATGCCGAAGGTACCGAGTTCGATTCCCAGTCAGTGCAGTTGGAATTTTGGGGGAAAATTCCCGTCCCTGGTCCTATGGCGCCCAGAAAAGCAAAGCAGGAGTGAAAGAAGGAAGAAAGAGAATTTGTCAAGATGGGGATCGAACCCGCGCCCTCTACTACGACAACCATCGTCTTGCCAAGGAGAAAACAGATCGCTTAACACTTCGGCCACCCCCTCTCTCCAAAATATCTCGTTTTGCTTTTCTGAGCACTAACTAGGCACTACAACTTCAATTCACCTCATATTTTCTCAGAGTTATTTTTCTTAGTGCTCTGTTTCCAACCACCCCCCCCCCCCGCTTCTGCTTACTTCTATTAAGTTCTGGGCGCACAGTGCAAGGATCCAGCAGGTGCAGGAATTTACAAAACATTGCACCGTCCGGTGCCACAAATTTGTCTTGGCACCCAGAGCTGGCACGAAAGGTGGACAGTATCTTTTCTTTGGAATCAGAGTCGGTGCGATTACAAGTAATCTGAAGAGGTGGTTTGTTAATATTTTTTGGGCTGATTGTGTTCTATTTACAAGCGTTTGTAAGCTCCTACCTCCGGTGTAAATGCACAAACGGGTATTGTTTACCGCAGCGACCTACTTTCCGCTCCATGCTAACACTAACAGTGGTTTCACAGAGCTTCCCGTGTCTCGCAGTGCAAATCGACCCAATTGTGAAACCTCTATACAAGAATACTCTCTGGTTTTACCTCCCTGATTCACATTTCATATACCGTAATAACTAAGCGAAACAAACCAGACAAAAATATTGCATGTCGAGTTTTGAGTTTTGAATTGTATTGGGAAGAAGCTGGACGATACAGAATATAACGGTATGATTCTAACCATAGGACAGAACGCGAACTTAGTTCTTATTGGTTCCAACTCCACTTTTTGCACAACTAAGAAATTCGACGCCAAACGTTTGCGGCCTTGGTTATTGTGACAAGGAGTTAGAAAAAAATCGGATGTGTGAAACAGTTTGATATCGTTATGTCTTTACATTTTTTCGGAGATTCGTTGTCCTTGGCATTTACATCTCACTTTTCTTCTTTTTATTTTTCTTCTTGTAGTTGGGATTAGTTTTTTTTGAGGATTTTGCCCTGCTTTTTTCAATTTCCAACTGCCACGGTATCTTTAACGTGCTCAACGTACACACGGGCCCTACCAATTTTTCGTCCTTATCCGAGAAGACTAGGTGCTTGATCCTACCTACCATAGAATCAGGGACAGAAAAATATGAGAAAAATCCCAAAATTCCAACATCCCTGCACCGACAGGGATTCGAATCCGGTACCTTCGGTACTTTGCCTCTAGGCCACCGAGTCCCTCAAACAGCTTGATAAGTGCCATAACACATTTTAAACAAGTGTTAAAAAATGCTTACGTTACACCTAGTATTATTATAAAATCTCCAGTTTTTTAGAAAATATAGATAAAACAAACAAGAACTAAGGTCGCGACATGGAGATTCTACTTAAAAGCGCCCACCACCCATCACCCGCTCCTAGATGTCGAATACTAGTATGCGTACTGAACCACTTAGAAATGGTCGACTACGAGTACATTTTACAACTGACGCACAGATTCTCCTAACGACCAGGACGCTCCGAGAAGATTCACAGATAAGCCATCTCAGAAAAACGTCCTATTGAAAAATCACAGCAGGCAAATTCTCGTGATTTACTATTTGAGTTTAGACTGAATGTTTACTGAGGGAGGTGTCGAGTGTCAACAGGGAAGTTCTCTACAACCTTCCTCCACGGACCACACGCTGCCACGGACGTCTAAGAAGAGTAAATTATACGGTACTATCTACTGTAAATTAAGTGTGTTTCACACCGGATACTAGACATGCTGGAGATCTGATCTCATCATATGCTCTTTCTGTCTCTCTCCCATTCAAACCCACCTCTCTCTCCCTCTGCCTGTCTGTCTCCTCCCTCTCACCCCGAATCTCTCTCTCTCTCTCTCTCTGTCACCCATCTCTCTCCTCTCTCTCCATATTTCTCTCGCTCTTTCTCTCTCTCGGACTCCCCTCTCTCTCTCGCACAGTTTCAGGGTAACAAAAAAAGTCACGTATCGGAATAGAAAGAACAAAAATATCCGCATGTCGCTACAGGACTTGATCTCACCCAAAAATGCCAAAAGCCAGGACAGATCTCTGTTAAATGGCGCCGACGCCTGGCAACAGCACATTGGTGAGAAATGGGGAAAAATTTGCAAAATGTCAGATACGTTGTTTGATGTGTTTGGGCAGTACACCTGTTTTTTTTTTTATATCGTTCTTACTTTCACCCCTCCCCCTTTTCTCTCTCACTCTGGTCTCAATGACTCCGCGCCTTTAACGTGTCTTTTTGGTTCTATCTCTGTATCGCGACCTCAGTTTTTGTTTGTTCTAACTCCACTTTTTTGCACAACTGAGACTTACGACTTGAATTCATGACTGTATTAATTACGATACAGAGTTAGAATAAATCGGAACTGTGAAACAGCGTGATAAGTGCCACAGCGTATTTTAAACAAGTGTCAAAGTGTGCATTGTTATATTCTCTTCTACATACTAAAAGATCTCCAGTTTTTCAGAAAATAGAGATAGAACAAACAAGAACTAAAGCCGAGATATGTATGTCTTTCTGACTCACTCTCTCTCCATCTCTTTCTGCCTCTATCTCTCCTTAACGACTCTTTGATTCTCTGTCTGTCTATATGCCTTTCAATCATTCTGTCTGTCTATCTCAAACACGCATACACACACACACACACACACACACGCGCGCGCGCGCGCGCGCACACACACACTCTTTCTCTCTCTACTTCTCGTTCTTTAACATTCCAAGAGACAGTAAAATGTAATCCTTGTTTCCAGGGGCGAAGCGTGGCTCTCTGCAGAGGGTAATCAGAATTTAAGTTAGTAAGATCCTCATAAATTGACGTATCGTTACATCATATTATGTATTTACATAATTATAAGTGCAGCGACTAAAACAATGAAACGGGTGCTAGGCACTGCAAAATCTAAAGAGCGGACTATTCTTGTCAAATGGACAGGAATGCAGCAATTTACAAGCCAAACTAATGTGAAAATACCATTCATTCATACTAACAGACTTATAAACGGATATTTTTCATCCAATTTTTAAAATACAATTTGAACGGCAAGTTTTCATTGTCATATTCATAGCCAGAGATTTTGTTATTCTACCATCTCATAAAGTTTTTCGAAAAGGACCCATTAACATTAAATGGCAGAAAGTGCTTAAGTGGCATCTCTGTGACACAACAATGTGCAGTGATATCGGAGAAGTGGCTATCTATCGTTGCGGTGTAGGTTCGCTCGACCTATCAAGTGATGTTCTTGATACGTTCGACTGATTTTGATCACAATTGTCTAGATCTAAACTATATTATTATGCTTTGATAGCTCTTGCTGTGCGTAGAGTAAATTATTCTTAGATTACCTCAAACAAACAGAAAAATCCACACAAACTCTTTCACTCTACTCCATACCTTTCGATTAGGATGAAAACCACCGCATAGTGAAAAACATGCATAAATCTAGGTAAAATCAGGTCAAACTTTGATTATAAAGCCTATTTTTATCCCCGCTATTCTGCTGTCTACGGGGCCGCGCCGACGAATACAGGCTATGCTCAAGATAGCTTCTGGGTGTAGTCAAGTCCTCTTTGTCTTTGTTAATCACTGATTATGGACCAGTTCATATGGTGCACGTCCCTACAAAGATGCTTTTCGGTGAGGGGTGTTGGACTATATAACAAACGCAAACAGCGAGGTAGAATTGAATGCTGAACTGAATAAATGGACTTGGGAGTTGGGCTCGATCTGGAAAGCACAGTAATAATAATAATAATAATAATGTATAGCATTTATATAGCGCATATCCATTTAAAATGCTCTATGCGCTTTACAGAAACAACATGTCAACCACAGAGCAGAATGGAGCTGCCTGCGAAGCGCTCAACACACTGCACTGCTTCTTTCTCTCTCCCTGTCTCGCTCACTCTCTCTCTCTATCTCAGAGCAAATTGTAACGCAGCCTGTTAGGCGCAGTTCACAACTCACAACAGTTCACAACTCACAGCAGTTCACAACTCACATCAGTTCACACAACACACAACTCAAATAATATTCGAAGGGTAATCACTGATTATTTGATTATGAGGAAGCCTCGCCCCTGCTTGTTTCTTCATTCCTTTTACTTAGAATTTCAGGTGTTTGAATCTCACGATAAAACATGATATTTTTTATCTTTGCCCGTTTCTCTATATATTTCAGCTTTGTATTGTTGTTTTTCTTTAAATCTTTACTGGGTCGTGCGAACAAACATTCGTCCAGAGGCACAGAGAGAAAACATGTTGATATTAGAAGTCTGGCAGCTTTTTCCGAATCCATTATCAAATCTTGAAATCTCGCAAATCCTTCTGGCTTGTTTGACAATGTCATAGTTTACATTTACAGGTGGAACATTTGATTTCCATCATTTTTATGCAGCCACTCCAAATTTCAACACACAAAAATGAATAATAAACATAGCTTAAAGGCGTTCACAATTATAATGAAATGTCAGACGTTTGTGGGTTTTTTGTTTTTTTTTTAAAGAAAATTTGTATCCTGGGGCATTAAGAAATATTATCTGATTTGCCAGTTGTTTTTCTTAATATGGTTTTTTTTTTTTTGCATAACATTGTTTATTATCAGCGACAGTGATGAATGAACACATGGGGTGCTGGATAGGGAGGGAGAGGGAGGCAGTAATGTGTTATTTACTGACAAGGTAGATATCGGAAGAGAGAGGGAGAGGGAGAGAGGGGGAGAGAGAGAGAGAGAGAGAGAGAGAGAGAGAGAGAGAGAGGGAGAGAGAGAGAGAGAGGGGGGGAGAGAGAGAGAGAGCGAGAGAGAGAGAGACAGAGAGACAGAGAGAGAGAGAGACATGTGACCCAGCGAACATCTTGCAAAAGACCACATGTTTACAACCTCCCATCAGTTACCAAGATCATGTCCTATCAGTTAGGCACTAATTGCCCCATTGTGCTTAAAAGTAATAAAAGTAAAGCTTGATTATTTATGCTCTTTTTGTATGCTCAAATGCATTTTTTCGAATGTACAGAAACATTGTTCACTAATCTAGTTGGTTTGGTTTCACAAATTTTGCAGTTTCATTTTTACTACGTAAAAAACATGCTATTTTATCTGTCCCTTTAGTTATCAACTAAAGTGAAGGCAACTGAATGGACTAATCTTAATTTTTATTATTTAAAACACATTTTTTGACATTTCTGTCCCAATAGTACCATTTTTCTGGAGGACTGATCAATCCATTTTGAAATAAATGGTTGGTAATTTATTTAGTGGCCATTTCTTTCTTAAAAAGTATTGTCTGAACCTCCCGTCAGTTACCGTGGAATCTCCCTCCTATAAAAGGGAAACACAACAGTATTGCTTCAGTTCCCCACCAGCCCAGCATCTGGTTTTCAACAATTCTCAATTTATTACATCGAGGGGCATTTGCCATATTGTTGTATGTTGTATTTTGCCGATTTTGGGGTTATTTCATGAAAGTGGCTCTTTCACTTCCAAATTCATTAATGTATACTCGCGAAAGTGCCGTTGGTAGATCGGTGGTCACATAGTAGCAAGGAAACTTTTAGTCGCACTTTTCCACTCTACTGGATGAAAATGAAGAGCGTTTTTCCCATAAACTGCGTAAGTCAAATTTGGATCAGTTATGGCCCCTTTCAGAAAGACATTCAAAATTTATTAGTGCAGGACGTTGTATTATAAGTGCTCACTCAACATTTGCTATGTCCCATCTATAACAAGGGATAAAGAAGGGACATAGTAACTTAGTAAGTGTTAATCGAACGCTTACACCGTGTTTTGCCCCAATTTTGAATGACTATCTGAAAGGGGTCATTACTGATGCAAAATTTGACTTACCCAGTTTTTTACCGTGTCCGTCTTTCCGGCTAAAAAAAACCCCAAAAAACAATAACTGAATTTTGTCCAAAATGGATGTGTCTACGTAACTTGTGGTCAAACATTGAGGTAGTCCACTAAGGTTCATAATTTTCCAGTGGGAGATCTCGAAGGTTTAGGTTCTCACAATCATGTTCACTCTCTAGCTTCATTATTATACCAGTGAAAACTTCTATTCCAATGGGTTAAAAACTCGCCGAGATGTGTGTTTGTGTCGTAATGTTTTAAATGCGTTTTAGCTCTTTTACCCACCAAACTTCAACCCCGATTATAACAACATGGCAAATACCCGGCGATTTATAACACGTATCAAGTATCACCAAACTTGAAGCAAAACCCGTGTCAGGTGTGACTATCTTTACAAACTCCTCACACACCCAGTCTAAGATTTACTGTTTGTGCCCGGCTCAGTATCTCACCTCATGTTTGTAGGCTGGATTTCGTCAAGTTCTGGGAACTACAAGCCCGCCCACCTCTGTCGTAATTACTCTCATAAACCAAAGGAGAGGTCGGATAGACGATTACCTCATGTACTGGATTCGATTCGATTATTATTCTAGTTTTAACAGCACATCATTATTATATTATAAAGGAAGTAAAGCCTCCAACGTAATCATGAAATGCGTTTTTGACCGCTAAGTCTTAAATTCTACAAAATATCACATTACCTCATAGTCATAGGAAGGCGTAAAGGTGTACGTGGGCATATTTTAAAATGTCTCGCAGTTCACTGTATTTTTAATAATAATTATTATGTTCCTTGATTCTGAGCCATTACCGAGCTGAACAGAAGAACCTGGTGAGACATTTTGAGCCAGAAAAAAAGACGCATTTTGTATTTTTGTTTTTGTATTTGTATTTTAACTCTTTAATCCCATTTGGAGATTTAGCCTTTGTGCCATTGCCAGCCCAGTAACAACTGGAGCAGGCACGTCGTCGCTACAGTGCAGCGCCGGTCGGCGTTTTTTTTTGGGGGGGGGGGGGGAGGTGAGGGAGCGGGAGGGAATAGTAGGGATGAATTTTATTTAATTTTGCCCGGGCATCGACCTGTTCGGCCTGCTCTTTACGATTTCCAACTGTCAAGGTATCTTTAAAGTGCGCAACGTGCACGCGGTCCCTCCGAATTTTTTCGTCCTTATCCAAGAAGACTAGGTACTCGATCCTACCCCCGAATAGGATCAGGGACACTTCCAACATGCCTGCACTGGCCAGGTTTTGAACCCGGGACCCTTGGCATAAGAGGCGAGCACCTTGCCTCTAGACCACCTTTTCTTAGAGTGTTAAAATGTATGATAGGAAATTCCGCTTTGCGCCTCAATGTACACACTGGTGATCGAAACTCAACTCAAAATATCACATCTATCAATTCTACGAGTCAGCGGGCCAACTAGTCTATATTAATGAAAAGACTGGGTGCAGCAAGACATCTAAAAACATACGAACAACAACAACCACAGAACAAACCTTACTACTCTGTCCACAGCACCCGCTCCGCTCCGCTATTTTTACGGACCATGACGTAAAACATTCTATGCCTCCATATACTTGTCCACGGCATCCGTTCGGCTCCTCACCGCTACAGAGGCAGGAGGTGTTTTACTATTTCATACGTCATTGTCCGTAAAAATAGCGAAGCGGCGCGGATGCTGTGGACAAAAGCAGTAAAGGAACAGGCAAGGTGAAGCAGGTGTTTTCTAATCATTCAAAACTGAAGCTAATAATAATAATAATAATAATAATAATAATGAAAGATCATTTATATAGCGCCTAATCCAAACAAGTTCGCTCTAGGCGCTTTACAGAAAGTCCTGTTCTCTCGATTTGCATCTCTCTCACATATCTAGATATACAGACTTGTGGAGGCGAATTGAGGTAGCTAGATGAACCGTCTAGTGAGTGTGCAGGCGAGTTAAAAAATATATAATTTTCATAAGGAAATTAGGTACAAACGTATGTGGGTTTTAGTTGAAGCGAAAGTGTATATTGAACACGGATACACTTGGGTAACTTAGATAAACTTACTGTGAACTTAGGTAAGGATATCGTCTGCACCTACAGTTTCGGTCCGTAATAATTATGTGCATGCAACGCATAAAGAGCCGAGCGTTAATCCATATTCATGTCTTATTATTATTAATTTTTTTTTTTTTGCACTTTCTCAGTGGTATCTTGAATATCAGGTGATAGATGGGGTACTCCCAAGGTATACCTGCTTTTGTATCCACGGGAGGATTAAATGTAATCCTTTTAAGTAATGTTACAGGTGATAGCACTGCGGTGATGATGAAAAAATAAATAAATATAGGAGAGAATAAAACAAACCCATGTGAAAAATTCTATTTCGTGTGTTCATTTTATAATTCTGTGAGTGTGTCAGTGAATGGAATAACGTGTAGTTTTGCCTTTTTTCAGAGGCGTATACATATTAATGACATTCTCTGGGTTATCATTTTAAAGAATGCCGTAGTAATTGTTTTTACTTTCTGATCTAAGTTCATACGATATTTCTCTAAAGTGCAGATTTGTGGCTTTAAAAACAGTGACATTCTGTCTCTACATTTTTTTCGCATAAACAGGCCAGGGTGATTATTTCTATTATAGAATCAAAAGTTCTAATCAACGAGTTCAGCATGCATTTGGGATAACAAAAGGCACATTCCTTCAGCGGTTGAAAGAAAAAATGGTGAAAATGCTCAGCTTGTCATTAGCAAAGCCAAAAGCAAGAAACCGGACAGTACTGACAAAGATCCTCTGCTTCTTGTCACCAAGGGTTTCTTTCAAAAGCAAGAATTTCTAAGTTTCTAAGTTTAAGAAAGCTAAGAATCAACGTGAGGGAGAACAGTGATATTGATGTACCTACACAAATGCTTTGGACAACCACATGAGAAATGCAATTCACTGTCAGTAAATCAACCAATGGGTGAAACATTTTATGAGATAAAGTTCATCTTGTCGGAGGCAGAGCCAAATACATTGAGACAAAATCGCCAAGGATACGATATTGTGTCTATCCCACCATATCCTGGATAAATGCTCACCATATAGTTGAAAAAAACAAACAATGGGTGTCCATGGAATGTATGGAGAGGGGAGATGCATCGAGCAGTATTTAGTTTTCAACACTACTGTGACGTCCCCATAAGTTTTCGGACAGAGACACGCCCTTGGGCAGTTTTCACACTCATTTTATCCCACAGTTGTGTGCAGTAAACTCGTAACATGGCCTGTATTGCTCCAATTAACAAAGTTGAAGTAAAAGAAATATAATTATTTATTCATGAACATGCTAGTTAAAACAAAAAATAGCTTCCATATCGTCCATGACAAAAGAAAAGCACATGAGAAAGAATTTCTGAAAATTCGAGAGAAATTCTTGTAAAGTTCGCCATCGGCTACGGTTTCAACGCACTGGCAAGGCATTGTGGGCTCGGGGACAACCAACATAAACAACAGCACAGCCGATCATAAACCTTGAAACAAAAATGCTAGTTTGTCCGTTGATTTAATTATATGATAATAAGATGATGTCGTCATTATTAAATATGCATAATTTAATCCATGTAAAATACTGCTTTTCGCCCAAAGAGGTTATATATAGCTAAAGGTCAGACTAGCGCTACCCAAGTCCCCGCGTGGCGTTGTCGGTAGGTGAAGTAAAGATGGCGGCCAACTTACGGCAAGCCTGCCTCGACCTAGACAGTACGGCTAAAGTAAAGCCAACTTACGGCAAGCCTGCCTCGACCTAGACAGTACAGCTAAAGTAAAGCCAACTTACGGCAAACCTGCCTTTACCTAGACAGTACAGCTAAAGTAAAGCCAACTTACGGCAAGCCTGCCTTTACCTAGACAGTACAGCTAAAGTAAAGCCAACTTACGGCAAACCTGCTTCGACCTAGACAGTACAGCTAAAGTAAAGCCAACTTTCGGCAAACCTGCTTCGACCTAGACAGTACGGCTAAAGTAAACAAATCCAAGCCTAAATTAATAGGGTCTTTTAGATTGTTGGAAAGGGGATTACTGTAATAATGAGCGGACTGGGTGAACCACGAAAATGTAAAAAATGTAATCCCACAAAAGAAAAAAATACAAACATTATGAATTATGACAAAATACAAAATGTACGGATGAATTTGAACCTCCATCTCTAAAGAGGAATAAACAAGAATAAAATACTGAGACCTTCCGACAAAGACTACTTTCACTAGCAGTGGCTTTGACACCGTGTTTGCAATCGCTTGCTGTAAGCAAAGATGGCTGCCGGGCTTTCTATTTGCGGCTATGTGACGTGACCGAGTCTTACCTCTAGGTTTATTATAAACTTTTTGTTTTCGCCTAATCTGTGCAGCACTAACATGTTTGGTTTTTTCCTTCTCCGAAGAGTGTCAGTTCTCTTCGTATATAACTTCTAAGTTTACACCCAGAATTCGCCGCGCACTTTCTTCTACAATTAAAACCTATTTTCCACAAACATGTCAGATTTCAAATAACAACTTTGAATCTTCTATTATAATTATGTGAGAGTATTGTAAGTGTTTCTTTCGCCTTGCGTCATAATATTATCTCTGTTTCGCCGCAGGTCATTATAATATACGTTATTTTGTCTAAGACAGTGGTTCTCAACTTTTTTCAGGCTATCGCCCCCTCAGGCTCCAAATTTTCTTTCATCGTCCCAATTCTTCCCCCCTCCTCCTACCCAACAGAATACATTTCACAAAGATAATATAGACCACATAACAGATTATGATCTTAAGCTTTTCAAATCCTTGTTAATGACAATAGGCGTGTTGGTTATTCAGTATAAAACAAACCTTTCTTTATAAAATGCACTGAAACAAATAGGCCTTTCATGTACACAAAATCTGTCATTTACTGTCAACGCGTGCTGTTGGACAAGCCAGTGGTTGCTGTGTATTTGCCTCCAACTCGTCGCCCATCCATGTTTTCAGACTCCTATTTGACCCCTTTTCATGGTTTTAGTACTGTTCGCCCCCAGATGGCTTTTTTTCCTGCCTTTCCGTGCCTAAGATATATCAAAATCCAACCCCCCTCCCCCCCCCCCCCCGGGTCTCGAGTGAGAAATAAGCCAGTTTACAATACTTCACTCTATGTTTTAGTTGCTGCTATATCATAATTCACATCCAGACCTAGATGTACAGACATCTAGACCTAGGTAGCGTCACTTGCATTCCGTGCAAATGTATTAGACGTAGAACTCATTGTTACCCTACGACTCCTCGCAGAAAATTGCGTGAACAGTCAACACATTTGAAACCTAACACAGCTTACACTTGGAAGGACAGAAAATAATTGATTATTGAAAAAGATTTTTTGGTCTAACACGGGCAAGAAAATCTGTAAAACAAAAACAAAAAAAGTCACAACAGTTTTGTCAAAAATGGGGGGGGGGGGGGGGATTTTGATGTCCAGGGGAGCGTAAAGGCAGAAAAAGGCGACCAGGGGGCCAAGAGGATGAACGGGGGCAGTAGCAGGTGAAAACCTGAAGGGAGGACGAGTCGCGGGTATAGAGCAAAATTGTTGTATCCCCAGGTTTATGAATAATGGGAGCTTACTCGGAAACACCACAATATTGCTCTCAATGATCTCATTTTTAAGGGGGATACAGCAATACTGCTTCTCTGTAACTTGGAATTAGTTAAAGATAGCGGAATAACGAAAAAATTGCAAGAAGCAGTTTGTCATTATTACCGTATTGCCATTATGAACCTCAATTCATAAACCTGGAGATACAACAATTTTGCTCTATACCCGCGGAGCTGGAGGATAACAGAGAGCAGCCACTGACTTGTTCAACAGCAGGCGTATATTTTGTTAAAGTATATTTGATAATGAATAGGTTCTGTGGAATGAAGAATAATCAACACGTCGTGTGTCATTAATAACGCCTTGAAAAACTTGACATCATTAATTTGTGTGTCGTGTCCATTATTCTTGTAAAATGTATCTGTTGGGTACCAGTAGGGACTTCGGGGGAAGGGTTGGGGGGGGGGGGGGGGGGAGATATTTCGGAGCCCAAGGGGATGCCTGAAAAAGGTTGGGAACTACTGGTGGTGTTTTTTTGGGGGGGTTAGGGTTCACCATTTCTAATTTTGCACCTTTTGTTTTTGAATTATCTTTCCGCCGACGTTGACCTGACAAAACTTGAATAATTATTTCACAAGAGTGATTATAAAATTTAGTACATGCAATAATGGAGTTGTAAGCTAATTAGAAAAGACATTATACAGAGACAGCCAATATTGCCAGCGGTTATGGCAATACTAAATGTTGACATTATGATTGTATAGTACGACCTTCACATTCATGCATTACAACGTGGCAGCTGGAGGGAGAAGCTGCTGTCATGTGATCGGTAGTGGAATCAATATCACTTATCAGCCAAGTGACCATCTATCTATCTGTCTGTCTGTCGTCTGTCTGTCTGTCTATCTATCTGCCTCTATCTATCTATCTTTCTTTCAATCTGTCTCTATCTATCTATCTCATCAGACTATATATCTGTCTATCTATTTGTCTGTCTGTCTGTCATCTATCTATCTGTCTGTCTATCTATCTATTAGTCTGTCTATCTATCTATCTATCTATCTATCTATCTATCTATCTATCTATCTATCTATCTATCTATCTATCTATCTATCTATCTATCTATCTATCTATCTACCTATCGGGAATAAGGAATACGGCTGCGATATGAGTGAGCAACACCTCAGTCAACACCTCAGTCATTACTACATGTATCAGTGTATGTCATACCTTGGGAGATCCACCCACGGGGGCAAATTGATACAGGTACGAAACGGTAGATCTTGGTCAGCAGAAGGAAGGTGTGATAGCAATTTCAGATCGTTAGCTTTCAGAAATCATCAACGGTCAAGTTGGCAAACATTGTATATCATACCTCTTTGATAGTTCGGTCTACCATACGCTTCTATCCTTACAAAATGATGCGGTCCTATTGCTGAGTGCCGATCAGGCTATTGCGTACGATCACAGACGCTCAAATTATGTAACTACAGAAAGTATGCCCATCGCCATTTTGGATGAGATGCAAAGGGATTTGACTCATTCAGTGATTCATTGACGATCCCGCTGGAAGTTATTTAGCTTGCGCCCCTGATATTTGCCAACGGAATTCATTATTAAGGTTAGGTTAAACTGGCAAATAGAATTCTTGGCATAAATGAACTGAAAATACCACAGCGAGTTAGATACAGGTTAGAAACATACAGAAACACCATTTCATGCCCAATTTCTCCTTAATAAAGGATGGGGGCACAAAATAAACATCGTTAGGGGGTGCCGAACCCCAAATATGCCACATAGTTGTGACAAGGTATCTCAAAGAGTTACATAGGTATCATTTTTAAACTTGGCATCAGTGTAGAAAGTAATGCTACACAGACTTTAGACTATTTTCATGTAGATACTGTTGCTACATTTTTTTCTATGATTTTTCAAAGTCATGGGGGACAATTTTTCCGAAATTTATGGGGGATCAGTATACCAAAATCTAGCTTACTCCAAAAGTTATGGGTCAATAACTTTAGGAATAGTCTATTGCCGCCTGCATACCACCAAGAACTGCTAGGCAAAGTTTCAAGCCAGTAGTTTAAGTAGTTTTTGAGATATCTTGTCATGACCGCAGTCGCTATCCTGAAAATGGCAAAACTGGTATTTAATTATAATAATGCTAAACTTGACAGCTCTGAATACGAAATATAAATAAAGAAAGTGCGTCCAAATAGACAGTGAAGGGCGCAAAGTGGCCGTTATCGTGTCGACGCGCCGTAAAAACCTAAACTGAAATTCAAACTCCCTATACAACTTGAGTGATGATTTGATTTTGGTGAGATTGGACCGAAGCTGCAGCTGATTATGATTCAGTCTGGATGTCATCTAATCTATATAATTTATGCATGCCATCTGCCTACGCCATCCTTTTGCGTACTCCAATGCTCTTGTTCAATCCCTTAATATATTCATCAATGTCCATCTAATTATCGAACTGGCATATCTATATAAATGAAAGCGAACATTGTGTTTGTGTGTTCACAAAAGAGACTGGCACCAGTAATTAGCTAGTTTCATAATGACATGTATAAAATCAGTCGCTTTAGGAAAACTGTGGCCATTTCTTTTTAGTGGCACTACCACTGTAACAAAAGACTATTATTAAGTTGTCATTATCCAAAGCACTGTTTTCATGCAGTGCTCATTAATTTTGTCCTGTCCCGGACCAATGAGCAAACACCGTGCACGCTTTTTATAGAGGCGCAAGGAAAGAACCATCCCATTTTACGGTATCTGATAACTGAGGTGGTGACGGGTCGCGGCTGGATGGTCTACATCACCAGTTTTGTGAAGGAATAAAACAACAATCTTATACGATCAGAAGATAGTGGGCAGAGTGTTCCACTGTGGTGCAAGTTCCGCTCTTATTTTGCCCCACACTTCAGCCTGAATGGCAGTTTCGGAAATTTACAAATGAATAGTCTTGGCCTACCCTGGCAGTTGAAAGTCAAGAGGAGATTTTAAAAGACGAATCCCTACCATAGAAACACACAGTGTGAAGAAGCAGCCAAATAAAACTAGGAAAGGTGAGGTGTAAATACAAGCGATCCTCCTGAAATAAAGACTTAAACACAAGGTCCCAGAAAAGCACATCACGAACAAACGAGATGCAGGGGAGAGCCCGACATAGGTAACTTGTTTCCACCTCTATAACGATTCTGCCATATATTCTTTTACATCTTTAAAGACCGTCTGTTCTAGAACATAACAGAAAAAAAACAACCAGAATCAATACCGGCAAAACCCTTCTATTTTATTTCTGAAGATTTAGATATTTTATGGAAGTTAGGACTCGGTGATTATGCAACCTATTGAACCATTATGTCCCTAATGAAATCCAGGAACACAAATTGGTTGTACGCCTACATTGTACACCTCGGTGTTTCTAATAGTAGACCAGAAACACTCAACAACAAGACTTGTGTATGCAGCACAGTGAGGACATGATGTAAAGCGCATTGCTACTTGTGTGTGTGGCTGTCCTGATCATTTCAACAATGGAATATCCACCAATGTTCCCTCAGAGTTGTACGTTTCTGGGGAAGGTTAGTATCAAGAACTGGCAAACGGGAGACACGTTCTGAAGGAGTGACACAAATACTGTCGTAATGAAGAGTTACAATGTCAAAACATTTTTCAAACGCAAGGCGGAATCCCTACTGATCTCATGTGTATACTTTTGAACACCGCATGCCACTGCTTTAAAACTGTACTTATGTCACTCCTTTATATGTCGGTTTTTTAGCATGTCCGTAATGGACCAATAGTTTAATTAGTTATAGAGATTAGATGCAAACATGTAGATTCGGTGGTGGCGTGGACAAAAGTAGAACAACGAGGTTGGTTTGTAGGTAAGTAGGTACTTGGAATAGTCTGTTATTGCATGGGTATATTATATGGGTAGGTATATGGGTAGGCAGGTACGTAGGTAGATAGGCAGTACGTGATTTAGGTATTTAGAGAGATGGATGTGTGAATTTTGAACCAGGAAGGTAATTAGGTAGATTTGTTACATTGTTATAATTAATATAGACATAATATCACTAAAAAAGCAGGCAAATTGGTTTGCTCGGGATACTGACAGACTGATAGTTTGATTTGTTAAGGGTTTATTACACAGAAATCAAAGGCATTGGTAATTTACTGACACATTAAACAGATAGATATAAGATAAAATAAGATAAGATAAGATAAGATAAGATAGTATAATCTTTTATAATTCACTTTCACAGAGCGTTTAACTTAAGACCACATCACACATAGTTCACACATCAAGTGCATCATTACATAAAACAGGGATACCAAATGATTTTTGAAAAAAAAACCTGAAAAATAAACGTGTCATCTTGTTCGCATCAAAACAAACATTTTTTAAACAGTTTTTAAATAATCACTAACATACAATATACAATTAAATATACGGAAAAAGCTGAAAAAAAACTGAAAAACCTGAATTTTGGCTTCCCTGAAAAACGTATCATAACTCAGGAAGAGATTCATTACATACGTGACGTAACATGACATGGAACCTTAGTAAAAATATGGAACATCTAGGTATACAGACTTGTGGGTGCGAATTGTGGAGGGCATAAACGTTCTAGTGTGTCCTCCTCTCTCAGTTGATAGATGAACCGTTTAGTGAGGGCGTAGGCGAGTTAAAAAATACAAAATGTTCAGGTTCATAATGAAACTAGGTACAAACGTATGTGGGTTTCACTTGAGGCCAAAGTGTGTGGGGAACATGAATACAAGTACTTAACCATACATCACTTTACTTGCAACGATTAATCATTTTGAACAGCATTTGATCCATGTCTAAAGGCTCTTTTCCATGATGCATACTTCAAAAGCTTTTGTTGCGTTTTATGCACCGAACCTGGGGTCCAGAGGCCGTGCATAGTTTGAAAATAGGCATTTTATTCGCGGTTCTTCCAAGGGACAAGAAATGCGTCCGTAGATATAGAACGGATGTAAAATGTTAAAATGTTCTCGATGACGCTATTACCGACTTAAGTAAGGAGATCTTCTGACCCTACGGTTTCGGTCCGTAATACGTACGTACAACGCACCAAGAGCCAGGACCATGGAAGGGAGCTTTAATCCATATTCATGTCTTACTTTTTTGCACCGTCTCAGTTGTATGAACACGGTGCGACGATAACGGACGCAATTCCAAGGTACACCTGCAGGTGTTATACAGGGAGAGTTAGGTGTAAGCCTTTTAAGTAAAATACAGATGATAACACTGCCGTGATGCAGGAACACAATGAAGGAGAGAATTAAACAAACACATGTGTAAAATTCTGTTTCGTGTCTTGATTTTATGAATGTGTCAGTGTATGGAAGAACATGAAGTTTTTTTGTTTTTTTTTTGGGGGGGGGGGGATGTTGGTCAGGGGCGTATACGTATTAATAATAGTATTAATAAATGTTCTCATTTTAAAGAACTAGCTGACTTGCCCGCCCAGGCCCGGCCCTGCCCGGGATAAATGGATTTATTAGTTTCAGTTCTGGGTGATTATTATGGACCTGCTTCATTTTGCCTGTTCCTTTAGCTTTATTTTATTTTTGTTTGTTTGTTTTTTTTTAGATAAGTTTTACTGCTCTCCCCTTGCGCGTTGACATCCTGCGCATCCCGTCAGCATCCGTCAAATGGCAATGATTTGCGCACGGTTAGTTTGTTTGTTAATGAACACATCGCAGGAAGTGATAACGTCATGTGTAGGCGGAATTGGGCTATTATTAGAAACATACATCAATATCTTATTGATCGTAAATTTCGGATCAAACGCTCTCGTGAATTTATCTTTAATTATAACCGCATTTACCGATTAACTCAGAAATAACAAAATGCTTAGTTTGTGTATAGCGATAGGAACAATGTTCGCTATCCCATAATTCTTTGTGCCAAATTTCAGGTCGGGGCGTTGTGCAGTTTCCGAGTCCATAGGACTACTAGGGGTTTTGTTGTAGCTTTTTTAAAGAATAATAATTACTGTTTTTACCTCTCATCCAAGTTCAGATGATACTTCTCCTAACTGCAGATTAAAGTGGCCCTGAAAACAATGACATTGCGTCTGTACAATTGTCCCCCACAGAGAGACCAGGTGTGTATATTTGTATCATAGAATCAAAAGTAATGATCAGCGAGTTCAGCATGCATTTGGGATAACAAAAGACGCATTCCTTCAGCAGTTGAAAGAAAAATTGTGAAAATGAACAGCTCATCAGTAGGAAAGCCAATGGCTTTTTCTCACCCAGGGTTTGTTTCAAAAGCCAGAATCCCTATGTTTAAGAAAGCCAAGGACCAACGTGAGGGAGAACAGTGATAATTGACATACCTACACAAATGCTTTGGAAAACTACCAGAGAAATATAATTCACTGTCAGTAAATTAACCAATGGGTGAAACATTTTATGAGAGAAAGTTCATCTCGTCGGGGCCAGGGCCAAGTACATAGAGACAAAATCACTGAAAACATCGCAAAGGATACGATATTGTGTATATCTCACCAAATCTTGGATAAATGCTCATTATATAGTTTGTAAAAAATTGGGTGTCCATGGAATGTATAGAAGGGGGAGATGCATCGAGCAGTATTTAGTTTTCACCACTACTGTCACAGTGACAGAGACACGCCCTTGGGCAGTTTTCACACTCATTTTATCCCACATTTGTGTGCTGTAAACTCTAACATGGCCTGTATTGCTCCAATTAACAAAGCTGAAGTAAAACAAACATAATTATGTATTCATGAACAGTCTAATTGGAAAAATAAAAATAAACAATATTAGTTTCCATGAAAAAGTTTATGAAAATTCAATGGACAATCTTCATTAAATCGATCATCAATAAAAACTGCAAGATTTGCGGACTAAACAATGATAGCTGAACAGTGGAAAAAAATCAGTATTTTTTCTGTATATATTGGCTTTGTCAACTTAGCCGTTGTTTACCGTTTCAGCGCATTGGCAAGCCATTGTGGTCTCATGGACAATTTAGATGGACAAAAAGACAGGCCGACTATTGACCTTGAAATTAAAATGCTAGTTTGTCTGTAGATTTAATTAGGCAACCTACTCCATAGGGAAATCTAAATAGGGAATAATATATAGCTAATAAAATAATGTTGCACTTCTTAAATATGCATAATTTAATCCATGTAAAATTCTGCTTTTCACATAATTTGTGCAGCACTAACATGTTCCTTTTTTTTTTTTCTTTTGCCGTCTCCGAAGAATGTCAGTTCGTTTTGTATTGGTAAGGATTGTTTCTCTCTCTCTTTTATTTTTTTTAATATTTTGCTCTTCGGCATGCTCTTCTTGATTTCCAACTGCCAAGGTGTATGTAAGTGAGGAATGTGCACATGGGCCCTCCAATGTTTTTCGTCCTTATCCGAGAAGACTAGGTATTCGGTCCTATCTACTTTCGAATTAGGGACAGCAAAATATCAGAAAAATTGCAAAATTCCAACACGCTTGCACCGACTGGGAATAGAACCCAGTACCATCGACATGAGAGGTGAACACGTTACGTCTAGACCAAAGTGTCCTCATGGCCATAAACCTGTTATCATCAGTTTCTTTCCTAATGCCTTGAGATATCCACGCATGAGGTTTCTCCATTTTGTGCAGCCATCACCAAGACTATCCCAAGACACAGTATCAAGTTAAAAGTGGACACACGGCTAATGCCGCGTCACGACTGTTATATCCATAAAGCAATACAACCGGCAAGTGAAGGCACCTGCTCCATCTCTTTTCCATCCACTAAAAAAGATGGCAGCAATTGGCGTGCCCACCTATTGCTGCGCCACTGCAGACACAAAGAGAGCAATGCCACTTTTCATTACAATCCACACTAGCAGTACAAACAAGCAAGCACCATTTCCACCCTTTTGTCTCGCCTCGATGCACCATAGGTTGCAGAGTGACTTGACCTACTTCCCACACCAGTGTATCAAAAACAGCTCTATAATTATACAGCATCTGGATTTTAGTGTGAGATATTGTATGAAGTTAAACGGGACCCCGAGGATTGGGAAAGTCGCTGTAAAAAGAAAAAGCAAAGGAGAAAAGTTTCTGAAAATTCAACGGACAATCTTCATTAAATCAGTCATCAATAAAAACAATGCAAAGATCTGCGGACTAAACAATGATAGCTGAACAGTGGAAAAAAATCCGTATTTTTTCTGTATATTGGCTTTGTCAAGTTCGCCATTGTTTGCCAGCGAGGCTGGTGGGGGTACAGAGTCAAGTCTGTTTTCTGTCTATTTTGACATAGTGCGCGAGATCAGTTTTTCGCCAGCTGTCTCAGTTTTGATGCGGCCGCTCGAAGTATTGACATTTGCCTCGCTACCCCTCCGTTAATGCTGATTTGGTGGCCCTCAGATTTTATACAACGCTTAGTGTAGACCGTGGTCGTGTCCCCGGCACTGAAAATAAACAAAATAATTAACAACTCGCAGAACGTTTATATTAGTTTCTAGGTTGCGACACATTGGCGTTCGGTCGATTTTTTCGGCAACTGTACGTAATTGAGGTTGGTTCCGGTATCGGGATCATCACACTCACAAAACAACTTCAGGTTACGACTGGTTTGAATGATGAGATTGAGTTCTAAGGCTATCAAATATGAAACATTGTATGTGTGTTCTCAATGTGCCTAGACCAGGAAAAAGAAAGGGTCTCGAATTGGGAGATTGACGCTGCAGGGCCTAGGAAAATATTGTAATATTTCTTTTCCATTAACACATGACGTCATCACTTCCTGCGATGTGCAAACAAACTAACCCGTGCGCAAATCGTAGCCATTTGACGGATGCTGGCGGGACGCGCAGGATGTCAACGCGCAAATGGGGAGCAGTAAAACTTATCTAAAAACAAACAAACAAACAAAAATAAAGCTAAAGGAACAGGCAAAATGAAGCGTGTCCATAATAATCACCAAGAACTGAAACTAATAAATCCATTTATCCCGGGCAGGGCCGGGAACTCAGCTATTCTTTTATAATTCACTTTCACAGAACGTTCAGAGTAAGTCATACATAGTCCACACATCAAACGCATCATTACATAAGCGCATCATAACTCAAGTAGCGATTCATTACATTGATGACGTAACATGACATGGAACCTTAGTAAAATATGGCACACATCTAGGTAAACAGACCTGTGGAGGCGAATTGTGGAGGGCATAAACGATCTAGTGTGTCTTTCTCTCTTAGTTGGTAGATGTACTGTTTACTGAGTGAGTAGGCGAGTTAAAAAATACAAAATGTTCAGGTCCACAAGGAAATTAGGTACAAGAGTATGCGGGTTTTAGTTGAAGCCAAAGTGTATGAGGAACACTGATACAAGGACTTAACCACAAATCACTTTACTTGCTACGATTAATCTTTTGAACATCATTTGATCCATGTCTAAAGGCTCTTTTCCATGTTGTATACCTCAAAAACTTTTGATGCGCTTTATGCACCGAAACTGGGGTCCAGACGCCGTGCATAGTTTGAAAATAAAATATGCATTGTATTCGAATTTCTTCCAAGGCATAATACTTGCTCCCTTAGAACGGACGTAAAATATTAAAATGTTCTCGATGACGCCATTGTCGATTTAGGTGAAGGCATCGTCTGCCCCTACAGTTTCGGTCCCTAATACGCACGCATAACGCACAAAGAGCGACGACCATGGAAGGGAGATTTAATCCATAATTATTCATGTCTTAATCTTTTGCATCTTCTCAGACGTATGACCACGGTAGGGTGGTACAGGAGTATCTTTACCATTACACCTGCAGGTGCAAAGATGGGTCAGTTAGGTGTAAGCCTTTCAAGTAAAATACAGGTGATAACACAGCCATGATGCTGGAACACATTCAGTAGAGAATAAAACAAATACATGTGCAAAATTCTAATTCATGTGTTCATTTTATATTTGTATAAGGGAATGAAAGTACATCTTCTGTCTTCTCATTTTAAAGAATACCGTAGTAATTGTTTTTACCTTTCATCTAAGTTGAGATGATATTTCTCGTACGTGCAGATTTGTGGCCCTGAAAACAGTGACATTGCGTATCTACATTTTTTCCCATAAAGAGACCAGGTGTGATTATTTGTACCGCAGAATCAAAAGTTCTGATCAGCGAGTTCAGCATGCATTTGGGATAACAAAAGACGTATTCCTTCAGCAGTTGAAAGAAAAATTGTGAAAATGAACAGCTCATCAGTAGGAAAGCCAATGGCTTTTTCTCACCCAGGGTTTGTTTCAAAAGCCAGAATCCCTATGTTTAAGAAAGCCAAGGACCAACGTGAGGGACAACAGTGATAATTGACATACCCACACAAATGCTTTGGAAAACTACCAGAGAAATATAATTCACTGTCAGTAAATTAACCAATGGGTGAAACATTTTATGAGAGAAAGTTCACTTTGTCTGAGAAAGAGTCAAATGCATAGAGACAAAATCGCCGAGAACTTCGGCAAGGATATGATATTGTGTGTATCACACATCTTGGATAAATGCTTACCGCATACTTGACAAAAAAAAAATGGGTGACCATGGAATGTATGTGGAAGGGAGATGCATCGGGTAATATTTAGTTTTCAAAAACTACTGTCGCGTCCCCGTAAGTTTTAAGAAAGAGACACGGCCTTCGACTATTTTCATACTCATTTGTCCCACATTTGAGTCCTGTAAACTCTAACATGGCTTCCATGGCTTCATAATTTGATAATGAACATAGGCTAAGTAAGAGAAATATAATTATTTATTCATGAACGTTCTAAGTGCACACACACACACACACACACACAAAATATCCACAACGTAAATGATGAAAGAAAAGCACATGGAAAAGTTTATTAAAAGCGACAATTGTCTTTAAAATCGAGCATGAATAAAAACGATGCAAGATTTGCGGACTAAAGAATTAAAAACTGAACAGTCAAAAAAAAAAAAAAACGACAACGTATTTTGTCTGTTTACTGTCTTTGTAAAATTCGCAATTGTTACGGTTTCAGCGCATTGGCAGGGCATTGTGGGCACCGGGACAACAAAGATAAACAATAGCACCGCCGATTATAGACCTTTAAACGAAAATGCTAGTTTGTCTGTAGATTTATTTTACTACCCACCCCATAGGGAAATCTAAATATGGTTTAGATATGTTAACAAGATGATGTCGTCATTAGTATTAGTAAATGTGCATAATCTGTACAGCACTAACATGTTTCATTCTCCGAAGAATGTCCGTACTTTTTGTATTGGCAAGAATTGTTTCTTTATTTTAAATTTTTGTTGGGGCATGGAGGTCTTCTGCATGGACGCTCTTCTCGATTTCCAGCTGCCAAAATATATGTAAGTTGGGAACGTGCACATGGATTCTACGAGTTTTTCGTCCTTATCCAAGAAGGCTAGGTGTTCGATGCTATCTACAGTCGAATCAGGGACAGCAAAATATCAGAAAAGTCCCAACATTCCAAACGCTTCCACCGACTGGGAATAGAACCCAGTACCATGGACATAAGAGGTGAACACTTTACCTGTAGACCAAGGTGTTCCCATGGCCATAAACCTGTTATCATCAGTTTTTTTCCTAATGCCTTGAGATATCCCATGCATGAGGTTTCTCCATTATGTGCAGACATCAGTAAGATTATCCCAAGACACAGTATCAAGTTAAAAGTAAACACACGGCTAATGCCACGTCACGACTGTTATATCCATAAAGCAATACAACCGACAAGTGAAGGCAATTGCTCCATCTCTTTTCCATCCACTAAATAACATGGCAGCAATTGGCGTGCCCACCTAGTGCTGTGCCACTGCAGACAAAAAGATAGGAAGGCACGCCATTATTCATTACAACCCACACTATTAGTAAAATACAAATACCCATCATTTTTCAACCTTTTTTTTTCTTGAAATCTTGTCTATCAAAAAACCTCAATGATTATACAGTATCTAGATTTTAGTGTGAGATCTAAATTATGAAGTTAAAATGGACCCCAAGCATTGGGAAGACTGAAACAAGTCTCTGTCAATACTTCGAGCGCCTGCATCAAAACTGAGACAACTGGCGGAAAACTGATCTCGCGCACTGTGTCAAAATAGACAGAAAACAGACTTGACTCTGTACTCCCACCAGCTTTTATATACAAAACAGTTAAAAACGGATTAAAAAAAAAAAAGAAACAACAGAATCAATATTGGCAAAAACTCTTCTACTTTATTTCTGAAGATTTAGATATATAACTGTTAAGACTCGGTGGTTATGCAACCTGTTGAACCATTATGTCCCTAATGAAATGAAGTAGCACAGATTGGTAGTACATTGTAGACCTCGGTGTTTCTAACAGTTAGTAGACCAGAAACACTAAACAGCAAGACTTGTGTGTGCAGCACAGTGAGGACATGATGAAAGCCGTATTAATACTTGTGTGTGTGGCTGCCCTGATCAGTTCATCAATGGAATGTGCACGAATTTTGCCTTTTCCTTGTAAGTTTAAGGGAGAGGTAAGTATCAAGAAGTGACACACGGGAGATAGCTTTCAAAGGAGTGGCACAAATATTATCGTACAGAAGAGTGGCAATGTCAAAAGAGTTATCAATCCGCATGGCGATATCCCTATTGATCTCATGTTTATACTTTTGAATATGTCACTGCTTTAAACTGTACTTATGTCACTCCTTTATGACTGTTACATCGTTTGTTTTTAACATGTCCGTAATGGACCAATAGTTCAATTAGTTATAGAGATTAGATGCAAACATTTCGATTCGGTGGTAGCCTGGACAACAGTAAAATAACCAGGTTTGTTTGTAGGTAAGTAGGTAGTTGGAATGGTATGTTATTGCATGGGTATATTATATGGGTAGGTATGTGGGTAGGCAGTTACGTAGGTAGATAGGCAGTAGGTGATTTAGGTATTTAGAGAAATGGATGTGTGAATTTTGAATCAGGCAGGTGATTAGATAGATTCCTTACATGGTTATATTAATATAGACATATCACTAAAAAGAGCAGGCAGATTGGGTGCTCGGGATACTGAAAGACTGGTGGTCTGAATTGTTAAGTTCTTATACAGAGTAATTTACTGACACATTAAATAGATATAATATATCTATCTATTATATATTTCAGTAACTTGCAACCTATGGCATGACTAACTGACCAAACTATACACTATTCAGGCCTTAAATCTGGCAGGAAGGTGGCAATTGAGATAAGGAAGATGATGGTTACAATTAAAAGTTGTTTACTTCAAGCATGTATTTTTAAGAAATAACAATGTTTATTGCTATGTAACATCTGTATTTTTGCATGTTTCTTTCGTAATATATAGTACCGTCCATGTCATAAAAAGTAACCGTATCAAGCGTTCAGTTTGGTGCGTAGTGTTCTGGTGCGCATGAGTTCTGAAGCAAGACTGTAGTTTATTACATTTATTATATGAGAGAGAGAGAGAGAGGAAGGGGGAATCACATGATTGTTTATTCCGGGCAATGCCTGGTAGGTCATCTAGTATATAATAAGGTAAGAACCAATATGATTATAATCCTTTATAATTCATGTTCACCAAGCCTTTCAGAGCACGTCATACATAATTCACACAACTAGCACATGATTATTACATAAACCTATCATAACTCATCAAAAGATTCATTACATGACGTAAGTAAAATATGGCACACATCTAGGTAAACAGACGTGTGGGGGCGAATTGCGGTGGGCAAAAACGATCTAGTGTATCTTTCTCCCTTAGTTGGTATATGAACCATTTTTGAGTGAGTAGGCCAGTCAAAAAATACAACATGTTCAGGTTCACTAGACAATTAGGTACAAACATGATTGTAAGGGGTTCAGTTGAAGGCAAAGTGTATGACGGCTCTCTTCATGGTCCCTACTTTAAACGCTTTTGATGCGTTTTAAGCACCGAAACTGGGATCCAGATGCCGTGCATGGTTTAATGATATGCACTGTATTCGCCCTTATTGGAAGGGACAAGAAATGTTTCTTAGGACGGACATGAACTGTTAAAAGGCGCGTAAGGACATCGTTTGCACTTACAATTTCGGTGCGTAATACGCTTAAAGAGCCAGGACCATGGAAATGAGCTTTAATCCATTTTTTCTTTTTGGTACTTTCTCAGTGGTATGAATACGGCGCAGTTCTGACGGACTTAATTAGAAGGTATTCCTGCAAGTGTAAGAAAGGGAGCCTTAAGTGCAAGCCTTTTAAGTAACGTTACTGGTGATAACACTGCGGTGATGATGAAAGAAATGTAGGAGAGAATAAAACAAACAGACGTGCACAATTCTATTTCGTATGTTGATTTTACGATTGTGTGAGTGTGTCAGTGAATGGAATACATGTAGATTTGCCTTATTTCAGGAGTGTATAATATTAATATATCTTCTGTGTTATCATTTTAAAAAATAGTAATGGTTTTTACTTCTCGTCTAGTATTAAGTCGAAATTTCTCTTAAATGCAGATTTGTGGACTTAAAAACAATTATTATCAAAGAGAGACGGGAGTGATTATTTCTATCATAGAATCAAAAGTCCTGAAAAACGAGTAAGTGGTGTTGTTTTTATTTTGTGTATTTCGTATACCTCTTTAATTCCATTTCGTGAACGTGTCTGAGTGTCATTGCAGCTCGGTTACACGGAGCAGACACGTCGTCCCCACAGTGCAGCGCTGGTGGGCGTATTTTTTTTTTTGGGTAGGGGTGGGGGGGGGGGGGGTTAGGGACATGTTTTTATTCAATTTTGCCCCGGCAGCATGCACTTGGGATAAAAAAGAAAAAAAAGGACATTTTCCTTCAGCAGTTGAAAGAAAAATGGTGAAAATGCTCACCTTGTCATTAGTAAAGCCAAAGGCAAGAAACTGGACAGTACTAACAAAGATCCTTTGCTTCTTGTCATCAAGGGTTTCTTTCAAAAACAAGAATTCCTAACTTTAAGAAAGCCAGGGATTAACGTGAAGGAGAACAGTGATAATTGACATACCTATACAAATGCTTTGTAAAACTACCAGAAAAATATAATTCACTGTCAGTAAATTAACCAATGGGTGAAACATTTTATGAGAGAAAGTTCACCTTGTCGGAGCCAGAGTAAAATGCACAGAGACAAAATCGATAAAAATCTCGCCAAGGATACGATATTGTGTCTATTATGGATAAATGATTACTAATAGTACATAACTCATAAAACAAAGGGTGTCCAAGGAATGTATGGAGAGGGGAGATGCATCGAGCAGTATTTAATTTTCAACATTACTGTGACGCCCCCGTAAGTTTTCGGACAGAGACACGCCTTTGGACGGTTTTCACACTCATTTTATCCCACAGTTGTGTGCTATAAACTCTAACATGGCTTGTACTGCTCCAATTAACAAAGCTGAAGTAAAACAAATATATCTATTCATGAACATTCTAAGTGACCAAAAAAATAAATTTACTTACTATAACGTATAATATGACAAAAGAAAAGCAAAGGAGAAAAGTTTCTGAAAATTCAACGGACAATCTTCATTAAATCAATCATCAATAAAAACAATGCAAAGATCTGCGGACTAAACAATGATAGCTGAACAGTGGAAAAAAATCCGTATTTTTTCTGTATATTGGCTTTGTCAAGTTCGCCATTGTTTGCCCTTTCAGCGCATTGGCAAGCTGCAAGGCATTGTGGTCTCAAGGACAATAAAGATGAACAAAAGGACAGGCCGACTATAGACCTTGAGTTGAAACGAAAATGCAAGTTTGTCTGTAGATTTAATTAGGCAAACCACTCCATAGGAAATGTAAATAGGGAATAGCATAAAATGATGTGGTCGTTCGTAAAAATGCATAATTTAATCCATGTAAAATTCTGCTTTTCACATACTTTGTCAGCACTAACATGTTTCGTTTTTTCCTTCTCCGAAGAGCGTCCGTTAACTTTGTATTGGTAAGGATTGTTTCTCGCTTTTTAAAAATTTATATTTTACTCGGATAGCGGCCTCTTCGGCATGCTCTTCTCGATTTCCAACTGCCAAGTTGTATGTAAGTGAGGAATGTACACATGGGCCCTCCAATGTTTTTCGTCTTTATCCGAGAAGACTAGGTATTCGGTCCTATCTACTGTCGAATCGGGGACAGCAAAATATCAGAAAAATCCCTAAATTCCAACACGCTTCCACCGACTGGGAATAGAACCCAGTACCATCGACATGAGAGGTGGACACGTTACCTCTAGACCAAAGTGTTCTCATGGCCATAAACCTGTTATCATCAGTTTCTTTCCTAATGCCTTGAGATATCCACGCATGAGGTTTCTCCATTTTGTGCTAACATAAGTAAGATTATCCCAAGACACAGTATCAAGTTAAAAGTGGACACACGGCTAATGCCGCGTCACGACTGTTATATCCATAAAGCAATACAACCGACAAGTGAAGGCACCTGCTCCATCTCTTTTCCATCCACTAAAAAAGATGGCAGCAATTGGCGTGCCCACCTATTGCTGCGCCACTGCAGACGCAAAAAGAGCAATACCACTTTTCATTACAATCCGCACTAGCAGTACAAACAAGCAAGCACCATTTCCACCCTTTTGTCTCGCCTCGATGCACCATAGGTTGCAGAGTGACTTGACCTACTTCCCACACCAGTGTATCAAAAACAGTTCTATGATTATACAGCATCTGGATTTTAGTGTGAGATATATGAACTTAAACGGGACCCCGAGCATTGGGAAAGTCGCTGTCAATACTTCGAGCGGCCACATCAAAACTGAGACAGCTGGGGGAAAACTGATCTCGCGCACTATGTCAAAATAGACAGAAAACAGACTTGACTCTGTACCCCCATCAGCCTTTATACACAAAACAGTAAAAAACAGATTGAAAAAACACCAGAATCAATATCGGCAAAACTCGTATAGTTTATTTCTGACGATTTAGACATAATAGTTAGGACTCGGTGATTATGCAACCTGTTGAACCATTATGTCCCTAATGAAATCCAGGAACATTTATATTGGTAGTACATTGTAGATCTTGGTGTTCCTGATAGCAGACCAGAAACACTAAACAGCAAGACTTGTGTTTGCAGCGCGGTGAGGAAATGATGAAAGTCGTATTAATATTTCTTGTGTGTGTGGCTATCCTGATCACTTCAACACTGGAATGTCCACATCAAGGTTGCACGTTTCGGGGACAGGTTAGTATCAAGAACTGGGAAACGGGAGGCAGGTTCCAAAGGAATGCCAGAAACATTAATCGATTGGTTTACTCGGGATACTGTGACAGAGTGATAGTCCGATTTGTTAAGGATTTACACAGAAATGAAAGGCAAAGGTAATTTACTGACACATTAAACAGATAGATATAAGATAAGATAAGATAAGATAAGATAAGAACCTCTGTCTTAGTATAATCTATACTAATAAAAGTGAAACCTTACGACAATTACAGCGCGCCTTTGGCTACTCCTCCGTTAGTGCTGATTTGGTGGCCCTCAGATTTTATACAACGCTTAGTATAGACCGTGGTCGTGTCCCCGGCACTGAAAATAAAAAAAATAATTAACAACTCGCAGAACGTTTGTATTAGTTTCTAGGTTGCGACACATTGGCATTCGGTCTATTTTTTCGGCAAATGTACGTAATTGAGGTTGGTTCCGGTGTCGGGATCATCACACTCACAAAACAACTTCCGGTTACGATTGGTTTGAATGATGAGATTGAGTTCTAAGACTATCAAGTATGAAACTTTGTATGTGTGTTCTCAATGTGCCTAGACCAGGAAAAAGAAAGGGTCTCGAATTGGGAGATTGACGCTGCAGGGCCAAAAGTAAAGGTTTGTGTTTTCAATATGCCTAGGAAAATATTATAATATTTCTTTTCCATTAGCACACGACATTATCACTTCCTGTGATGTGCAAACAAACTAACCCACGCGCAAATCGTAGCCATTTGACGGATGCTGGCGGGACGCGCAGAATGTCAACGCGCAAAGCGGGAGCAGTAAATCTTATCTAAAAACAAACAAACAAACAAAAATAAAGCTAAAGGAACAGGCAAAATGAAGCAGGTCCATAATAATCATCCAGAACTGAAACTAATAAATCCATTTATCCCGGGCAAGGCCGGGAACTCAACTGATCTTTTATAATTCACTTTCACAGAACGTTCAGAGCAAGTCATACATAGTCCACACATCAAACGCATCATTACATAAACGCATCATAACTCATGTAGCGATTCAATACATTGATGACGTAACATGGCATGCAACCTTAGTAAAATATGACACACATCTAGGTATATAGACTTGTGGAAGCAAATTGTGGAGGGCATAAACGATCTAGTGTGTCCTTCTCTCTTAGTTGGTAGATGTACTGTTTACTGAGTGAGTAGGCGAGTTAAAAAATACAAAATGTTCAGGTCCACAAGGAAATTAGGTACAAAAGTATACGGGTTTTAGTTGAAGCCAAAGTGTATGAGGAACACTGATACAAGGACTTAACCACAAATCACTTTAATTGCTATGATTAATCATTTGAACATCATTTGATCCATGTCTAAAGGCTCTTTTCCATGTTATATATCTCAAAAGCTTTTGATGCGCTTTATGCGCCGAAACTGGGGTCCAGACGCCGTGCATAGTTTGAAAATAAAATATGCATTGCATTCCAGGTTCTTCCAAGGCATAATACTTGCTCCCTTAGGACGGAAGTAAAATATTAAAATGTTCTCGATGACGCCATTGTCGATTTAGGTGAAGGCATCGTCTGCCCCTACAGTTTCGGTCCGTAATACGCACGCATAACGCACAAAGAGCCATGACCATGGAAGGGAGATTTAATCCATAATTATTCATGTCTTAATCTTCTGCATCTTCTCAGACGTATGACGATGGTGTTGTGGTACCGGATTTTATTTACAAGTACACTTGCAGGTGCTCATATGGGTCAATTACGTGTAAGCCTTTCAAGTAAAATACAGGTGATAACACAGCCATGGTGCTGGAACACATTCAGTAGAGAATAAAACAAATACATGTGCAAAATTCTAATTCATGTGTTCATTTTATATTTGTGTAAGGGAATGAAAGTACATCTTCTGTCTTCTCATTTTAAAGAATACCGTAGTAATTGTTTTTACCTTTCATCTAAGTTGAGATGTGGCCCTGAAAACAGTGACATTGCGTATCTACATTATTTTTTTCCCATAAAGAGACCAGGTGTGATTATTTGTACCGCAGAATCAAAAGTTCTGATCAGCGAGTTCAGCATGCATTTGGGATAACAAAAGACGTATTCCTTCAGCAGTTGAAAGAAAAATTGTGAAAATGAACAGCTCATCAGTAGGAAAGCCAATGGCTTTTTCTCACCCATGGTTTGTTTCAAAAGCCAGAATCCCTATGTTTAAGAAAGCCAAGGACCAACGTGAGGGAGAACAGTGATAATTGACATACCTACACAAATGCTTTGGAAAACTACCAGAGAAATATAATTCACTGTCAGTAAATTAACCAACGGGTGAAACATTTTATGAGAGAAAGTTCACTTTGTCTGAGAAAGAGTCAAATGCATAGAGACAAAATCGCCGAGAACTTCGGCAAGGATATGATATTGTGTGTATCACACATCTTGGATAAATGCTTACCGTATACTTGACAAAAAACAATGGGTGTCCATGGAATGTATGTGGAAGGGAGATGTATCGGGTAATATTTAGTTTTCAAAACTACTGTCGCGTCCCCGTAAGTTTTAAGAAAGAGACACGGCCTTCGACTATTTTCATACTCATTTGTCCCACATTTGAGTCCTGTAAACTCTAACATGGCTTCCATGGCTTCATAATTTGATAATGAACATAGGTTAAGTAAGAGAAATATAATTATTTATTCATGAACGTTCTAATTGCACACACACACAAACACACACAAAATATCCACAACGTAAATGATGAAAGAAAAGCACATGGAAAAGTTTATTAAAAGCGACAATCTTCTTTAAAATCGAGCATGAATAAAAACGATGCAAGATTTGCGGACTAAAGAATTAAAATCTGAACACTCAAAAAAAACAACAACAACAACAACATATTTTTTCTGTTTACTGTCTTTGTAAAATTTGCAATTGTTACTGGACAACAAAGATAAACAATAGCACAGCCGACTATAGACCTTTAAACGAAAATGCTAGTTTGTCTGTAGATTTATTTTACTACCCACCCCATAGGGAAATCTAAATATGGTTTAGATATGTTAACAAGATGATCTCGTCATTAGTATTAGTAAATGTGCATAATCTGTACAGCACTAACATGTTTCATTCTCCGAAGAATGTCCGTACTTTTTGTATTGGCAAGAATTGTTTCTTTATTTTAAATTTTTGTTGGGGCATGGAGGTCTTCTGCATGGACGCTCTTCTCGATTTCCAGCTGCAAAAATATATGTAAGTTGGGAACGTGCACATGGATTCTAGTCTTTATCCAAGAAGGCTATGTGTTCGATCCTATCTACAGTCGAATCAGGGACAGCAAAATATCAGAAAAGTCCCAACATTCCAAACGCTTCCATCGACCGGGAATAGAACCCAGTACCATCGACATAAGAGGTGAACACTTTACCTGTAGACCAAGGTGTTCCCGTGGCCATAAACCTGTTATCATCAGTTTTTTCCCTAATGCCTTGAGATATCCACGCATGAGGTTTCTCCGTTTTGTGCAAACATCAGTAAGATTATCCCAAGACACAGTATCAAGTTAAAAGTAGACACACGGCTAATGCCACGTCATGACTGTTATATCCATAAAGCAATACAACCGACAAGTGAAGGCACTTGCTCCATCTCTTTTCCATCCACTAAAAAAGATGGCAGCAATTGGCGTGCCCATCTAGTGCTGTGGTACTGCAGACAAAAGGATAGGAGGGCACGCCATTATTCATTACAACCCACACTATTAGTAAAATACAAATACCCATCATTTTTCAACCTTTTTTTTTTCTCGAAATCTTGTCTATCAAAAAAGCTAAATGATTATACAGTATCTAGATTTTAGTGTGAGATCTAAACTATGAAGTTAAAGGGGACCCCGAGCATTGGGAAACTGAAACAAGTCTCAGTCAATACTTCGAGCGCCTGCCTCAAAACTGAGACAACTGGCGGAAAACTGATCTCGCGCACTATGTCAAAATAGACAGAAAACAGACTTGACTCTGTACTCCCACCAGCTTTTATATACAAAACAGTTAAAAACGGATTAAAAAAAAAAGAAACAACAGAATCAATATTGGCAAAAACTCTTCTACTTTATTTCTGAAGATTTAGATATATAACTGTTAAGAATCGGTGGTTATGCAACCTGTTGAACCATTATGTCCCTAATGAAATGAAGTAACACAGATTGGTAGTACATGGTAGACCTCGGTGTTTCTAACAGTTAGTAGACCAGAAACACTACACAGCAAGACTTGTGTGTGCAGCACAGTGAGGACATGATGAAAGCCGTATTAATACTTGTGTGTGTGGCTGTCCTGATCAGTTCATCAATGGAATGTGCACGAATTTTGCCTTTTCCTTGTAAGTTTAAGGGAGAGGTAAGTATCAAGAAGTGACACACGAGAGATAGCTTTCAAAGGAGTGGCACAAATATTATCGTACAGAAGAGTGGCAATGTCAAAAGAGTTATCAATCCGCATGGCGATATCCCTATTGATCTCATCTGTATACTTTTGAATATGTCACTGCTTTAAACTGTACTTATGTCACTCCTTTATGACTGTTACATCGTTTTTTTTTAACATGTCCGTAATGGACCAATAGTTCAATTAGTTATAGAGATTAGATGCAAACATTTCGATTCGGTGGTAGCCTGGACAACAGTAAAATAACCAGGTTTGTTTGTAGGTAAGTAGGTAGTTGGAATGGTATGTTATTGCATGGGTATATTATATGGGTAGGTATGTGGGTAGGCAGTTACGTAGGTAGATAGGCAGTAGGTGATTTAGGTATTTAGGGAAATGGATGTGTGAATTTTGAATCAGGCAGGTGATTAGATAGATTCGTTACATGGTTATATTAATATAGACATATCACTAAAAAAAGCAGGCAGATTGGGTGCTCGGGATACTGACAGACTGGTGGTCCGAATTGTTAAGTTCTTATACAGAGTAATTTACTGACACATTAAATAGATATAATATATCTATCTATTATATATTTCAGTAACTTGCAACCTATGGCATGACTAACTGACCAAACTATACACTATTCAGGCCTTAAATCTGGCAGGAAGGTGGCAATTGAGATAAGGAAGATGATGGTTACAATTAAAAGTTGTTTACTTCAAGCATGTATTTTTAAGAAATAACAATGTTTATTGCTATGTAACATCTGTATTTTTGCATGTTTGTTTCGTAATGTATAGTACCGTCCATGTCATAAAAAGTAACCGTATCAAGCGTTCAGTTTGGTGCGTAGTGTTCTGGTGCGCATGAGTTCTGAAGCAAGACTGTAGTTTATTACATTTATTATATGAGAGAGAGAGAGAGAGGAAGGGGGAATCACATGATTGTTTATTCCGTGCAATGCCTGGTAGGTCATCTAGTATAAGATAAGGTAAGAACCAATATGATTATAATCCTTTATAATTCATGTTCACCAAGCCTTTCAGAGCACGTCATACATAATTCACACAACTAGCACATGATTATTACATAAACCTATCATAACTCATCAAAAGATTCATTACATGACGTAAGTAAAATATGGCACACATCTAGGTAAACAGACGTGTGGAGGCGAATTGCGGTGGGCAAAAACGATCTAGTGTGTCTTTCTCCCTTAGTTGGTAGATGAACCATTTTTGAGTGAGTAGGCCAGTCAAAAAATACAACATGTTCAGGTTCACTAGACAATTAGGTACAAACATGATTGTAAGGGGTTCAGTTGAAGGCAAAGTGTATGACGGCTCTCTTCATGGTCCCTACTTTAAACGCTTTTGTTGCGTTTTAAGCACCGAAACTGGGATCCAGATGCCGTGCATGGTTTAATGATATGCACTGTATTCGCGCTTATTGGAAGGGACAAGAAATGTTTCTTAGGACGGACATGAACTGTTAAAAGGCGCGTAAGGACATTGTGTGCACTTACAATTTCGGTGCGTAATACGCTTTAAGAGCCAGGACCATGGAAATGAGCTTTAATCCATTTTTTCTTTTTGGTACTTTCTCAGTGGTATGAATACGGCGCAGTGCTGACGGACTTAATTAGAAGGTATTCCTGCAAGTGTAAGAAAGGGAGCCTTAAGTGCAAGCCTTTTAAGTAACGTTACTGGTGATAATACTGCGGTGATGATGAAAGAAATGTAGGTGAGAATAAAACAAACAGACGTGCACAATTCTATTTCGTATGTTCATTTTACGATTGTGTGAGTGTGTCAGTGAATGGAATACATGTAGATTTGCCTTATTTCAGGAGTGTATAATATTAATATATCTTCTGTGTTATCATTTTAAAAAATAGTAATTGTTTTTACTTCTCGTCTAGTATTAAGTCGAAATTTCTCTTAAGTGCAGATTTGTGGACTTAAAAACAATTATTATCAAAGAGAGACGGGAGTGATTATTTCTATCATAGAATCAAAAGTCCTGAAAAACGAGTAAGTGGTGTTGTTTTTATTTTGTGTATTTCGTATACCTCTTTAATTCCATTTCGTGAACGTGTCTGAGTGTCATTGCAGCTCGGTTACACGGAGCAGACACGTCGTCCCCACAGTGCAGCGCTGGTGGGCGTATTTTTTTTTTTGGGTAGGGGTGGGGGGGGGGGGGTTAGGGACATGTTTTTATTCAATTTTGCCCCGGCAGCATGCACTTGGGATAAAAAAAAAAAAAAAGGACATTTTCCTTCAGCAGTTGAAAGAAAAATGGTGAAAATGCTCAGCTTGTCATTAGTAAAGCCAAAGGCAAGAAACCGGACAGTACTGACAAAGATCCTTTGCTTCTTGTCATCAAGGGTTTCTTTCAAAAACAAGAATTCCTAACTTTAAGAAAGCCAGGGATTAACGTGAAGGAGAACAGTGATAATTGACATACCTATACAAATGCTTTGTAAAACTACCAGAAAAATATAATTCACTGTCAGTAAATTAACCAATGGGTGAAACATTTTATGAGAGAAAGTTCACCTTGTCGGAGCCAGAATAAAATGCACAGAGACAAAATCGATAAAAATCTCGCCAAGGATACGATATTGTGTCTATTATGGATAAATGATTACTAATAGTACATAACTCATAAAACAAAGGGTGTCCAAGGAATGTATGGAGAGGGGAGATGCATCGAGCAGTATTTAATTTTCAACATTACTGTGACGCCCCCGTAAGTTTTCGGACAGAGACACACCCTTGGACGGTTTTCACACTCATTTTATCCCACAGTTGTGTGCTATAAACTCTAACATGGCTTGTACTGTTCCAATTAACAAAGCTGAAGTAAAACAAATATATCTATTCATGAACATTCTAAGTGACCAAAAAAATAAATTTACTTACTATAACGTATAATATGACAAAAGAAAAGCAAAGGAGAAAAGTTTCTGAAAATTCAACGGACAATCTTCATTAAATCAATCATCAATAAAAACAATGCAAAGATCTGCGGACTAAACAATGATAGCTGAACAGTGGAAAAAAATCCGTATTTTTTCTGTATATTGGCTTTGTCAAGTTCGCCATTGTTTGCCCTTTTCAGCGCATTGGCAAGCTGCAAGGCATTGTGGTCTCAAGGACAATAAAGATGAACAAAAGGACAGGCCGACTATAGACCTTGAGTTGAAACGAAAATGCAAGTTTGTCTGTAGATTTAATTAGGCAAACCACTCCATAGGAAATGTAAATAGGGAATAGCATAAAATGATGTGGTCGTTCGTAAAAATGCATAATTTAATCCATGTAAAATTCTGCTTTTCACATACTTTGTCAGCACTAACATGTTTCGTTTTTTCCTTCTCCGAAGAGCGTCCGTTAACTTTGTATTGGTAAGGATTGTTTCTCGCTTTTTAAAAATTTATATTTTACTCGGATAGCGGCCTCTTCGGCATGCTCTTCTCGATTTCCAACTGCCAAGGTGTATGTAAGTGAGGAATGTACACATGGGCCCTCCAATGTTTTTCGTCTTTATCCGAGAAGACTAGGTATTCGGTCCTATCTACTGTCGAATCGGGGACAGCAAAATATCAGAAAAATCCCTAAATTCCAACACGCTTCCACCGACTGGGAATAGAACCCAGTACCATCGACATGAGAGTTGAACACGTTACTTCTAGACCAAAGTGTTCTCATGGCCATAAACCTGTTATCACCAGTTTCTTTCCTAATGCCTTGAGATATCCACGCATGAGGTTTCTCCATTTTGTGCTAACATAAGTAAGATTATCCCAAGACACAGTATCAAGTTAAAAGTGGACACACGGCTAATGCCGCGTCACGACTGTTATATCCATAAAGCAATACAACCGACAAGTGAAGGCACCTGCTCCATCTCTTTTCCATCCACTAAAAAAGATGGCAGCAATTGGCGTGCCCACCTAGTGCTGTGCCACTGCAGACAAAAGGATAGGAGGGCACGCCATTATTCATTACAACCCACACTATTAGTAAAATACAAATACCCATCATTTTTCAACCTTTTTTTTTTCTCGAAATCTTGTCTATCAAAAAAGCTCAATGATTATACAGTATCTAGATTTTAGTGTGAGATCTAAACTATGAAGTTAAAGGGGACCCCGAGCATTGGGAAACTGAAACAAGTCTCAGTCAATACTTCGAGCGCCTGCATCAAAACTGAGACAACTGGCGGAAAACTGATCTCGCGCACTATGTCAAAATAGACAGAAAACAGACTTGACTCTGTACTCCTACCAGCTTTTATATACAAAACAGTTAAAAACGGACTGAAAAAAAAAAGAAAGAACAGAATCAATATTGGCAAAAACTCTTCTACTTTATTTCTGAAGATTTAGATATATAACTGTTAAGACTCGGTGGTTATGCAACCTGTTGAACCATTATGTCCCTAATGAAATGAAGTAACACAGATTGGTAGTACATGGTAGACCTAGGTGTTTCTAACAGTTAGTAGACCAGAAACACTAAACAGCAAGACTTGTGTGTGCAGCACAGTGAGGACATGATGAAAGCCGTATTAATACTTGTGTGTGTGGCTGTCCTGATCAGTTCATCAATGGAATGTGCACGAATTTTGCCTTTTCCTTGTAAGTTTAAGGGAGAGGTAAGTATCAAGAAGTGACACACGGGAGATGGCTTTCAAAGGAGTGGCACAAATATTATCGTACAGAAGAGTGGCAATGTCAAAAGAGTTATCAATCCGCATGGCGATATCCCTATTGATCTCATCTGTATACTTTTGAATATGTCACTGCTTTAAACTGTACTTATGTCACTCCTTTATGATTGTTACATCGTTTTTTTTTAACATGTCCCTAATGGACCAATAGTTCAATTAGTTATAGAGATTAGATGCAAACATTTCGATTCGGTGGTAGCGTGGACAACAGTAAAATAACCAGGTTTGTTTGTAGGTAAGTAGGTAGTTGGAATGGTATGTTATTGCATGGGTATATTATATGGGTAGGTATGTGGGTAGGCAGTTACGTAGGTAGATAGGCAGTAGGTGATTTAGGTATTTAGAGAAATGGGTGTGTGAATTTTGAATCAGGCAGGTGATTAGATAGATTCGTTACATGGTTATATTAATATAGACATATCACTAAAAAAAGCAGGCAGATTGGGTGCTCGGGATACTGACAGACTGATGGTCCGAATTGTTAAGTTCTTATACAGAGTAATTTACTGACACATTAAATAGATATAATATATCTATCTATTATATATTTCAGTAACTTGCAACCTATGGCATGACTAACTAACCAAACTATACACTATTCAGGCCTTAAATCTGGCAGGAAGGTGGCAATTGAGATAAGGAAGATGATGGTTACAATTAAAAGTTGTTTACTTCAAGCATGTATTTTTAAGAAATAACAATGTTTATTGCTGTGTAACATCTGTATTTTTGCATGTTTGTTTCGTAATATATAGTACCGTCCATGTCATAAAAAGTAACCGTATCAAGCGTTCAGTTTGGTGCGTAGTGTTCTGGTGCGCATGAGTTCTGAAGCAAGACTGTAGTTTATTACATTTATTATATGAGAGAGAGAGAGAGAGAGAGGAAGGGGGAATCACATGATTGTTTATTCCGGGCAATGCCTGGTAGGTCATCTAGTATAAGATAAGGTAAGAACCAATATGATTATAATCCTTTATAATTCATGTTCACCAAGCCTTTAAGAGCACATCATACATAATTCACACAACTAGCACATGATTATTACATAAACCTATCATAACTCATCAAAAGATTCATTACATGACGTAAGTAAAATATGGCACACATCTAGGTAAACAGACGTGTGGAGACGAATTGCGGTGGGCAAAAACGATCTAGTGTGTCTTTCTCCCTTAGTTGGTAGATGAACCATTTTTGAGTGAGTAGGCCAGTCAAAAAATACAAAACGTTCAGGTTCACTAGACAATTAGGTACAAACATGATTGTAAGGGGTTCAGTTGAAGGCAAAGTGTATGACGGCTCTCTTCATGGTCCCTACTTTAAACGCTTTTGATGCGTTTTAAGCACCGAAACTGGGATCCAGATGTCGTGCATGGTTTAATGATATGCACTGTATTCGCGCTTATTGGAAGGGACAAGAAATGTTTCTTAGGACGGACATGAACTGTTAAAAGGCGCGAAACACATCGTGTGCACTTACAATTTCGGTGCGTAATACGGTTAAAGAGCCAGGACCATGGAAATGAGCTTTAATCCATTTTTTCTTTTTGGTACTTTCTCAGTGGTATGAATACGGCGCAGTGCTGACGGACTTAATTAGAAGGTATTCCTGCAAGTGTAAGAAAGGGAGCCTTAAGTGCAAGCCTTTTAAGTAACGTTACTGGTGATAACACTGCGGTGATGATGAAAGAAATGTAGGAGAGAATAAAACAAACAGACGTGCACAATTCTATTTCGTATGTTCATTTTACGATTGTGTGAGTGTGTCAGTGAATGGAATACATGTAGATTTGCCTTATTTCAGGAGTGTATAATATTAATATATCTTCTGTGTTATCATTTAAAAAAAAAGTAATTGTTTTTACTTCTCGTCTAATATTAAGTCGAAATTTCTCTTAAGTGCAGATTTGTGGACTTAAAAACAATTATTATCAAAGAGAGACGGGAGTGATTATTTCTATCATAGAATCAAAAGTCCTGAAAAACGAGTAAGTGGTGTGGTTTTTATTTTGTGTATTTCGTATACCTCTTTAATTCCATTTCGTGAACGTGTCTGAGTGTCATTGCAGCTCGGTTACACGGAGCAGACACGTCGTCCCCACAGTGCAGCGCTGGTGGGCGTATTTTTTTTTTTGGGTAGGGGTGGGGGGGGGAGGTTAGGGACATGTTTTTATTCAATTTTGCCCCGGCAGCATGCACTTGGGATAAAAAAGAAAAAAAAGGACATTTTCCTTCAGCAGTGGAAAGAAAAATGGTGAAAATGCTCAGCTTGTCATTAGTAAAGCCAAAGGCAAGAAACCGGACAGTACTGACAAAGATCCTTTGCTTCTTGTCATCAAGGGTTTCTTTCAAAAACAAGAATTCCTAACTTTAAGGAAGCCAGGGATTAACGTGAAGGAGAACAGTGATAATTGACATACCTATACAAATGCTTTGTAAAACTACCAGAAAAATATAATTCACTGTCAGTAAATTAACCAATGGGTGAAACATTTTATGAGAGAAAGTTCACCTTGTCGGAGCCAGAGTAAAATGCACAGAGACAAAATCGATAAAAATCTCGCCAAGGATACGATATTGTGACTATTATGGATAAATGATTACTAATAGTACATAACTGATAAAACAAAGGGTGTCCAAGGAATGTATGGAGAGGGGAGATGCATCGAGCAGTATTTAATTTTCAACATTACTGTGACGCCCCCGTAAGTTTTCGGACAGAGACACGCCCTTGGACGGTTTTCACACTCATTTTATCCCACAGTTGTGTGCTGTAAACTCTAACATGGCTTGTACTGCTCCAATTAACAAAGCTGAAGTAAAACAAATATATCTATTCATGAACATTCTAAGTGACCAAAAAAATAAATTTACTTACTATAAGGTATAATAATAATAATAATAATAATAATATATTGCATTTATATAGCGCCCAATCCCGTCGATGACAAGCTCTGGGCGCTTTAACAAACTCTTACACACACACGCACACACGCATACACAAAAGAAATTCAAAAATATTTACTCTTGTTCCTGCCGAAAAACACCTAGCCTAGTTTGTCTGAAAGAAATGGGTCTTCAGATGGCGTTGAAAGAACCAATGTCATTAATTTCCCTGGTTGTCTTTGGAAGAGTGTGCCAGATGGTAGGGCCAAGAAATGAAAAGGACTTTTCTCCTACAGTGGACAGATTCATTTTAGGTACTTTCAATTTTGTAGTGTCAGATGATGATCTTAGTTGACGAGATGGAACATATTAATCAGTTAAATGAAATAGGTACGATGGAGCAGTATTATTGACACATTTGTGACAAATGGATGACAATTTGTACATTATTCTTTTCTCGACTGGCAGCCAGTGCAAACTCGGCAGAAGTGGCAGTGCTGAATCTCTTTTCTTTTTCTTCAAAACAAGTCTCGCTGCATTGTTTTGAGCAATTTGGAGTTTTCTACTATTTCTTTGTGAAATTCCAGCCAAAAGGGAGTTGCAATAGTCAAGCCTTGAAAGTACAAAAGAATTTACTAAAACAGCCGCAGTTTCAGTTGAAATAAGATGTCTGATTTTACCGATTTTCCAGATTTCCATGTATAGAATGCGAATGAGGTGACTAACCTGAGATGACATAGAAAGATTTGAATCAATGTAAACCCCTAGGTATTTTACTTTTTTTGAAATTTCTATTGAATTAGTGCCAATTATCATCTCAGATCTGTCCACTTCTTGCAGAACCCGCTCACGGCCTAATAAAATAATCTCAGTTTTATCCTCATTTAGAGCCAATTTGTTTTGGTTCATCCAGCTTTTAATTTCTGTTATATGACAAAAGAAAAGCAAAGGAGAAAAGTTTCTGAAAATTCAACGGACAATCTTCATTAAATCAATCATCAATAAAAACAATGCAAAGATCTGCGGACTAAACAATGATAGCTGAACAGTGGAAAAAAATCCGTATTTTTTCTGTATATTGGCTTTGTCAAGTTCGCCATTGTTTGCCCTTTCAGCGGTTTGGCAAGCTGCAAGGCATTGTGGTCTCAAGGACAATAAAGATGAACAAAAGGACAGGCCGACTATAGACCTTGAGTTGAAACGAAAATGCAAGTTTGTCTGTAGATTTAATTAGGCAAACCACTCCATAGGAAATGTAAATAGGGAATAGCATAAAATGATGTGGTCGTTCGTAAAAATGCATAATTTAATCCATGTAAAATTCTGCTTTTCACATACTTTGTCAGCACTAACATGTTTCGTTTTTTCCTTCTCCGAAGAGCGTCCGTTAACTTTGTATTGGTAAGGATTGTTTCTCGCTTTTTAAAAATTTATATTTTACTCGGATAGCGGCCTCTTCGGCATGCTCTTCTCGATTTCCAACTGCCAAGGTGTATGTAAGTGAGGAATGTACACATGGGCCCTCCAATGTTTTTCGTCTTTATCCGAGAAGACTAGGTATTCGGTCCTATCTACTGTCGAATCGGGGACAGCAAAATATCAGAAAAATTGCAAAATTCCAACACGCTTGCAACGACTGGGAATAGAACCCAGTACCATCGACATGAGACACGTTACCTCTAGACCAAAGTGTTCTCATGGCCATAAACCTGTTATCATCAGTTTCTTTCCTAATGACTTGAGACATCCACGCATGAGGTTTCTCCATTTTGTGCAGCCATCACCAAGACTATCCCAAGACACAGTATCAAGTTAAAAGTGGACACACGGCTAATGCCGCGTCACGACTGTTATATCCATAAAGCAATACAACCGGCAAGTGAAGCCACCTGCTCCATCTTTTTTCCATCCACTAAAAGATGGCAGCAATTGGCGTGCCCACCTATTGCTGCGCCACTGCAGACACAAAGAGAGCAATGCCACTTTTCATTACAATCCGCACTAGCAGTACAAACAAGTACGCACCATTTCCACCCTTTTGTCTGGCCTCGATGCACCATAGGTTGCAGAGTGACTTGACCTACTTCCCACACCAGTGTATCAAAAACGGTTCTATGATTATACAGCATCTGGATTTTAGTGTGAGATATATGAAGTTAAACGGGGCCCCGAGCATTGGGAAAGTCGCTGTCAATACTTCGAGCGGCCGCATCAAAACTGAGACAGCTGGCGGAAAACTGATCTCGCGCACTATGTCAAAATAGACAGAAAAAAGACTTGACTCTGTACCCCCACCAGCCTTTATACACAAAACAGTAAAATACAGATTGAAAAAACATCAGAATCAATATCGGCAAAACCCGTATAGTTTATTTCTGACGATTTAGACATAACAGTTAGGACTCGGTGATTATGCAACCTGTTGAACCATTATGTCCCTAATGAAATCCAGGAACATTTATATTGGTAGTACATTGTAGATCTTGGTGTTTCTGATAGCAGACCAGAAACACTAAACAGCCAGAATTGTGTGTGCAGCGCGGTGAGGAAATGATGAAAGGCGTATTAATATTTTTTGTGTGTGTGGCTATCCTGTTCACTTCAACACTGGAATGTCCACTTCAAAGTTGCACGGTTCGGGGACAGGTTAGTATCAAGAACTGGGAAACGGGAGGTAGGTTCCAAAGGAATGCCAGAAACATTAATCGATTGGTTTACTCGGGATACTGTGACAGACTGATAATCCGATTTGTTAAGGATTTACACAGAAATGAAAGGCAAAGGTAATTTACTGACACATTAAACAGATAGATATAAGATAAAATAAGATAAGATAAGAACCTCTGTCTTGGTATAATCTATACTAATAAAAGTGAAACCTTACGACAATTGCAGCGCGCCTTTCGCTACCCCTCCGTTAATGCTGATTTGGTGGCCCTCAGATTTTATACAAATCTTAGTATAGACCGTGGTCGTGTCCCCGGCACTGAAAATAAACAAAATAATTAACAACTCGCAGAACATTTATCTTAGTTTCTAGGTTGCGACACATTGGCGTTCGGTCGATTTTTTCGGCAAATGTACGTAATTGAGGTTGGTTCCGGTATCGGGATCATCACACTCACAAAACAACTTCCGGTTACGACTGGTTTGAATGATGAGATTGAGTTCTAAGACTATCAAGTATGAAACATTGTATGTGTGTTCTCAATGTGCCTAGACCAGGAAAAAGAAAGGGTCTCGAATTGGGAGATTGACGCTGCAGGGCCTAGGAAAATATTATAATATTTCTTTTCCATTAACACATGACGTCATCACTTCCTGCGATGTGCAAACAAACTAACCCGTGCGCAAATCGTAGCCATTTGACGGATGCTGGCGGGACGCGCAGAATGTCAACGCGCAAATGGGGAGCAGTAAAACGTATCTAAAAACAAACAAACAAACAAAAATAAAGCTAAAGGAACAGGCAAAATGAAGCGTGTCCATAATAATCACCCAGAACTGAAACTAATAAATCCATTTATCCCGGGCAGGGCCGGGAACTCAGCTAGTCTTTTATAATTCACTTTCACAGAACGTTCAGAGTAAGTCATACATAGTCCACACATCAAACGCATCATTACATAAACGCATCATAACTCATGTAGCGATTCATTACATTGATGACGTAACATGACATGGAACCTTAGTAAAATATGGCACACATCTAGGTAAACAGACTTGTGGGGGCGAATTGTGGAGGGCATAAAAGATCTAGTGTGTCTTTCTCTCTTAGTTGGTAGATGTACTGTTTACTGAGTGAGTAGGCGAGTTAAAAAATACAAAATGTTCAGGTCCACAAGGAAATTAGGTACAAGAGTTAACCACAAATCACTTTACTTGCTACGATTAATCTTTTGAACATCATTTGATCCATGTCTAAAGGCTCTTTTCCATGTTGTATACCTCAAAAACTTTTGATACGCTTTATGCACCGAAACTGGGGTCCAGACGCCGTGCATAGTTTGAAAATAAAATATGCATTGTATTCGATGTTCTTCCAAGGCATAATAATTGCTCCCTTAGAAAGGACGTAAAATATTAAAATGTTCTCGATGACGCCATTGTCGATTTAGGTGAAGGCATCGTCTGCCCCTACAGTTTCGGTCCCTAATACGCACGCATAACGCACAAAGAGCGACGACCATGGAAGGGAGATTTAATCCATAATTATTCATGTCTTAATCTTTTGCATCTTCTCAGACGTATGACCACGGTAGGGTGGTACAGGAGTATCTTTACCATTACACCTGCAGGTGCAAAGATGGGTCAGTTAGGTGTAAGCCTTTCAAATAAAATACAGGTGATAACACAGCCATGATGCTGGAACACATTCAGTAGAGAATAAAACAAATACATGTGCAAAATTCTAATTCATGTGTTCATTTTATATTTGTGTAAGGGAATGAAAGTACATCTTCTGTCTTCTCATTTTAAAGAATACCGTAGTAATTGTTTTTACCTTCCATCTAAGTTGAGACGATATTTCTCGTACGTGCAGATTTGTGGCCCTGAAAACAGTGACATTGCGTATCTACATTTTTTCCCATAAAGAGACCAGGTGTGATTATTTGTACCGCAGAATCAAAAGTTCTGATCAGCGAGTTCAGCATGCATTTGGGATAACAAAAGACGTATTCCTTCAGCAGTTGAAAGAAAAATTGTGAAAATGAACAGCTCATCAGTAGGAAAGCCAATGGCTTTTTCTCACCCATGGTTTGTTTCAAAAGCCAGAATCCCTATGTTTAAGAAAGCCAAGGACCAACGTGAGGGAGAACAGTGATAATTGACATACCTACACAAATGCTTTGGAAAACTACGAGAGAAATATAATTCACGGTCAGTAAATTAACCAATGGCTGAAACATTTTATGAGAGAAAGTTCACTTTCTCTGAGAAATAGTCAAATGCATAGAGACAAAGAGGGCGAGAACTTCGGCAAGGATATGATATTGTGTGTATCACACATCTTGGATAAATGCTTACCGCATACTTGACCAAAAAAAAATGGTGACCATGGAATGTATGTGGAAGGGAGATGCATCGGGTAATATTTAGTTTTCAAAACTACTGTCGCGTCCCCGTAAGTTTTAAGAAAGAGACACGGCCTTCGACAATTTTCATAATCATTTGTCCCACATTTGAGTCCTGTAAACTCTAACATGGCTTCCATGGCTTCATAATTTGATAATGAACATAGGCTAAGTAAGAGAAATATAATTATTTATTCATGAACGTTCTAAGTGCACACACACACACACACACACACAAAATATCCACAACGTAAATGATGAAAGAAAAGCACATGGAAAAGTTTATTAAAAGCGACAATTGTCTTTAAAATCGAGCATGAATAAAAACGATGCAAGATTTGCGGACTAAAGAATTAAAAACTGAACAGTCAAAAAAAAAAAAAACGACAACGTATTTTGTCTGTTTACTGTCTTTGTAAAATTCGCAATTGTTACGGTTTCAGCGCATTGGCAGGGCATTGTGGGCACCGGGACAACAAAGATAAACAATAGCACAGCCGATTATAGACCTTTAAACGAAAATGCTAGTTTGTCTGTAGATTTATTTTACTACCCACCCCATAGGGAAATCTAAATATGGTTTAGATATGTTAACAAGATGATGTCGTCATTAGTATTAGTAAATGTGCATAATCTGTACAGCACTAACATGTTTCATTCTCCGAAGAATGTCCTTTCTTTTTGTATTGGCAAGAATTGTTTCTTTATTTTAAATTTTTGTTGGGGCATGGAGGTCTTCTGCATGGACGCTCTTCTCGATTTCCAGCTGCCAAAATATATGTGAGTGGGGAACGTGCACATGGATTCTACGACTTTTTCGTCCTTATCCAAGTTTCTTTCCTAATGCCTTGAGATATCCACGCATGAGGTTTCTCCATTTTGTGCAAACATCAGTAAGATTATCCCAAGACACAGTATCAAGTTAAAAGTAGACACACGGCTAATGCCACGTCATGACTGTTATATCCATAAAGCAATACAACCGACAAGAGAAGGCAGCTGCTCCATCTCTTTTCCATCCACTACAAAAGATGGCAGCAATTGGCGTGCCCACCTAGTGCTGTGCCACTGCAGACAAAAGGATAGGAGGGCACGCCATTATTCATTACAACCCACACTATTAGTAAAATAAAAATACCCATCATTTTTCAACCTTTTTTTTTTTCTCGAAATCTTGTCTATCAAAAAAGCTCAATGATTATACAATATATTAGATTTTAGGGTGAGATCTAAACTATGAAGTTAAAGGGGACCCCGAGCATTGGGAAACTGAAACAAGTCTCAGTCAATACTTCGAGCGCCTGCATCAAAACTGAGACAGCTGGCGGAAAACTGATCTCGCGCACTATGTCAAAATAGACAGAAAACAGTCTTGAATCTGTACTCCTACCAGCTTTTATATACAAAACAGTTAAAAACGGATTGAAAAAAAAAAAGAAAGAACAGAATCAATATTGGCAAAAACTCTTCTACTTTATTTCTGAAGATTTAGATACATAACTGTTAGGACTCGGTGGTTATGCAACCTGTTGAACCATTATGTCCCTAATGAAATGAAGTAACACAGATTGGTAGTACATTGTAGACCTCGGTGTTTCTAACAGTTAGTAGACCAGAAACACTAAACAGCAAGACTTGTGTGTGCAGCACAGTGAGGACATGATGAAAGGCCTATTGCTACTTGTGTGTGCGGCTGTCCTGATCAGTTCATCAATGGAATGTGCACGAATTTTGCCTATCCCTTGTAAGTTTAAGGGAGAGGTAAGTATCAAGAAGTGACACACGGGAGACAACTTTCAAAGGAGTGGCACAAATATTATCGTGACCGAGATTGACAATGTCAAAACAGTTATCATTATATCAAACCGCATGGCGAAATCCCTATTGATCTCATGTGTATACTTTTGAACATGTCACTGCTTTAAAACTGTACTATGTCACTCCTTTGTTGCTGCTATGTCTTTTTTTTTTCAGCACGTCCGTAATGGACCAATAGTTCAATTAGTTATAGAGATTAGATGCAAACATTTCGATTCGGTGGTAGCGTTGAGAAAAGTAGATAACCAGGTTTGATTGTGGGTAACTAGGTAGTTGGAATGGTATGTTACTGCATGGGTATATTATATGGGTAGGATATGTGGGTGGGTAGATAAGTAGGTAGATTGGCAGTAGGTGATTTAGGTATTTAGAGAAATGGATGTGTGAATTTTGAATCAGGCAGGTAATTATGTAGATTGGTTATGTTATGTGGTGATAACAAACAAAGAGAAGTCAGTTGTAGCCGGGAAGATAAGCAACCTTATTTTGGTAATATTTACAGGTCATTAGTTATATACAGTATCGCAGTAGATGTACATAATAATGCATAGAGTAATGAGGGTCACCAAATATCAATAAAGATAAAGTCATTCACACACTTTCATACTTTAGAATAGGTGACCTAATGTATTACCAACTCACTGAGAGTAATGCAACATGAAAAGTAATGTAAGTAAAGTGGTGGTGTTAATTAATCACACAACGCATAAGAGGTAAATTATTTCCCTTACTACGTAATTAAGTGTAGGTCTAACCAAGGGCAGTAACTAAGTAAATTACATGTATGCATAATTTCCCTTGATTATATATGGATATATAACACCTCCCTTCTAGCCTGAAGTACATATGGTGAAGGCTAAAACTAAAATTCATGCTACATAAACATGATAAAGTCGCGTCTTGTCGAGATCGGTCCTTGCCACCCCATGTCAGAATGGTGTGGTAGGTCTCGGTCTCGTCCGCTCCTATCCACCCTATGCCAGGATAGTGTGGTAGGTTTACGGACACGTCAGTCCTGGAGTGCGGTCCTTGCCACCCCATGCCAGGATGGTGTGGTAGGTTTCCGTACTCTGTCATAGGTTCAGTCCTTGCCACCCCATGTCAGAATGGTGCGGTAGGTTTCTGAACCTTTACAAACAAATCAGTCTCTATGTCTCTGTCGTCGAGGACGTAGCTGATCTGTATGCCGGCGGCAAATTGGTCCATCTGGTAGAATCTTGACTTCAAACAGGCTGTGGCCAATGGTTGCCGTCACCTGTGCAGATTTCCATTTGTCCTTACGCCCCCCTTTGAAAGACAAAGCGAAGCAGGGATCACCAACGTTGAACTTCGGTTGACGGTCGGCAGATTTGACTATAGCTTTCTGTCGTCTGCGTTGTCTTCGACGGGCTGGTGGAACATCTGGAGTCTGGTCGACGGCATCGGGCGGACTGGCATGTCGTTCTCTCGCGGGAAGGATGACATCAAGCTTGGTCCTGATTTGACGGCCATTCAGTAGTTGACTGGGACTGGATCCACATGGTAGAGGTGTACGTCTGTACAGCATCAGAAATTCCGCACACCAGTTTCGACAGGATGTCTGCAGGACTGCATCCGGTTTCAAATCGTCGAAAACTTTGTGTAGGAGATTGTCCACTGAGATTCCCAATCGCTTTGTGGTTGCTCTTCCAAGCAGGTTAAAGTCCATCTGTGTCACGACGAATTTCTGTATACAAGTTGTCTTGGCATGCGATGTATGTAGAAATATTTCGCCCGTCACAGGTAGTTTCTGACCTGAGGCACACTTGTACTGGCATTTCACAGTGATGAGTTTAGGGGACTTCAAACTGCGCCATGTCTTGGTTGAAATGAAGTTGTCCCTAGAACCAGTGTCGATTTCAAACTGGACAGGCTGGTTGTTGACGCAGCAAGTCTCGGTGATTGGTCCCACTGTATTCCAACGGACAGTTTGTATCCTCTTGATCGGCGTTGTTGACTTTTCTTCTTCCGACAAGCTGACTCTATGTGCCCTTTTATGTTACAGAAATGGCACACGGCGTTAGCGAACCTGCACTCATTTCGGCTGTGCTGTCCTTCGCATCTGCTGCAAACAGTCTTCTTCGTTGTCGGTTTGCTTGACTTTTTAAACATTGATGGATAGCCCTGGACTTGAGTTTGCTGTTGAGGGTTTTGCTTGCATTTTCTTCTCTGATTGAGCTTGAAGACTTTGCCGTCACTGGTACCGGATGTTTCTTTGGCCACCTTTGACGCCTCCTCGACCTCTGCCGCCACCTCTACTGCCTTGCTGAAGGTCAGTTCGTCATCTTTAATCTTGAACAGTGCCTTTATGACCGCTTCATTTTTAATGGAGCAGACAAATCGTGTACGCATGGCCTCGTCAAGTGGGTCTTGGATTGATGCGAAGTCGCAAGTCGCTGCCTCTTGACGAATGCGAGCAGCCAGTTGGTGCACACTTTCTGCAGTCTTTCTGTCAGTGTAGGTCCAAAATTTAAATCTTTCCCGCACAACGAAACGTTTGGGGTCGAAATGTTCCCCCATCCAGGTCTTGATAGTTTCAATGGTTATTTCGTTGACGTCTATCGGCGGGGTCTGTTGAGAAGCTTGGTTTTTTAGCATCTTGTAGACCTCACTGTTCTGGTTGGTCAGAAAAATGTCAACCTTTTTTGCTTCTGGTATGGAGTTTGCCTTTGTGAAGGTGGTAAACCTTGCCCAGTAATCTGACCACAGTTCTATTGTTGAATCAAATGCTTCGAACTTGGTGTTGGTGACTGGCTTGTTCATAGCCAAAGACATCAGTGCTTCCATCTGCTGTCGCTGCAGTTCCATCTGTTCTCGTTGCTGTTCCATCTGATTACGCAGCAAAGTGATGAGGTCTTCTTGTGACGTTTCTGCAGCTGGAGTCTTCGGCATCTTGAGGCACGGCTGGGCTACTTGGCACAGCTGACTGGCGGTTCACAATTCGAGATAGCTAAGAGCGAGCTACTCGGTGTTTTAGAGCTAGCCGAGACGTTGCTTGGCTCTATGTACAGCTTCAGGTCCGCTACTTGGATCCGGGTGGTTGGTCCGTGAGCTGGCTTGGGTACTGAAGCTGCTTGGCTTGCTGCTGGTCTGATTCCGCAGGCTTGTATTGGCTTCCTTCCGCTTGTAAGGCTTGGCTGGCTTGGGTTCTTGTAGTACTAGTAGGCTTCAGAACTTGAGTGACATCAGAACTTGTGAAGATCCCATCCTCGTCGCCAATTTGTTATGTGGTGATAACAAACAAAGAGAAGTCAGTTGTAGCCGGGAAGATAAGCAAGTTTATTCTGGTAATATTTACAGGTCATTAGTTATATACAGTATCGCAGTAGATGTACATAATAATGCATAGAGTAATGAGGGTCACCAAATATCAATAAAGATAAAGTCATTCACACACTTTCATACTTTAGAATAGGTGACCTAATGTATTACCAACTCACTGAGAGTAATGCAACATGAAAAGTGATGTAAGTAAAGTGGTGGTGTTAATTAATCACACAACGCATAAGAGGTAAATTATTTCCCTTACTACGTAATTAAGTGTAGGTCTAACCAAGGGCAGTAACTAAGTAAATTACATGTATGCATAATTTCCCTTGATTATATATGGATATATAACAGGTTACATGGTTATAATTAATATAGACATACCACTAAAAAAGCAGGCAGACTGGTTTGCTCGAGATATTGACAAACTGATGGTCTGAATTGTTAATGTTAAGTTCTCATACAGAGAAACGAAAGGCATTGGTAATTTACTGACACATTAAATAAGATAGATATAAGATAAGAAAGAACAATATAATTACATGTATAATCCTTTATAATTCATTTTCACCAAGCCTCTAAGAGCACGTCATACATAATTCACACATCAAGTGCATTATTACATAAACCTATCATAACTCATCAAAAGATTCATTACATGACGTAACACGGCATGGATCCTAAGTAATATGGCACACCTAGGTAAACAGACTTGTGGAGGCGAATTGCGGTGGGCAAAAACGATCTAGTGTCTTTCTCTCTTAGTTGGTAGATGAACCGCTTACTGACTGAGTAGGCGAGGTAAAAAATATAAAATGTTCAGGTTCACTAGACAATTAGGTACAAAGATGTGTGGGTTTTAGTTGAAGGGAACGTGCATGACGGCTCTCGTCCATGATCCATACTTTAAAAGCTTTTGATGCGCGTTATGTACCGAAACTGGGATCCAGACGCTGTGCATGGTTTAAAAACATGTATTTTATTCGCGGTTTCGCGAGGGACAAGAAATTCTTCCGTAGAACGAACGTAGAATATTAAAATACGTGCCAGGACGCCATTTTTTACTTAGGTAAGGACATCGTGTGCATCTATAGTTTCGGTCCGTAATACGCATAAAGAGCCAGGACCATGGGAGGGAACGTTAATCCATTTTTTTTTCGCACTTTCACAGTGGTATCTGCACGGCGCAGTGCGAACAGACTTAATTCCAGGGTTTCTCTGCAGGTGTAAACATGGAATTTTTCATTGTAAGCCTACTTAAAATGTTGCAGGCGATAACACTGCGATGATGGTGGAGCAAATGTAGGACTAGGAGTAGGAGAGAATAAAACAAACACATGTGCAAAATTCTATTTCGTGTGTTCATTTCATGATTTTGTGAGTGTCAGTGAATGGAACTACGTGTAGTTTGGCCTTTTTTTCAGGGGTGTATACATATTTATGATATCTTCTGTGTTATCATTTTAATGAACAGTAATTGTTTTTACTTCTCATCTAAGTTGAAATTTCTCTTAGGTGCAGATTTGTGGCCCCAAAAACATTGAATTAAAAGTCCCGATAAAGGAGTAAATGTTGTTTTTTGTGTATTTTGTACACTTCTTTAATCATATTTGGTGAACGTGCCTAAGTGTCATTGCAGCACGGTGACACCAGAGCAGACATGTCGTCGCCACAGTGCAGCGCCGGTGGGCGTATATATTTTTTTCCGGTTTTAATGGGGGAAGGGGGGGGGGGAATAGGGACATGTTTTTTATTCAATTTTGGCCCGGCAGCATGCACTTGGGATAAAAAAGAAACAAAAAACAGACATTTTCCTTCAGCGGTTCAAAGCAAAATCTGAAAATGAACAGCTTGTCAGTAGGAAAGCCAAAGGCAAGAATCCGGGCAGCACTGACAAAGATTTTTTGCTTTTTCCTCACCCAGGGTTTGTTTCAAAAGCAAGAATTTCTAAGTTTAGGAAAGCTAAGAATCAAGGTGAGGGAGAACAGTGATATTGATGTATCTACACAAATGCTTTGGAAAACCATGGGAGAATTATAATTCATTGTGCGTAAATCAACCAATGGCTGAAAGATTTTATGAGAGAAAGTTCACCTTGTTGGAGAGAGAGCCAAATACATAGAGACAAAATGGCTGGAAACATCGCCAAGGATACGACATTTTGTCTCTCAGCACATCCTGGACAAATGCTTAGTATACAATCGAAAAAACAATGGATGTCCATGGAATGTATGGAGAGGGGAGATGCATCCAGCAGTATTTAGTTTTCAAGACTACTGTGACGTCTCCGGACGTTTTCAGACAGAGACACGCCCTTGGACAATTTTCACACTTATTTTATCCGACATTTGTGTGCTGTACACTCCAACATGGCTTGCATTGGTCCGTAACTTGATAATTAATTAACAAAGTTTAAGTGAAAGAAATCATCATTAAATTTATTCATGAAAATTCTGAGTGCAAAAAAAAAAAAAAAAAAAGTATCCACAACGTATAAGACACGGAAAAGTGTGGTAAAATTACACAGGCAAATCTTCCTCAAAATCAGTCATCAACAAAAGCAATGCAAGATTTGCGGACTAAACAATGATAGCTGAACAATGAAAAAAATCAGCATTTTTTCAGTATACTGGCTTTGTAAAATTCGCAATTGTTCACCGTTTCAACGCACTGGCAAGGCATTGTTGGCTCAGGGACAACCAAGATAAACAATAGAACAGCCGACCAAAGACCTTGAAACGAAAATGCTAGTTTGTCCGTTGATTTAATTTGGCTACCCACCCCATAGGGAAATCTAAATAGTTATGGTTTTGATATGTCAATAAGGTGATGTTTTCATTAGTAAATAATAATATGCATAATTTAATCCATGTAAAATAATGCTTTTCACATAATTTGTGCAGCACTAACATGTTTCGTTTTTTCCTTCGAGGATCGTCTATTCTCTTATTTTGGAATTATCTTTCCGCCGACCTTGACCCGACAAAACTTGCATAATTATTTCTCAGGAGTGATTTTAAAATTTAGTACATTCAATAACGGAGTTTAAGCTAATTAGAAAAGACATTATACAGAGACGGCCAATATTGCCAGCGGTTATGGCAATACCAAATGTTAACATTATGATTGTATACGACCTTCACAAGCATTCATTACAACATGGCAGCTGGAAGGGAGAAGCTGCTGCCATGTGATCGGTTGTGGAATTTTTTCATCAGCCAAGTGACCGTCTATCAATCTATCTATTTATCTGTCTGTCTGTCTGTCCGTCATCTACCTATCGATCTGTCTGTCTGTCTGTCCTTCATCTATCTATCTATTTATCTGTCTGTCTGTCTATTTATCTTTCTGTCTGTCTGTCTTTCCGTCATCTATCTATCTATCTATCTATATGTCTATTTATTTGTCTGTCTGTCTGTCTGTCTGTCTGTCTGTCTGTCATCTATCTGTCTGTCTGTCTGTTTGTATGTCTGCTTGTCTATCTATCTGTCTGTCTGTCCGTCATCTATCTATCTATCTGTCTGTCTGTCTGTCATCTATCTATCTATCCATGATTCCATCTATCTATCTATCTCTCTCTCTAGCCATAATTCCATCTATCTATCTATCTATCTATCTATCTATCTATCTATCTATCTATCTATCTATCTATCTATTTATCTATCTATCTATCTATCTATCTATCCATGATTCTATCTATCTATCTATCTATCTATCTATCTATCTATCTATCTATCTATCTATCTATCTATCTATCTATCTATCTATCTATCTATCTATCGGGAACAGGGAATGGTCCTACGATATCAGCGACCAATATCTCATTACTGTTAGTGCACTGTATACCGTGAGAAGTCCATTCACGAGGGCGAAGTGATACAGGTACCACAGAAAAGATCTTGGTTAGCCCAAGACAGAAAATTGTATGTTATAGCAGTTTCAGATTTAGATCTGACAGTTAATGACTCGGTGATTACCCAACGTGCTGAACTATTGTGCTTTCTTATAATATCACAGATTGGAAATGTAGACTGCAGTGCGTTGCTTACCGCAGACCAGAAACACAAAACAGCAAGACTTGTGTATGCAGCACAGTCAGAAGATGATGAAAGGCTTATTGCTACTTGTGGGTGTGGTTATCCTGGTCATTTCATCATGGGAATGTCCAAGGAACGATGAAGGTTGTATGTGGGAAGGAAAGCTTAGTATCAAAGAAGTAACCAACTGGAGAGAGGTTACAAAGGAGTGACACGAATGTCATCATAATGAAAGAGTGGCAGTGTCAAATGTTTCTCAACCCCCATATCGGTATCCGGATTACCCTCACGTCTATTCTTTGAAGCGTACCATTGGTTATATTTGAATTTGTCAGAAAGTAGAACTAGAAATCAGAGGCGGCGATCTGTTCTTTGACAATTAAAAAGGGTGATCGAAAACGAGTCCATTCAACGCAGCAACGACACCGACTGCTTTCAAATTACTCTGGACACATTAAGTATGCTCAGTGTTTGCCTTTTTTGACCCATGACCTCTTCCCCATGTACACTTTTCACACTTTTATGGTCAATCTCTCTCCCCACCCTCCACCCCAGCCTCGCCCCCTTTAAGGATCATAATGCGGCTATTAGAACGTTGACAGTGAATGACACCTCAGCATTCAGAGGGCATCGACCGACACCATTTTCTCTCCATCTACCTCCCCTCTAACCCGGAAAATAATTATTTTCTTTTTGATGACAAGATAACTTTATTTGTTTAATTATTTTTCTGCCATCCAGACCACGTGCTTTATGGCCCGACAACTACCGGTACATTTTTAAGACCTGTTAGTTGAATACCTAATGTGTTCAGATGTGTTTCGCTTATTTGTTGACGTATGTGTTTGTCAGTGTGGTCATACTGTGATCTGAATAATGCAATTGTAACCTATATAAACAATTTCGGGGATGGAACCAGGTCATCAAGAGAAAAAAAATGTAGGAACCTTTATGTGGCGGTAGAACGCGCGGGTCTGAAACTCTAGGTAATTCATATAAATGAATCACTTAATCTAAGGAAAACATAAATTTTATTTTAGAAATAGTTTTTTATCTGCCAGGACGGACAGACTGTCTCTGCCGGCCTAGTCATAAAGGCAGAACCAATGGCCTCGGATGCCTATTGCACCCGGGACCACCCAATGCAGAGTTCTTATAAAGATCCCTGAAATTACGCTCTGCTGCGGGACTAGTCTTGATGCCGCCAGGCTCCCTGGCGGCACCAGGAACTAAAGATCAAAATTCAAAAACCCTAGAGCCCCGCTAGGCCTTAATGTCTTATTACTTGTTTTAACTGGGGCTCTAGAGGAAAACAGTCAACTAGTGACATGTTTCATTGGCAATAAAGGGATCAAACTCCTGAAAGGTTCAGTGTCCTAGAACTGCTTCTGCTCCTACTTACTGGCTTGTCCTTGATTTGGCGCCTACCATAAATTAAAACTAGAAAAACAGACCAGAAAAGACAACAGAACGGAACAACAATCAAGAAGGAACTACAATTAAGAACAGGGGGCCAACAGCACTGCGCTGAGGCCCCCGAGAAACAAAGGATCTCATTCAGGAAAACATAAACATAACAATATAATAATTGGCTCTCTTGGTCTTGGCAGACGGTCAGCAGCTAAATAGTGTTTGTGCTGCATGCCTGGGCCGTGGGTATAGAGAAAGTGCCTAGCCCATGGTGCACTTTCCCCCTCTCGACAGTGTTGATTTGATCCATTGGAACGACATGGTCGATACGCGTGGAATCAACAGTAACAATAACAACAATAACAATATAATACAGATGTAAATAAACAACAATACATTTCAAAATGTTTGGCGGCTAACCATAAACAAGTTCTTTCTTCACATCAATGGCTTTCACATTATCAGCTGCTTCCAGTATTTGTATGCTGTAAAATACTACTGGCAATGCTTGAGCATGTTGCTCGCTCTATCGCCATGCTTTTTGCTATCAGCATGAACCTTCAAAATTCTCTTATCAGCACCAGCACAGTCATGTGAGAATGCATTTACATAATGTGCACCATGCCTCTCCATTCTTTACATTTCCTCACGTAGTCTGAAAGAAAATCACCGTGACCTTTTCCACAAGCCATTCCCATTTAAATTTGTTTTTGACCCGTGGATGCCCGGTGTCAATCTCATCATCGCAAAATGTCTCCACGATGGATTAGTTCTGGTTCTTTCGATCTAGATGTCATTTCACTTGTGAAATCAAAAAGAAATCCACAGATCTAGTCTGGATCTTGACAACTGTTCCAATCCTCGGATTCTCTGCGACATTCCACTTGAATTGAGACGTGAACAGTGAAACGCAACATTCAAGGATAACCTATGACCTGATATGGTATGTCTGATCATGAGAACGAGCTGGCCAAATTCGAAAATGAAATTGGCGGAAGACGAAAAAATCTAGAAGGCTAAAATTCGGAAGTTTGGCCTTTCCACGACCAACCAGGCAACCGAGTTAAAAACCAATGGTCCGAAAAATTTTCGACTTATAAATTTATTAATTTCTTGTTCCGGCAATCTGTCAATGCCTCTAGCCACGGTAAATATACTAAAAGTCGGCGCGACACAAAACTTTTTTTCCCGACCGAAAAAAAAAAAGGAGTTTCGATAATATCGGAACAAGTTTTATCCCTACAGTTTGAAACTCATTTACTGTGTGCTATTTAGACAGTCACTGGTGTCCAGCATCGACAAATTCCATAGTATTGATAGTAATAAAGTATGGATTGATGGTGATGACACAACATAATTATGATAAGATGATACAGTTTTTGCCTTTTGCATGCAGCAGAGAACTTGCAGAGAATGCGGTGAATTAGTCACACATAATGGCGCGTTTTACAACGCCAATAAGGAAAAAAATAATGAATTTTGTTTTCTGTGCAGCTGCCACTGTAGGCCTTGATTGAAGTAGCTTTTTTCAATTATAGCATTAGTTGCTTTAAGGAGACTGGTCCTTTTTTTTTCTTATACAGTCGTGGTATCACTGTGACAAATTGGTATTATACATTTATTACTATAACAAGCATTCTTTTCGTTCAATGCACCGTGGGCCCCGTCCACGAAGAGCGTACAATCTGTGCACACATTTTTATGGGCGCTATAAGGGAACTATTTTTTGTTATTGGATCTTATCGATTATATCATAGTATATTGACTGATTATGATTGTAGGCGCCCTTCTGATTATTGTAGTTCCTGGACAAACATGGGCATACAAAAACTGCGGACACCCTCGTAGACATCTCGCGTCTGACGAAACAAACTACTGGCACAATCACACAATCATAAAATGAACACACGAAATAGAATTTTCAACAGGTTTTTGTTTAATTCTCTCCTACATTGTATTCCGCCGTCACTGCCATGCTACCACCTGGATTTTACCGATCGCACAGTATGTGCCCGTCATCACACTTAAGGGGTCCATACACGATCAAATTTTTGATCAAATTTTTTATTTAAAAATTTGATATGAAATATTTGATCAAATTTTTGATGACTTTTGCCCACACACGTGCGAGTGCTTTGGATCCAATTTTCTTTCGGTCGTGATGGACGCATCGGTTGCTGTAGCACTTGTGATTGCATTGGAACCGGATAAAACGCCCCGTAAAAGGCGTAAATGGTCGAAGGATTGGTTTATACAACGGGTCACCTACGGACACGCTAATCTTCTCCAAGAATTACATGTAAGCGAACCAGAGGATTTCCGTAACTTCCTTCGGATGGATGCCGCATCATTTGATGAGTTACTAGGCCTGGTCGACCCATTGATAAGGAAAAAAGACACTGTCATGCGTTTATCTATATCGCCAATTGAACGCTTGTCCATAACACTAAGGTATCTCGCTTCTGGAAATTCTTTTGAAGACTTGAAATTCCTAACAGCAACATCTCCACAAGCGATTGGAAAAATCGTTATTGAAACCTGCGAGGCCATCATTGTTTGTCTGAAGCGTCAGAAGACTATAAAGGTGAGCTGAATTTATCTTAAACCATATTGTTGTAGCTCAGTTGGCCGAGCGTCCCTCTCGGGGGAGGGGGGAGGGACTGAAAAGAACATTGTGCGTGTGGGCATCCTTGGACATTCTCTATTTAAATAGAAGGTTGTACAGTACGACCCAAAAAGCGTCCTCTGAAAAAAAGTGATAACTCCCATTTTTTTTACTACAGTTTTCATATTTGAGAACAATAAGATATAGATCTACCTATAGGCACAAATAGTCTGTGATTTTTATATGTCTATCTTATAATATTGTACTATATTTAATGTGTGAATCTAAACATCATGAGTTGATTTGCTTTGAAAAACAAAATTCCCAATTTTAACAGCTTTGTTGTCGCCGTATTCGACATCTTAGCGTAAATATTGATATTTGTTTTAAAAAAGATCAGTTTTGTAGTTCTAGCATATCTTTGTTGTAATACAGCATAGATCATGAACATTTCGGAGCATTTTTTTTAACATTTCCCCGAGAAGATTCTTTACAAAGTTATGATGATCTTCCAGATGGCGCTTTTTTGGCCAAACTGTAATGACAAATGCAAATTATTCAATAACAACAACAACAACAACAACAGCAACAACAACAACAACAACAACAAAATGAAAACTTGGACTGCCTGCGAACTGTGGAACTTTATTATTAATGGTTAAATTATGAACATGATCATTAACTAAAAACATTGACTTTGGTATGATCTTGTACAATCTAATTCAGGAAATACAAGTGTGTGATATAATGAATTAAATCAATATTGAAAAACCACACTTAATATTGAGTATGATCGAAGGTACTGAAATAGTGAGAAAGGCTGTTTTGATCAACACATGATTGCGAGTAATTATTCATGGTCACAGTTGCCGATTCAGTCTGAACTGTGCCAAGAGAGCTAGTGTACGGGGTACTACACCGACTGCCATGCGGGGTGGCGATCTCACAATTTATTTTCACTGAATCCCTGTGCAAATTTCCACAGCGTCCTTCGAATATAATGTCATTGATTGCTTTTTTTGCGAATATCTGTTGTCTGGCATCCATACATTTTATTTCATGCGCCCATGTCTTGGCTTGGCAAAGGTAGGGGTCTTCCGGCTCAGTTAGCCGTGCTTTGGCTAATGACAACATCTCCGCTTTATCTGCTTCCGCGGTTGATTTGAGCTTTCTCACAGTAGTTATTGTCACGATTAAGGTTGATGACCTTGTACGCCACGAGTATAGTAGGGGAGAAGGGGAGTTTTTTTAAGTTGTTGACTAGCATGAAAGATTACTATCACGAGGAAGGTCGGTGGCCTTGTGCGCCACGAGTCTAGGGGGGTGAGCTTAGCAGGGGAAAACACGGTTTTTAACATTGTTGACGAGCGTGGATAGATACACACGACTCTCTTTAAACTAGTCGCGTGTGCAAAAACCTCGGGAGTATAAGTAGAGGAGAGGCTCGACACACGTGGTTCCCAAATTATTCGTTCCTAGAGGAAGACGCAGCGAGAAGTGGTCCGGGCGACAGGTGGAAAGTCGTGCCATGGGGACCAGGGGTGTTATGTATGTGAGGAATCTATGAAGGTTCCCAAGTTATTCATTCCTAAAAGGAAGACGCAGAATTTATCGGTCCGGGCGACAAGTGGAAGGTCGTGCCAGTGGGGACCAGAAGTGTTAGGTGTGTGAGGGATCCATGATGTTCACATGTATTTCCCAATAAGAAGAATTTAATCGGTCCGGGCGACAAGTGGAAGGTCGTGCCATGGGGACCAGAAGTTGAGGAGTTCTGATGATAGGATGGGAACCCATCAGAAGCTCGTGATTTGCGATGGCGGGTGTGAACCGTCGATGTGCTGTGTGTGTTTGCAGAAGAAGAGTCTTTGAGGACGGGCTGATAACCCCTCAAGGAGCTAGTAATCTACGATGGCTGGTGTGAACTGTGTGTTCTTATTTGTGTGAAGCCAGGGACGCCTGTTTCCCCTTTTATCGTCGAAGTTAGAGATCTAGAAAGGATCGTGTGAACTCTGGAGACGTGAAAATGCATCAACGAGGAGGGCAGCTGTTGACAGAGACTATTAAGTATACGTAGTTAAGTTTATAGACAGAGGGATTAGATCTAGATGTGAAACGGGGAATAGAGAATAGCCATGTTCCCCAAGAGTAAATTTGAAGTATCTCTGTTTTTGTGATTATGTATGTGATTATCATGAGTTGAATGTTTTCACATAAGTTTTGTCATGCATTTATAATTAAATATCGTTTAATTTAAATTTCACTCCATGTGTCCGTTGATCGCTGGTCTGCTTGCTTGGCTTGTTAGCTGGGTTTGAAAGGTAAATAAGTTAGGTACTCATCACACACGTGGTCGTAACCATCTTCACGCACGTGATCGTGACATTATTGATTGGTTGGAGCATGATGACCTAGTCGGTCTGGGCAGTGTGGGTGTGCTGGCTAGAAAAGATCCTTCACAGACTTCGGTATCGACATCCTTAGCACCGTCATGTAAGCCATCTCCATCCTGGAATAGAATAAAACAAAACTTTGTGAGAAATTGTCTGAACAGACAAAAATATTTCGGATGATCCATTCAGGTGAGTTGAACAAACACACTGAGACAGTCAAAGATAAAATGGGTGGATGGGGGGGGGGGGGGGATTGGTGGGGGAAGGGGGAGTTTATCCCGATTCCCATTCAGTGAAGTGGATCCGCCACATAAGGTCAGCTTCTGGACAGGGCACAGGTCTGTCGTAGAATTGCTTTCTTACTCAATATGAGTTGGTATCCATTTTATCACCTGGGTGTGGTAAGAAGAGCGATCGGGGTAAATGTTATTCCTCAAAGAACAAATGCAATGCCCAAGTCGAACTCGACATAACCTTCCGCATGTGTATTTGCAGTTTAGTTTAACAAGTTTCAATAATATATTTTTCAGATGCCAAAAACAACAGGCGAATGGATTTTGACGAGCGAAGGCTTCAAGTCGGCATGGAATTTTCCTAACTGTTTAGGTGCTATAGATGGAAAGCACATTGCTAAACCTCCAGGATCTGGATCGTTTTACTTCAACTACAAGAAGTTCTTCAGCATATTACTTATGGCTGTTGTCAATGCCAATTACGAATTCCTTATGGCAGATGTGGGCGTCAATGGACGTGTTTCCGATGGAGGAGTGATAGCCGTGACTGAATTCGGCCGCCGTCTCGAAGAATCCAATTTGAACATCCCAGAACCTGAGTGCATTGTTCAAAATGGAAACAAAATGCCATTTGTTTTCGTCGCTGACGATGCATTTGGAATGACAGAAAATCTTTTGAAGCCGTACGGAGGAGACAAATTAGATCATGACCAACGCGTGTTCAACTATCGCCCAGTATGAGGCAGGATAGGCAATACATGCCGTTTATACTGGCTGGTATTTTGAAAATTCCTTACCGAATTCAAAGCGGACACCCTGCCAAATGAACCAAAAAAGACAACTGACTTACCTGAATTTCTTCGTGATCGCAGCTCTGGTCAAGGGTGCTCATTGATGAGGCGGGAGTCTCTTGGTCTTTTAAAAACATCATCGGCTCCATATACCACGCTGTTGACTGATATAGATCATCAGCACCGGCTCCAGATTTCATGCTTCTTTCCATTTTTCTTAGTTCAGTCTTGAAGCCGGTCCTGAGACTGTTTATCTTTTTTTTCATTTCCTCAAGTGACCCTGTCGAGAAGTGCTCTTGATATTTCTCGTAGAGTACCTGGTATGCCTCAGATTTTTTAACTCTGTTGTGGTAATCTTCCGATTTAATACACCACAGCACGGGTAAACTTTTATAAACTTCGATCAGTTCGAGCAGGAAGCGTTTCTCTAACTCTTTTTTAGACATTTTCTATGATAGAACTGAACAGAATGATAAAGAATTCAAAAACTTCGAGTGGTGACGATAACAGGTTGTTTGTAACACTGGTCGCGTGCGAAATAGAATTTGATCAAAAATTTGACGGGAGCCCACAAACGTATCAAAAATTGGACGGCCCATGAAAAATTTGACGAACCCGTCAAAAAATATCAACTGGATTTGAACCATCAAATATTTGATTCAAAATTTTTTTGGACATCAAATCACCCTACACACGATCAAATTTCCCATCAAATATTTGAAATCAAATTTTTGATCAAAAATTTGATCGTGTATGGGCCCCTTTACAGTTAGCTCGCTTTGGCTGTCCCACCAAGAAATCTTCGTCATCATATCTCTGAGAATGGACAAAACAAAAACCAATTTTCATGGTCTGCGTTTTTCAAGTGTTTCACACACGTACATTTCCCGTCTAGAATAGACAGCTTCATATGACTGAACGTACACGGATGTTCTGTTCTTAGGTCTTTAAAGATGTAAAAGAGTGCGTGGCAGAATCCAAAACCCTCTAGCGCCCAGTGAACCATATTTGAAACAGGGCTCCTGGAGCCAAAATACTCTATCTTTGATGCATTTACTGTTCCAATTTTATCATCAAATACTTTTTCCAGTTACATAATTATTCATATTTTTACAATAATCTGACTATTTAAAATTAGTTCAGTACATAATTTCAGAAGTTTTGTGATTGGCAATTTTCGCCTAGGCACTAGAGGGTTAAAGAGGTGGAAACAAGTTATTTATGTATGGCTGTCCCTTGCATCTCGTTTGTTGTTAATGTGCTTTTCAAGGACCTAGTGTTTAGGTTTTTATTTTAGGAGGATCGCTTGTGTTTACATCTCACCTTTCCTGTTTTTATTATAGTTGTTCTTGTTTCTGTGTGTTTTTATGGTAGGCATTCGTGTTTTAGCATTTAGCCTGGGCAGTGGTCTTGTTCGGCCTGCTCTTCTCGACTTTCAACTGCCAAGGTATCTTTAACGTGGGCAATGTGCACACAGGCCCGCCGAGGTTTTCATTGTTATCCGGGGAGACTAGGCACTCGATCCTACCTACCACGGGATCAGGGTCAGGGACCCCCCCCCCCCAGGGATCAGGGTCAGGGACCCCCCGCCACACACACACAATAACCCAATACGCCTGCTCCAACCGGTGATCAAACTCGGTATCTGGTGCATGAGAGGAGAGCACCTTGCCTCTCGACCAACAGCTACGACCATGGTGTGACCGTGAGATCATATCCTTAACCTTCCTTCTGTCAGTCATAACTTGATCGTGAACCACCAGGCCAGTCTATCAATTTCTACGTGAGAGTCAGGATATTTTCTTCATTTATTATTATTATAGTCATTGTTTTGTAGTATATCTGGGTAGATCTAGGTTCTCCATCTGTTTTTATTATTAACAGCTTTAAGCGGTTTGGCTGCCATGTTGACTTCGATTTGACCCACTGTTTTCTAAGTTAATAGAAGAGGTTAGTTCAAGACTAGCGTTAAGCGGTACTGAGGCGTTTGGAGACCAACAAAAAAAAAAAAAAACACTTTGGGCTTAACCTTGTAATTGCATTGAAATCAAATCAAACTTTTTTCAGCGCTGATTAACGATAGGGAGATAATGTTACTATAGAATGAAAGCCCTTTTTTTTTTTTATCAAGTTCCCACTGATGTGAGCAATTCTAGTTTGAGCAAAATGGTACTCAACCTAGGTGTTGAACTAACCTCTTCCAAGTTCTTTGTTTCTGTCCATGAGATTTCCTGAGCTTTCGGGCGATTCAGTTTTGGTTGTCCCCGTATATTATTGTTTAAATAAAATGCTAGGCTGAAAACCCTTATTATTGTTTGAATAGAATGTTAATGTTTCACCCTTAGATCTCAAAACCCATACACCCATCTCTCTAAATACGGTACCCAAATCACCTACCGACCTATCTACCTCCATATCTACCTATCAACATAAGATAAGATAAGATAAGATAAGATAAATTTTATTCGTCCTTGTACAAGGAAATTTGTTTTGATCATTGAATACATAACAATACAGTTACAGAAGCAGAAAGTATGATACATAGCGCGCACACACACATATATACACACACACTGATAAATTAACTAAATTAACAAAATTAACAGTGCACACAATATGCTTCCCTAACTAAAACACATTGACCTGACATACCTGCGTATGTGACAAGGTGGTCTAGAGGCAAGGTGCTCGCCTCTCATGCCAAAGGTCCCGGGTTCTAAACCCGGGCAGTGCAGGCATGTTGGAAATTGGATTTTTCTCATATTTTCAAGTCCCTGGTCCTATTGGGGGGTAGGATCGAGTACCTAGTCTTCTCGGATAAGGACGAAAAAATTCGGAGGGCCCGTGTGCACGTTGCGCACGTTAAAGATACCTTGGCAGTTGGAAATCGTAAAGAGCAGGCCGAAAGGCCGCTGCCCGGGCAAAATTGAAAATTGAAATTAATAGATTAAAATTTATCCATATCACCCCCCCCCCCCACCCCAACCAGCAACAACAAAATCATATATATATTGTTATTAATAAATATTCAAATATTATTTGAGTTGTGTGTTGTGTGAACTGATGTGAGTTGTGAACTGCTGTGAGTTGTGAACTGTTGCGAGTTGTGAACTGCGCCTAACAGGCTGCGTTACAATTTGCTCTGAGATAGAGAGAGAGAGTGAGCGAGACAGGTAGAGAGAAAGAAGCAGTGCAGTGTGTTGAGCGCTTCGCAGGCAGCTCCATTCTGCTCTGTGGTTGACATGTTGTTTCTGTAAAGCGCATAGAGCATTTTAAATGGATATGCGCTATATAAATGCTATACATTATTATTATTATTATCTACATTACCTACCCATATACCCAGGCACCAACATACCCTCCCACCTACCTACATAACAATTAACAAAAGAACCCGGTTATTCTATCTACTTTTCTCCATGGAACCATCAAGTCTAAATGTTTACTTGCATCGAATCTCTATAACTGCTTGAAATACACTGTTAGTTAAGGATGTGTTCAAAAGGCGGGGTAGCAGAGGAGGGACCTAAGTACAGTTTACAGAGTTATGCCAACTGAAAATAGATGGATATGATTTCAAAGTAATGGCAGCTTCAAGGAGTGAGATAATAAAGGAGTTCCACTTCGACGAGGTGACCTGACAAAGGAATAGCGGACCAAAACACTGACTATTGTTTTCGAAAACTCAGAAGAGAGACAGAACGCATTCTGGATGGTAGAACAATAAAGAAAGAAATGGAGTTCTCTTGTCATCACAAAGAAAATAATTATTTTGTGGATTTAGAGGGGAGGGGACTGGGGGAGAGAATCAGCGTCAGTCAATGTGGCCTTTGAATGCCGACGTAACAATGTTCTAATAATAATATACGTATGATCCTTGTCGCGATGTGGGTTACATGGGGATATTTCGACTGACACTCTTTCGAGGTCCGCTCCCACAATCGACGAACACACAAAAATAAATACTTGCACTCTAGAAACTAAATAAATCAATTGCTTTCAATTTTAGCAGAACTGTAGAGCAGTTTAATTACAGGAATTAATGTAACAAATATAATTATAAATATATATATCAATTCAAAGGCAACTGAATCTAACTAATGGAACTACAGCTTTTATAAAGACTAACGAATTCAATCTAACTACTTGCAGGTCATATGAGTTATATGGCAAATAGAATCCGCGCACGTGGCGACGGATATAACAGTTTAAATTCTATTAATTCAATGAGACATGTTATGATGTGGACATTTCCTCTAGACACGCCATGGAGAATGCTTGTACAACCATGCGTTGTCTGGCGGTAGCTCTGAAACTGTCTTCAAAAGTAAGTAGAACGGTTCACTTTCATCATTACAAATTAGTATAGACTCTCACCATGCGGCCCTCACTGGGAGTGAGAGCGCTGGATGTAAACGCTGTGGGTTTATATCAAACCAAGTAGCTTAGGCTCTGGAGCTTTAAATCAGGCCCCTCACAATGGACTGCTCAACTGCGTCTCCATGTCCCTCATCTGGCTGAGGACTATCGCCGTCCACCTCGTAAATGGATTTTCTACATGTGGCCCAGAACTAAGTTCTGTATGGCCTTAAATACTGGACTGCATCTGCAGCTTACCGTCTAATTCCTGGATTGTGATTGGTGCAACCACTTCTAGCTCAGCTGCCGAACTGAGTTATTTTAAGTAACAGCCCTACGCAACGACCTTGGGTCGACATCAAAGGTCGAATTACTTCAATACAATATAATATAAATTTTATAGCAATAAATTCTTAACATGTTCAAAACCCCGAGCTTTTACTCTGGATCACGGTTTTTCTGTACGTCAACAGACGTCTCAATAACATTTAATTCCTACTCACCCCTTCCCTCTTTACTACCCCTAGTTCAAAACACGAGATACAACAAGTGCTCAGTCATGCACACCTACGCTGTCCCTCTATCCTTCCCCACCTTCTGTCTATCTATCAGGGAAAAAACTGTTCAAAACACATTGTTTACGAGACCAGCTCAAGGCCAAGTTATGCTGGCTCGTACAATAATTACGTTTCTAAAAATTACTTACTGCTCTCGCAAAAATTTACTCTTATGAACCAAATCCGCTCTTGACACATCCCCCACCCCAGTGAAAACTTAGGGTTTGAACGACACAATGTGTACTAAAGTCATTAAGTCAGAATACATTTGGAAGCCATATGGAAAAACTATAGCGTTAACTGAAAGTCATGAAAAAAATTGTTGAGAACGTGCATTCTGAAGGACATATGCGACGTTCTATAATATATGTGGTAATTGTGTATAGTGTAATATATGTAATGTAACAATATCGTTACAATTAAAGTGATAACCTATTTCACAAAGACATACTGTAAAGACTTAAAATATTGAGCATCTAGCTCATAGCTTCACTGAGCGTAATTATGACACATATAACATGTACAAACAATGGTTAATGTAACGTAATGGTATCCTGGCAGCAGTAGGTCTGGTCCCTTGGTTTGCCATTTCCTCATCTCATTGACCCGCAGACAAAGGCGTCAAGGTTGTCTGGAACTCAGGTCTTGGTCAGAATGGACGCTAGTGGATAAAGGAATCACATAAATTTTGAGAAAGTATGCCCATAACTTGTAGGACAAATAATGTGAAACCATCCACGGTCTCCGAATAAGGTGAAAAGTGCTCAACCTCAATGTTTACAGACTATATAATGATACTAAATTAACCGGGACAACACATCGGCTTGTAGATTATCATTCCCAGGTATAGCTCTAATGGTAAATTTGTATTCCTGGAGCGCAAGGCTCCATCGGGTAAGTCGCGCATTTCTCGCTCTGTTCGACTTGAGGAATAGTAATGGACGATGATCCGTTTCAATTATAAATTCGGACATTAATAAGTATCGAGAAAATGCATCGACCGCGTAAACAATCGCGAGACACTCACGTTCGATAATCGCATATCGAGTCTCTCTATCAAGTAGCTTCCGGCTTGCGTAAAAGCACGGACGTAAGGAACCTTCATGCTCTTGGAGCAACACGGCGCCGATACCTTTATCCGACGCATCTGTACGGACGACGAAGGTCTGGCGAATATCTGGTAAAACAAGCAGGGGGAAAGTAGAAAATAAATTCTGAATAGTCTGAAGGGCATCAGCGCACTGAGGCGTCCAGACGACTTTATTTGGAAAATTCTTCCTCGTTAGATCAGATAACGGGGCTGAAAGGGAAGAAAAGTTTGGTATGAACTTCCTGTAGTAATTCAAAAGTCCCAACAAGCTACGGACTTGTTTTTTAGTTTTAGGGGGTTGAAGTTTCAAAATAGTGGATATTTTGCGATTGTCTGGAGTCTGAACCCCGCGGGTTATGGTATGACCCAAGAAGTTTATGTGGGAATAGCCCAAGAAGACCTTACTGGGCCTCGCGGTAAGGCCAGCTCGGCGAAGAGTGGCAAAGACTTCACGAAGGGCCATCAAGTGGCCAGCCCAATCGGTCTGAAAAATACATATATCATCGAAGTAGGATAACACGCAGCGCAGTTCATTTAATAAGATGTTCATCATGCGCGCGAAAGTTGCTGGTGCAGTAACCAGTCCAAAAGGCATATATTTCCATTGCATTAAACCCAAAGGGGTTTGAAAGGCTGTATACTGTTTACTATCCTCTTCGAGAGGAATCTGCCAATATCCTTTGGATAAGTCTATTTTAGAGAAGATAGTGGCGTTAGATAACCGCGCGAAAAGGTCCTCCTGATTGGGAATGGGTTCCGCATCATAGATGGTAATAGCATTGAGCTTTCTATAGTCAATGCAGAAGCGCACGGTATCGCCTTTCTTCTTTAGCAAGACAATCGGCGAGCAATACGGACTTGTTGATCGCTCTATGACGCCTAGCCGTAGCATGGCACGTACTTCTGTAATTATCGTTTCGTGAGCGTGCAGCGGGCGCGGGTACGGTTTAACAAAAACAGGCACGTCTGTCTGGAGACGGATTACATGTTGGACTAAAAACGTACAACCGGGCAGGTCAGTGAACACTGTCGCAAATTCTTGGAGCAGGTCCGTAAGGTCCTGTTTTTGAGACGGCGTAAGCTCATCACTGATATTAATATCACTGATGCTCTCGGAGGCTTGTAATATGGGCAAGGATCTGTCGATACTTAACGGGTCCTCGTCGTCGACAGTAACTAAAGCCGCGTTGGCCCTTGCGATGACATGAACGGAGTCGCCTCGACGACGATCATCGCTAGGCAGGTACTTTTTGAGCATATTAATATGGAATACTTTTTGCTGCCCGCGGATGTCTATCAAGTAATTGACTCTGGAGAGTCTCTTTTGGACTCTATATGGTCCCTTCCATGTTAGAAGGAGTTTATTTTGCGTTTGAGGCAAAAGTACAAGTGTCAGATCTCCGACGGTTAAGGCGCGCATTTGGGCGCCCTGATCGCGATAAAATTTTGAAGAACTCGCTCTAGCGCATGCAAATTGCAGAGCGGTTTTGCATGCATCAATAATTCGTTGTCGGAGATCGACAACATATTGATACGCGGAGCGCGTATCATAATCATCGGCCTCCGAACCGGCGAACAATTGACCAAGAATGGCCATCGGGCCACGTGGTTTACGTCCGTATAATAGTTCAAATGGGGAGAAACCCGTGGACGCGCGCGGGAGTTCCCTATAGGCGAAAAGAACAGCGGGGAGCTGACGGTCCCAGTCTCCTGGTCTATCGGCAGACACGCGGGCTAACATTGCCTTCATGCTCGCGTTCCACCGCTCGCAACAACCGTTTGATTGCGGATGATAGGGGGACGTTAATTTCTGCCTAATGCCCGCTAACTCCAGCACCTTTTTGTATAGTTCAGAGGTGAATTGTGGACCTCTGTCGGAAAGAATCTCGCCGGGAAATCCGACTCGCGAGAAAATAGTCATAAGCGCTTCAGCGATATGGTCAGCCGTAATGTCTTTCAAGGGAATAGCCTCAGGCCAGCGCGTCGCGTAGTCGATGACCGAAAGAATAAAACGGTGGCCCCTATCTGATTTAGTAAGAGGGCCCACCAAGTCAATCGCGACCCGCTGAAATGGGATTGAGACTGGAGGCATTTCCTGTAGGGGCGCGCGCGATGCCTTACCTTTGGGTGTACGTTTTTGACACACATCGCAGCGCGCCACAAAACGGTTGACGTCCGCGTATACTCCAGGCCAAAAAAAATGTGCCAATATTCGTGACTTGGTTCTGGCTGAACCTTGGTGGCCTGAAAAGGAAGTGTCGTGCGCGAGACGCAAAATATCACGACGGAACGACTTAGGAACTACCAGCTGTTCGACGGCGTCGCGTTTATTTCTGAAATTTCTATAAAGTAATTTATTCTTAATAAGGAATGGAGAGGCATTTCCATTCTGAGGTTGAACCCTCGCGAACAGCGGTTGAAGTGAAGAGTCGTTTTGTTGTTCTCTGTAAAAAATGGAAGGCGTGACATTGAAATCAAAAACGGGGGTCGCTAAATTACTATCCGGTGGACGCTTTGACTGTTGTCGGGTGATTACACACGCAACTTCTTCTGTCCAGATGTTCAAGTCGCCGTCAGGTGTATCGTTCACCTGTGGTAAGTTACCAATTATTAAATCGGCAACCGGATTCGGTAAAACACACGCCGTTACGACACCGGTAATAAATGGCGTGGCGACGTAGACCTCCGCGAGTCGGAAACGCTCGACGGAGCCCCCAAAAGTAATACATGTTGCCTCTTGTTCAATAAGTTGGGTCGGTCGAACCAAAGACTCCCGGACACCTATGGTGGTGCATCCTGTATCCCGTAACACGGACGCGGGTATGGCATTTACATGACCTTTATATAATGTCAATGACCCGTGCTGATGAAGGGCCGACATCACCGGGACGGCGCCCGTCATGGGCGACGTGAGTTCGACGGGGCTGACATTCTGTGCAGCCGGAACTACGACAGTGCAAGCATTCGCAGCCTCGAATTTTACTTTACAATCCTTTGATATATGCCCAGGTCTATTGCACCGATAGCACCTGATAATATTCACGTTACGTTGGGGTGGCATTGGAGGCGCGTTATATGGAGTAGTAAAATATGCCCAAGGAGGTGGGCATGGTGGGCCTTGATACTGGAAGCCCTTGTAATTATCCCGACGCGGTGGACCAGAAAAATTTTGCGCTTGTGGTCCAGTGGGTGGTCCAGCACGTCGCGGAAAACCGCGCGATCGATTCGGTGGCGGTTGGGAGTATGCCCTCGGAGACGGTGTCTGGCGATTAGTAGGACGGGAATTTCTACTTCCCGCAGGTGGAGCACCACTGACTCCGGCATAAAAGGGTTCGCTTGTTTTTGGTTTCGCCAGCGAACGATTGGGATGGGCAGAAGCGTACTGCTCCGCCAACGACGTGGTTTCTATTAATGTTTTCGGTGCCCACTCTTTAAGGTGGGACACCAGCTCAGGGTGACACGCGTTATAAATTTGGTCCTTTAATATTAGCTCGTACAGCCCTTGAAAGCTACCGTCAGCGATGCCGGCTAACTGAATCCAGCGGTCGAGGTAGTGCTTTAATCGATCAACGTACGTAGAGAAGTTTTCGGATGGGTCCGGTTTACACGTCCGGAATCGTTGGTGAAACCCGTCCTCTGTATGTTGAAATCTTTTGAGAAGAGCCTTTTTAAGGACATCATAGTTTTTAGAATCTTCAATATTGAGGCCATGAAATACCTCAAGCGCACGACCAGTCAATAAATTTGCAAGGCACGAAGTCCATTCCGTGCGGTCCCAACCGGCGGCTACAGCGTGGAGCTCAAAGCGATGAATGTAAGAATCGATGTGGTCGATCTTATCATTGTAGGTCGGTAGCTTCGGCTTAGTTTTAACATTATTCGCGGATGCTAGCGGAGCCGCGGTGGGCTGGATGGCCTGCAATTCTAGTTTCTTTAGAAAAATTTCATGCTCTCTTTGAGCCGCGTTCTCAGCTCTTTCTCGTTCTTCTTTTTCTCTTTCTCGTTCTTCTTTTTCTCTTTCTCGTTCTTTTCTCTTTCTCTTTCTCGTTCGCGTTCCTCGGCCTTCTCGGCTCGTTCTGCGGCGCGCTCCTCTCGAGCCAGCTCTTGGTCTTCCTTTTGTTTCCTTTCGCACCAAGCGGGTAGCTGATCATCGGGGACGCCCAACAGCTTCGCCGCGTTAATATAGGCAGAGTAATCAGTCATTATGGTTAAGACTCCGAATAAGTCTCTATATGAGATCTAGTATTGATAAAGGTCAGGTATCCGGATCCTTCACGCGATAACCTGCGTACAGTGAACTATGTTAGCACTGTATTCTTTACGATTATCCGATTAAAATAACAATCTTAATTATTAACCTGAAGTTATCAATTATCCCTGAGGCCAATTGACCTCGTCGGGTGGCCGCTACTAAGAACGACGAATTACCAACACTGTTCCTTCGTTATACAACTTGCAGTGTCCTTACTGTTATCACTGCGTAACTAATGTTTATGACGTATAAATCAACGACAATTTTATTTCGTTGATTAAAATTACAGCTATCTTTATATAGCTATCGTATATTTTAAATTCCGAGGTAAATTCTATTACCTGAAGTTCTTTTTAAGAACTACTATTTCAGTACTTAGTTACTGAAGATTCAAGGCAGGTGCACAACTGCGCTTGAATGGGGAATCTCTATTCCCAACAATATATTTAACTTCCGGCCTATGAGCCTTACTCGTCACAACAACCAGAGAATATAATCAATGCGTCAACATTGACGCATGATTCACACAGGCAATATATTTAAGAAAAGGAATGTATAATTACAATGTACGTAAGGTGTAATAAAAAAAAAACACGAAACTCGACGCTAGACTAACAAGAAAAGACGGACAATAACAAACTCTACAGTCTGAACATATTTACAGATAGGATTAAGAAGAGGACAAGAGAGACGTCTTCCTAAAACAACGAGGAAGATAGAAACGCTACAATCTAAACAAAATGTACAGATCCCTATCAAAGTCTATTCTCACGAATGCGAATCCTCACTGTTTTAATCACCACTGGTTGTTGCGAGACCGCAGACGTTGTCGTCGAAACGGCAAAATCGGCGACCAAGCCACCACTTTGGCACAGAGGACACGCACACGTAAGAACGCCCTCGCCACCGCCCGTGGGTTCCTAAACACAGAGAAAAAGTAAAATGAGCCTGTAAAACAGAAGGAGGAACACTCAACTCCTTAACGCAGACGATATTAAGGATGGAATCACTTAACTCAAGGAACTGGTGGAGATTCCTTTAGCCCTTGCGTACACCACAGTCAGTACGTTTGTCTTTCTTCGTTTAGTTATGTTGAAGTCTCCTTGGCCTCGATCCTCGGGTCAATGGGAGAGCCGGAAATATGTGGAACAAATAATGAAAGAAAGCAGTATACAAAACTAAATACAATGAAGTAATTAAAGTAGCTCAACGTGAAGACCACGTGAGCACTGAAACTGAAAAAAAACAAAAGTTAATCAAAGAGAAAACCGATATTATACTCCAATCTAAATAACCTATAAACTAAACAATGTCCCCTCCAGTGTCGCGATGTGGGTTACATGGGGATATTTCGACTGACACTCTTTCGAGGTCCGCTCCCACAATCGACGAACACACAAAAATAAATACTTGCACTCTAGAAACTAAATAAATCAATTGCTTTCAATTTTAGCAGAACTGTAGAGCAGTTTAATTACAGGAATTAATGTAACAAATATAATTATAAATATATATATCAATTCAAAGGCAACTGAATCTAACTAATGGAACTACAGCTTTTATAAAGACTAACGAATTCAATCTAACTACTTGCAGGTCATATGAGTTATATGGCAAATAGAATCCGCGCACGTGGCGACGGATATAACAGTTTAAATTCTATTAATTCAATGAGACATGTTATGATGTGGACATTTCCTCTAGACACGCCATGGAGAATGCTTGTACAACCATGCGTTGTCTGGCGGTAGCTCTGAAACTGTCTTCAAAAGTAAGTAGAACGGTTCACTTTCATCATTACAAATTAGTATAGACTCTCACCATGCGGCCCTCACTGGGAGTGAGAGCGCTGGATGTAAACGCTGTGGGTTTATATCAAACCAAGTAGCTTAGGCTCTGGAGCTTTAAATCAGGCCCCTCACAATGGACTGCTCAACTGCGTCTCCATGTCCCTCATCTGGCTGAGGACTATCGCCGTCCACCTCGTAAATGGATTTTCTACATGTGGCCCAGAACTAAGTTCTGTATGGCCTTAAATACTGGACTGCATCTGCAGCTTACCGTCTAATTCCTGGATTGTGATTGGTGCAACCACTTCTAGCTCAGCTGCCGAACTGAGTTATTTTAAGTAACAGCCCTACGCAACGACCTTGGGTCGACATCAAAGGTCGAATTACTTCAATACAATATAATATAAATTTTATAGCAATAAATTCTTAACATGTTCAAAACCCCGAGCTTTTACTCTGGATCACGGTTTTTCTGTACGTCAACAGACGTCTCAATAACATTTAATTCCTACTCACCCCTTCCCTCTTTACTACCCCTAGTTCAAAACACGAGATACAACAAGTGCTCAGTCATGCACACCTACGCTGTCCCTCTATCCTTCCCCACCTTCTGTCTATCTATCAGGGAAAAAACTGTTCAAAACACATTGTTTACGAGACCAGCTCAAGGCCAAGTTATGCTGGCTCGTACAATAATTACGTTTCTAAAAATTACTTACTGCTCTCGCAAAAATTTACTCTTATGAACCAAATCCGCTCTTGACAATCCTTAAAGTGGGCGTGGTTGGGGGTGGGGAGAGAATGAGCATAAGAATATGGAAACTGGACATGGGAAAGAGGTTAGGGGTCAGAAATGGCAAACACTGAGCATACATACTTAATGTGTGTCCAGAATAATTTGAAAGCAATCGGTGTCATTGCTGCGTTGAATGGAATTGTTTTCCATCACCCTTTTTACTTGTCAAGGAACAGATCGCCGCCTCCGATTTCTAGTTCTACTCTCTGACAAATTCAACTCGAACCAACAAAACACTTAAAAGAATACACATGTGAGCAATCCGGATACCGATATGGGGGTTGAAAAACATTTGACATTGTCGTTCTTCGTTACGATAACATTCGTGTCACTCCTTTGAAACCTGTCTCCAGTTTATCATTCCTATGATACTGTCATGATCAAATGTAATTGGTACACCCCACAGACTAATAAATTAACCAGGCTGGAAACACGAGCTTCGGCTTGTGAGGTTTTTTACGGAATTTCCCGAGCGGCGGCCGTATAACCAACATGGCCGCCGCTCGGGAAATTCCGATTCTAGTTCTATCTGCATTAGAAATTTCTTTTTATTTGTCATGATTGGTTGTACATGTATTAATTTCTTGGTGCGGAACCAAACTTCCGCGTTCAGTGGGCGCGTCAAAATGGTGTCATTCAAAATTGTAGCTATGCTGAAGCGTCGGTCGTTACCGTAAACCTAATGTGGCGGATGGTTCATGACCTTTCGCTGTTTTGTGAGGTCACACAATGGGTTCATCCAGTCTGGGTATTTTATTAGTCTGTGGTACACGCTCAGTGGTAAAAGGGAAATAACCTAGTTAATACAATAGAGAGGGGGCGAAGAAGTAGAACATGTGTATTACGTCATTTGTGCCTTAGTAGATACGGTCAAGGAGGCAGACGCTGACTGGGGTTTTTGTGACGTCAGCTTAGGCAAGAGGTGACGGTTGACTGGCAGGACAGCGGAAGAACCACAACAGTAAATAAGACATCGCTGACCATCAAGAATAGGTAGGAGAATCTAAATAAACTTAAGGAATGGGAGGGCTTCCATCTTTAAAGCAGAAGAATATCAGGCGTTGATGAAAAGGGACATGTAGATTTGGACTTAAAGGGGGGATTATAATACCCAGGATGGTTATAATTATATTGACGGCCAATGGGAATAAGTGTAGTGATCAGAAAAGGGGCAGAAGAGATCGATTATATATGCAGCGGGGGAACTAATTCTTTAGTTCCAGACAGACGATCCGGCTGTGAGGGGGTTCAGTGTGTTTCCACTAGAGTGAAACTAAAGCAGAGATATGCCTAGATGTATTAATTGAATCCATGGCCAATTGATGATTATCCAAAGCTGTTGTTGATTTCCCTGGTTCCTTAGAATCCCAGCCTTCTATGCCACAGTCTCGATCAATCTCGATGAATCAAGCAAATGAGCGTGGCCATCTACTGATCTAGGATGAGGCGTGTGTACTTTAATTATCCTCAGAGGGGAGAGAAGATGATTCCACCAAGAATGAGTGTGCGAGGAATTAAAGATTCATAGTTAAACTTGACTAGCTAGAGCTAGATCTATATCTAGTGTTATAAAATATAACTGTAACTTGAATTGTCTGGGTGAGTCTGGGAGTTACCAGCTCATCCTGGAGTTATGTCTAAATTCTATCCCATGTGAGGGTGACTCCTTAATAGTACGAGTGAGTGAAAGTATATTAGAAATGGGTGAAATTTGCAAAAAACGAAACCTCGCAAGTGTGCCATCCGTGAATTCTGCCGTGATGAAACCTCGCAAGTCTTGAACGCTAGTTCAGAAGTCTCAACACGGCAGTTCTCGGCTGCCCAGGTACACTTGCGTGGTTGTCACACAACAATACACTGGATTTAACTGAAACCTGATTAAATTAATTTGTTAATGTAACTTACATGACTGTGTCTTGCACTTAGAAATTTGCTTGTTACGCAACTTAAGTTTGTTCCATTATTTTCACCAATTCGCACATTGAAACAAACATCGCAATAGTCCTATTCGCTCCCCATTTCAGTCCAGTGAAAAAAAATTATTATAGTATCAAAGACCAACTTCTAAAAGTGGAAATATCTTGTGGGCCTATTCCTGTTACCAGGACTGGTCAGCCTACTTTAAAAGTGACGCCTATGATTTAATCCATCCCTTTGATGAGCCGACAATCAGTCTGCACTGATGTCTACAATTGTTTGATACGGCAGTGGCGTCTCGCCATGGCGACAGTTAATAATTTTCTCAAGAGTGTCACGCCATCAATAAGGGGAACATCTTGTGCACCAGTCCCTCTCACGAGTACTGGTCACGCGATTTTAAAAATGGCCATCTGTGACTTAATCCATCCCTTTGATTTGCCGACAATCGGCCGGTAATGATATAGACAGGCGTTTTATGGGAGGGCGCGATTACCACACAAACTAAAACTAAACATAAATTATTATTGCTCACCGATGGGTCACTCGGGTGATAAAGAAGCACTACAGCTGTACTTAACTGCCGCCATTGTACTACATTCAAATTTGAGTTGATAATCTTGTCAAACAAGTTGCTTGTATGCTCGAGGTAGACGAAATCGTCAGTAATGTGTGCTTGAACAATACTAGCGATTTGGACATGCCATGGTCTGCCTTCAACAATTCTTCCTGGATATGCCCATCACCTGTTCCATCAGAAAACGACGTAGGAAAAGAACATGAACTGAACATGGTGCCTCGCGCATCCAGCAGTTTTCTAGAGGCAACATCGCTGCCCGATCCAGACTTTCGTGCCACAGTGAGTGAGGCCTTAGTATCAAACTCCCAGCCTTCTATGCCACAGTCTGAACTGACTGTTCCACCAGCCGATCCAGCCACTGGAGCTACAGTGAGTGAGGCCTTCGTATCACTAGTGTTTCAAACTCTGCAGGATTCCCAGCCTTTTTGCCACAGTCTAAACTGACTGTTCCACCAGCTGATCCAGCCACAAAAGCCAGTGCCATTGTACAGTGCGAAGCCGAAAATTCAACAGTCAAAGTACAGGCATCTACAGGAACTTAAGGCTGTCGTGGCCAAAGATCACCACCATTTCTTTGACAATTTACCCCATTTTTAATACTTAGATGTGTGTTCTTTTCATGGGCTCTTACACAAGAAATAGTTTAGGCCTGTACTTCTAGTCTTAATACTGTAACCCACGGACAGAGAGAAGCAATGATATTTTATGATTTAATCTGACAGAAAACATAATGTGAGTAGGAAGTGGATAAAATGTGAAAATAACTCTTGCATTTTGTAAAGTGAATGAATGAAATGAAATGCAAAAAAAAAAAAAAGGACGTTGAAAGAGTGCGGAATAGAGTGGAGAGAGAGAAGATAGAGGGAGAGAAAGAGAAGGAGAGAGAGAGAGAGAGAGAGAGAGAGAGAGACAGAGAAAGAAGAGAGAGAGAGAGAGAGAGAGAGAGAGAGAGAGAGAGAGAGAGAGAGAGAGAGAGAGATGGATTGCTTCTAATGAACTGTACCCTGATCATTATTTTTTTTTAAAAATTCTACTTTGAGTTTAAATAAATTTTCATGAAAACATATACATACAGTACTTTGTTTTAATCCTGAGAAAGAAAAAGACATTTTCGGTCAAAACAATATTTGTCTAGCTATACCATGAGTCAAGCGCCCTCAGCCTAAACCACGCAAGTCGGTGACTAGTCCGAATATCTCCGTGTTGAAAACTCGAAAGTGGAGCGTTCCCTACTTGCATGGTTTCATCACGGCGAAAATTTATCACAAAACCTCGCAAGTCGGATTGCTTCTAAAATAATCATTATTGTGGAAAAAAAACATCAATGGTTATAACTCTAAGGCGTTTTGTGACCTACATGTCAAATTTGAAAGAAAATGAACGGCCCGTAAAAACAAAATCAGTTTTTTGTCTCTCCTGTAAAATTTTGTCGGAGAGACTTACGAGGTTTCATCACGGCTCCCTCGATATATTGTAACTGTTACATCAAAACATTGCGGTTCCGGCCCTGCAGGCCTGCCATAAAAGTTACACATTTTGTTATTAAGTGATTAGTAAGATAGGGAAGTGAGGTTTAGTTATATTTTAGAATCTAAAATGCAGTCGAACACATAACCCCATGCATCCCAGTAAATGACACATCCACTTCATAACATCTAGAGGGGATCATAACAGATACCAACCTGTCCCCACCACCAACAATCTGAATCGCCCCTTAGACATTCCCATGATGAAATGACCAGGACAGCCATGCACACAAGTAGTAATACGCCTTTCATCATCTCCTCACTGTGCTGTACACACAAGTCTTGCTGTATATTGTTTCTGGTCTGCGGTAAGTAACGCACTGCAGTCTACATTTCCAATCTGTGATCCTAGATATTATAAGAAGCATAATGGTTCAGCACGTTGGGTAATCACCGAGTCATTAACTGTCAGATCTAAATCGTCAGAAATACATTATCTGTATTGAATATAAGATACCGATTTCATTTCTTCTCCCCATTGCATTGTTTATCGAGTAATGAAGCGCCTTTCTCCACAAAGTCTTAAATGGACCCAAAGCGCTTTACAATGAAATATATGAAATAGTAAAAAACTCTCTCTCTCTCTCTTTCTCTCTGTATGTATCCGCCCTTCGCTCTCACACTGTGTGTGTGTGTTTGTCTCTCGCTGCCTTTGTTTCTCTGTATCAATGCAATTTCTTATTGCAGTGTATAGTAACAGATCCCATTCGCACCTGGAAAGAAATCAATGCTTTACATAATGATAAAATAATGATGCTGATTTGTTGCAGTGCTACAGCGACTAAAGATTTAAAAGGAAAAAAAAAAGAAAAAAAATACTAGCCAGCGTTTTCCCCACAGCGAATGTAGTTAAAATAAGTGTGGTCAATCAAGGCCTACAGCGACAGCTGAACAGTGAAAAACATTAAATGTTTTCTCTATTTGGCTTTATAACGTACGGCATTCTTCATGACTTCCACGCATTCGCCCGCTAGGTGGCGGTGCGAAATCTTTGTACGCTAAACGCGCTTGCTGAGTCATCTTGTATCTAATATCTTTCATCAAACAAAAGGAGCACATAAAAAAACAACAACAACAACAACAAAAACGATCAATGTATTTTGGATTTTTACGACTTCAAATACGGTAATGCATGAAACTTGAATAAACACAATAGTTCCACTGTGTTGGATTAGTTGACATTTGAAGAAATGTATTTGTAAATTTCCGAAATTGTCTTTCGGCCACTATCTTTTTATCGTATAATACAGCTGCTTTATTTCTTCAGAAAATTGGTGATGTAGACCATCCAGCGGTGACCCGTCACCACTTCAGTACGACTAAAATAGCAGATATGGTAAAATGGCATAGTTCTTTCTTGGCGCCTTTAAAAAAAGCGTGCACGCTGTTTGTTCATTGATTGGGGGCGAGACAGATGGGCATTGCCTGAAAACAGTGCTTTATGTAATGGCAACTTAATAATACTGTTTTGTTACAGTGGTAGTGCCATTTAAAAGAAATGGCCAGAGTTTTCCTACAGCGACTGAGGTTATAATTATGAAATGCGCTACTTCAATTAAGGCCTCGAGTAATAACCGAGGCCAGTACTTTTTGCGCACACACAAATACCTGTTCGCTTTATTTATATAGATATAGGCATAATTACATTTCCATTGGTGAATATATTATTGATGGGTTAAACAGGTGCACTGGAGTACACAAAAGGATGGCGTAAGCAGAAGGCATGCATAAATTAGAATAGTTGTCATCCAGACTGAATCATAATTAGCTGCAGCTTTGGTCCAATCTCACCAAAATCAAATCATCACCAAAATTGTATAGAGAGCTTGATTTGATTTGATTGGAATTGTTTTGTTTTTTTTCTCGCTAATTCGAACAAATATTTCAAGACGTTATATCAAAATATAATTATACTAGATGACCTACCGGGCATTGCCCGGAATATACAATCATGTGCTTCTCCCCCCCCCCCCCTCTCTCTCTCTCATATAATAAACTACAGTCCCTGCTTCAGAACTCATGCGCATTAGAACACTACGCACCAAACTGAACGCTTGAAACGGTTACTTTTTATGACATGCATGGTCCTATATAATATTACGAAACAAACATGCAAAAATACAGATGTAACATAGCAATAAATATTGTTATTTTTTAAAAATACATGCTTGAAGTAAACAACTTTTAATTATAACCATCATCTTCCTTATCTCAATTGCCACCTTCCTGCCAAATTTAAGGCCTGAAGAGTGTATAGTTTGGTCAGTTAGTCATGCCAAGGGTTGCAAGTTACTGAAATACATAACAGATTCGTATAAATGGATTATGGATCTTCCCATCCAAAATATAATAACATTTTATTACAATAATAGCCTAATATGACAAGATGAATTATGGCTGCTTCAGACTACTAGTAGACGAGATGGGAAAGATGAAGAGCTGAAAAACATGTCACAGGTGTGTGGTAGAGATGTAGACAGAGGAGCCGCCACTGTTAGATTTCTTTATGTTTGGTCTTGGTTATAGGTAATGGCATGACCGGCACTTCCCGATAGCACAGCACCATTATATAAAGGTAGAAGTGGGAAGAAGAAATAAAATCAATACCAAAATGCACTATACACATAATGTATTTCTGAAGATTCAGATCTGACAGTTAATGACTCGATGATTACGCAACGTGCTGAACCATTATGTTTCTTATAATATCCTGGATAATAGATGGGAGGCGTAGACTGCAGTGCGCTGCTTACGCAGACCAGAACCACTAAACAAGACTTGTGTGTGCTACACAGTGAGGAGATGATGAAAGGCGTATTACTTCTTGTGTGTATGGCCATCCTGGTAACTTCATCACTGGAATGTATACCAACTAGGGGTCGAGATTGTTACTTTGGGGGAGAGGTTAGTATCATGGAGTTACAGACTGGAGATAGGTTTCAAAGAGTGACAATGTCAAATGTTTCTCAACCCCCATATCGGTATTCGGGTTGCTCTCGCGTGTATATTTCAAGTGTGTTGTGGGTTAGCTTTGAATTTGTCAGAAAGTAGAACTAGAAATCAGAGCCGGCGATCTATTCTTTGACAACTAAACACAGCCCGGGGTCCACCTATCCTCTACCTGTATATTTACTTTTCTGCCATCTAGACTGTGTTATTTCTCTACTGTAAGTTTTGGAGAACATCTTTCTATTATTAATCAGAGCTGAAAAAGTTTGATTTGAAAGTGGTTCACACACAGACTAATAAATTAACCAAACTGGAAACACCAGCTTCGGGCTGTGTCGTTTTTTGCGGAATTTCCCGAACGGCGACTGTATAACCAACATGGCCGTCACTCGGGAAATTCCAATTCTAGTTCTATCTGCAGTAGAAATTTCTTTTTATTTGTCAAGATTGGTTGTACATGTATTTGTCATGATCACATTAGGATCATAAATGCCGTGCTAGGTCACGACGTCAGTGAGTTAATTTTTACGATCTTGTTGATTATAACCAGCGTAATTTGTCCTTGAGCTGTTCTCGTGAACAGTTTGTTTTGAAACACCTTTTTTCTGATGGATGGAGAGAAGGAGGGGCGAGATAGAATAAATGTATAGCTAGGAATGAAAGAGCAGTTCTCGACCCCGTGATTTTGATTAACATAGATAAGGGGCGAGTAAAGGTAGTTTATGTAGACGCTTAGTTGGCGTTCGGAAATTCGTGCATAAGAGTAGAAAGCATTTTAGTAGTTAATGTTTCGCATTTTAAATTTTGTCTAGACCGTAAAATTGACCTTGATTTTGGCGCAAGGCCATGACAAGCATAAATTAATATTGCAGGCTGAGCTGAAGCGACTGCACCAATCAAATGTATGAATCTGGACGGAAGGTCGAGACATAGCTTTGGTATTTAAACCCGTGCAGAACTTAGATAGATGCCACATGTAGACAATCCATTTACGAGGTGGACGGCGATAGTCCTCAGCCAGATGAGAGACATAGAGACGCAGTTGAGCAGTCCATATATTGTGAGGAGCGCCATGATTTAAAGCTCCAGAGCCTAAGCTACTTGGTTTGATATGAACCCACAGCGTTTACATCCAGCGCTCTCACTCCCAGTGAGGGCCACATGGTGAGAATCCATACTAATTTGTAATGATGAAAGTGAACCGTTCTACTTACTTTTGAAGACAGTTTCAGAGCTACCGCCAGACAACGCATGGTTGTACAAGCATTCTCCATGGCGTGTCTAGAGGAAATGTCCATATCATAACATGTCTCATTGAATTAATAGAATTTAAACTGTTATATCCGTCGCCACGTGCGCGGATTCTATTTGGCATCTAACTCATATGACCTGCAAGTAGTTAGAGTGAATAAGTTAGTCTTTATAGAAAGCTGTAGTTTCATTAGTTAGATTCAGTTGCCTTTGAATTGATATTTATATTTATAATTATATTTGTTACATTAATTCCTGTAATTAAACTGCCCTACAGTTCTGCTAAAAATCAAAGCAATTGATTTATTTAGTTTTTAGAGTGCAAGTATTTTTTTTATGTGTTCGTCGATTGTGGGAGCGGACCTCGAAAGAATGTCAGTCGAATTCTCCCCATCTAACCCACATCGCGACAGTATTAATTTCTTGGTGCGGAACGAAACTTCCGAGTTCAGTAGGCGCGTCAAAATGGTGTCATTCAAAATTGTAGCTATGCTGAAGCGTCGGTCGCGACCTTAAACCTAAAATGACGGATGGTTCATGACCTTTCGCTGTTTTGTGACGTCACACAATGGGATCATCCAGTCTCGGTATTTTATTAGTCTGTGGTCATGTCCAAAGTTTTTTTGTTTTTTTTTCGAAACGACTCCCACTTTGAATGTGACTAGCGCTAGCCTTGAACTAACCTCTTCAATTAATTTAGAAAACAATGGTTCAAACCGAAGCCCACAAAAACAAAACCGTTCACGGCTAATAATAACAAAAACAAGTGGAGAAGCTAAATCTCCTTACAACACATTTCCTATACTCAATGAAGAAAATATTCTGACGGCCACGATGAAATGGCTAGACTGGCCAGGTGTTTATGATCGAATTGATCGCCAACAGAAGGAAGGTTAATGACGTGATCTCACGTCACATCACGGTCGTAGCTGTTGGTCTAGAGGCAAGGTACTCGCCTTTCCTGCCGAAAGCACCGAGTTAAATCGCTGGTTGGTGCAGGCATGTTGGGTTTTTCATTTTTTTTTTGGGTGGTCTGGGTAAAAAGGTACAGCCCAACATAAGTAACTTATTTCCATCTCCATAACGATTCATCCACGCACCTGTTTATATCTTCAAAGACCGCCTATACTAGAACAGAACATTCGTTAGGCACGTGAACTTATCTATTCTAGATGGGAAGTTTACGTGCATAAAAGTTAAAACGTTTGAAAAAACACGGACCATGGAATGTCCTTTTATTTTCTACGTTCTCAGAAATATGATGACGAAGAGGTCGTGGCGAAACTGCCAAAGGGCAACTCCTGCAAATGTGAAGACGGGAGAGTGAGGTGTCGGATAAAAGCCAAGTGGTAACACTGCAATGACGGTGGACTGGAATGCAATGCAGGAGAGAATTAAACAAAAACCTGTTGAAAATTCTAGTCTCATGTGTTCATTTTGTGATTGTGTGAATGTGCCAGTAGTTTGTTTCGTCAAACGCGAGATGTCTACGAGGGTGTCAACAGTTTTTATATGTCCAGGTTTGTCCATTAACTATCAGAACTAGGCGCTTAGGATCAGTCAATATACTGTGATATAATCAATAAGATCCTATAACAAGGAACAGTCCCTCCATATCGCCTTTAAAAAATGTATGTTCTGATTGTCGTTCTTCGGAGGCTGGGTCCATGGTACATTGCACGAAAAGAATGCTTGGTACGATGATGAATGTATAATATCAATTTGTCACAGTGATATCACGACTATATAAAAAAAAAAAAGGGATAGTTTCCATAAAGCAGCTGAAGTTGAAATTGAAAAAAGCTACTTTAATCAAGGCCTACAAAATTCCTTTTTATCTCCGTATTGACTTTGTAAAATGGGCCATTATTTATGTCTAATCCAGCGCATTCCCTGCAAGTTCTTAGGCGCATGCAAAAGGCGCCAACTGTACCATTTAATCGTATGAGTATCATCCCCATTAATCCATGATATCAGTACTATGGGATCTGCCGATGCTGGACACCAATGACTGACTAAACAGCAAACAGTAATACGTTTCAAATTCTTTATACAGATTACAACTGGATTATTCAGATCACAATATGACCACACTGACTAACACATACATCAACAAATAAGCGAAACACAACTGAACATCTTATGTATTCAACTAACACTTAACAGGTCTCAAAAATGTACCGGTAGTTGTGGGGCCATTTCTGTGTGAGGCAGAGCTGGGGACATCCTGTCACATCGATTTTCAAAAAGCTAAAAATAAGGTCTGGATTGTGAAATGAGGTGATGGCAATCGTGATCAAGTAGCTTTTTTTTTTTTTTTTAAAGGCGGCGGGGGATCTTAGAGACCCTATCCTATTTACACATCTGTGTAGCTTACACCACAGTCCAAGATTAAATGTAATTTTGTTGGGCTAAATGAGCCCACGTAAACTATGCAATCGCCTCTTCCTGAGTAATGACTCTGAAAAAGAACCAAACAACAGTGCAGCTGTCAGGTGCGTCCGCACTGGCCAACACATGTCAGGAAATAAACGAAAAACAACTGAACATATTATGTATTCAACTAACAGGTCTTAAAACTGCAGTTGTGGGACCATTTCTGTTTGAGACAGGGCTGAGGACATCTTGCCACATCCATTTTCAGAAAGTTTCTTATGTTTGTTAGAGTAAATGAGACCCTATAAGCTATCATCAACATTTCAAGCACCCGCTGTCTTTTTTTTTTCCCCATCAAATCAAGACAAAACAGAATGATGTTTCGCTAAATCTAGATTAATCTCTCTGTAGGCCATCTTGATTGCAACCGCAAGTTTTTGCAAATGTTAATTAAAATAGTCATAATTAAGATAAAAATCTTCTGCACTTAGAATATATCTAAAGAAAGTTTTCCTGCACAATGCAAAGGTTACTTTGTCGGTTAAAATACTGAAGAAGTGTAGAACTGCAATTAAAATCAATTAGAAAAACCGATACTGTAAGGTTGGCCTGTTCTAAGCAGACGGTGATATTTTGTATGCCAATATGCGCAGGTCTTACAAAATACTATGTAACGTCAACCAAGGTTCGTCATTGGCAAGACCTTCCCACGTATCTGCCTTGAGTAACCAGTAAACAGTAGAAATAAACACGTAAACAGTGCTAAAAGGACAAGCGAAAAATCAATACAGAAAATTTAATTCGGAAGAAATGACAGTTCATTAATCAGAATTTATGCAACCTGTTGAACCATTACACCCCTTATAAAAACCAATATCACAGATTGGAGGCCTGACTTCGTTGCTTACTGCAGAGCAAGACTTGCGTGTGCAGCACAGTGAGTGAGATGGCGATGAAAGGCGTATTACTACTTGTGTGTGTGGCTATCCTGATCACTTCATCACTGGAATGTAAACCGGCCCATAGTGGTTGTAACTTTCAGGGAAAGGTTAGTATATCAAGGGATGACAAATAAAAGACAGGTTTCAAAGGACAGACACAAATATTACCGTAACGAAGACTGACAATGTTAAAATGTTTCTCGACATCATGTCGATACCCGGATTCCTCTCATGTGTATATTTGTTGTCGGTTAGCTTTGAATTTGTCAGAGAGTATAAATCAAGGGCTACGATCTGTTGTTTTACAACTGAATAGAGCGACCGAAAATGATTCACTTCACCCCAACAGGGACACCGATTGCTTTCATATTATTTTGGACATTCATAAAGTATGTAATGCTCAATGTCTGTGTGATGTTTCCACTTTCTCTCACTAACTTTCTTCTGACACCAGCCGTGATGGGCACGGCACAAACACACTAAATAATCGACTATCTCTCTTCTATAAGTTATAACAAACGATATCTGTATTGCTTACATATATACAATAATTATTAATTCATTCAATAATAATAGGAACACAGGTCATACAATTTCATGTGAATTTCGATGGAATGAAGTTGATGCAAATCAGTACATGCTAATTAAATGGCTTCGTAATATTCAATTTCTAGCACATTTTATAAAACACATGGGAACATTCAGCATAAGGAAACCTCTCCTTTAGGGGTGTATGGCGCTATCTGGGCACTGGTTCTTCCTCTCTACCCTGGCTTGACTGCGCAGTTAGATCAACAGGTATCGGCAGGTACCAATAGGTCGGGAAGCCAAGAAGCCACGATGTCGTTAATCAAAGTACAAGAAGTTGAGAAGCCAAGAAGGTGTTGTTCTTCCTCCTCTGTAGAAAAACAATCGCAACTTCCTAATCTACTGCTGGAAGGCATGACTTCCGTACTTACTCCATGACGGATATTCGTCATTAATACTTTTAACCGCTGACACTGTTATAAGTCAGGCTGCAGCTCCCATACTCCATAGGCTCCCATATAGGCAATAGAATAAACGATCAATACAGTTTTAATGATATTTACACGTTCCCCACGAAGAATAACGCTCTCTCTAACAGACCCCATCCTATAAGGTTTCGTAACATATATGTAACGGCGTTTCCGTGACTCTCTCAGAGGCAGTAGTTATACCAAAGTAAACCCACTAGATTTAGGTTCTACAATCATGAACATTAAGTAAAATACACATACATCGTACAATTAACTTACCACTCAGCAACAGCTCAAATGCCGACAAGATACCAAAGATACCACGCTCTGACAAAGGATGTTTGCGGGTTCCCTGACCTTCCCCACTCACAAGACTAGTACAAAGTTACAGTTGCAGTTGTGGTCTCCTCTTCGGCACGAAGCTGGTGAGTGCTCTCAGCGGTCTGAAGTTGGAAGGAGCGTTCGGGGATTTATACCCAGTCAGGTAGCGTCCCAAGACGCCCACCGAGTGTGCATTAGTTATCCTAATAGCCACCCCCGTCGGCTCCACGTCAAATACTATTGAAACAGCTCTACCCCCCAAGCAATTCCCAGGTGATCTGATCGACAAGTACGGCGGTCAAGTAAACACTACCCTTTTCGGGTGTCAAAGCGCTTCAGTTGCATCCCATACTTTCCCCCTCTGGCCTACAATGACTCTGTCTCCCCGCCGTTAACTATCTTCCCACGCTAGTTATAGGCACAATATTATTATAACTACTAGTTATACCTTGCCAATCTATCACCCTGTTACAATCGCCCCCACTTAAGTCGATTTTCCTTGGCAAAATCGGCTAATAAAATTATTAATCTACTGGTAATCTAGATAGAGTGTCGGCCCATAGAGCGTCTCGCCCCCTGATGTTGCTGACTCGAAAGTTATATGGTTGCAGCGCCAGGTTCCATCTAGTTACCCTCGCGTTCTTCTGGTCTTTAGTTCGCATCCAAGTTAGAGGTCGGTGGTCCGTCTCTAACACGAAGTTTCTCCCATACAGATACGCCTGCAACTTACTAACGGCGAAAACTATGGCCAGGCATTCCTTTTCAATTGTTGAGTAGTTCTTCTCCGCGGGTTTCAACTTTCTGCTAACATATACAACTGGATACTTCGTACCCTCGTCTTCTTGAAGTAGGCAGCCACTCACTCCAAGGTTAGATGCGTCTGTCTGGAGAATCAGTTCCTTGTTCCAGTCTGGCATCCGTAGTATCGGCTCGGAACTCAAACAAATTTTTAGGGCATTGAACGCGTTCTCCTGCGCGTGTCCCCACGCGAACTTTGTGCCCTGGGACTTCTTTGTGAGGTCTGACAACGGCGCCGAGATTGCAATGTAATTTGGTACAAACTTCCGATAGTACCCCGTTAGCCCCAGGAAACTCCTCACTTGTGTCTTGGTCGTCGGTCGGTCACAGTCGACAATGGCTCGCACCTTACTCTCCTGCGGTCTTACAGTCCCCTGTCCCAGCTTATGGCCTAAGTACTCGACTTCTGTCATCCCTATTAGCGTCTTGGTAGGTCTAGCTTTTAAATTTGCCCGTCTCAGTCGCTCGAAGACATTCCGACAACGTTCCAAGTGGTCAGGCCAATTTGCACTGTGTATAAGACAGTCGTCTACAAATGCATCTACCCCTTCGCCAGCATCTTTTAATACTTTCCTCATGAGCTTGTTAAATGTGGCGGGGGATCCCTTCAACCCGAACGGCATGACCCTGTACTGGTATAGCCCAAACGGTGTGGCGAACGCCGTCAGGTGTTTATCTTCCTCGGCCATCGGAACTTGATAAAAGCCCTTTGTCAAGTCCAGCTTGGTGAAATATTTTGCCTCCGCTAGATTGGAAATAATGGCTTCTACCTCAGGCATCGGTTCGGCGTCATCGGCAGTCACAACATTTAGCCGCCTGTAGTCGTTGCAGAAACGATGTTGACCATCGGGCTTCTTAACTAATACAATTGGACTATTGTACGGGGACTCGGACGGTTTGATGATTCTGGCCGCAAGTATCTTGCCTACCTCAGCATTGACAGCTTCTCTAGTTGAGTACGGTAGTTGGTAGGGTCTTACCTTCACAGGTTTTTGATCTAGCAATGGGATTTTGTGCTTGATCAGGTCAGTGAGCCCCGGTACATCGGTAAATATATCTTTGTATTCTTCCATGAGCTCTTGCATCTGTTCTCTCTGATCCTGATCTAGCGTGTCCCCTAACTGTACATCCCTGTAGGTTTCGGTCTGTTCTAGCTTAGGCATGACTGTCTCCAGAGGCATCGAAGTCGCTTCCTCTCCTTCATCGGTCTCGTCAATTATAGCTGCAGCTATTGCCTCTGTGTTTTCCTGTTCGTCTTCCCTCTCAATATACTTCTTCAGCATATTCGCGTGATACAGTCGTCTCTTCCCCTTGACGTTCACCATGTAGTTCACTGACCCTCTCTGCTCTTCTACTTTGTAAGGCCCTTTCCAAGTCATCTGTAGTTTCGATCCGTCACTTGGGAGAAGTATGAGGACGGAATCGCCCACTTGGAATTTCCTCTGTTTGGCCCCCCTATCGTAGTATTTCTTCTGCCTGTGTTTTTCGACGCTGCTGTTCTCGGCTACGACTTTCATGGCATCCTCCAATCGTTCCCTCATATCTACCACGTATTCGTACGATGACCTCGTTTCTGACTCCGCTTCCCCAGTCCACAGATTCTTCAGTATTGCAAGTGGTCCTCTCACAGGGTGACCGAACACTAGTTCAAACGGCGAAAAACCTGTACTGGCCTGTGGGGTTTCGCGATACGCGAACAGCAGTGGACACAACATTCTGTCCCAGTCCTTGGGTCTGTCATGAGCTACTCGGCGAAGCATATTCTTCAGCACTCCGTTAAATCTTTCACACAGACCATTGGCCATCGCGTGGTAGGGCGAGCAGAATATCTGTTTCGTTTTGAGAAGTGCACTGACCTCTCTCATCAGCTCACCGGTAAACTGTGATCCCCTATCTGAAACTATTTCCTTTGGTATGCCTAACCGAGAAAATATTTCCATTAACGCTTCACTGACCTGCTCAGCTGATATCCCCCTTAAGGCTACGGCATCCGGGAAACGCGTGGCATAATCTACTAGCGTCAAAATATAACGCGATCTCCCATGTTCCGTACGCGGAAGTGGACCAACCAAATCTATGGCGACGCGCGAAAAGGGCGTGTCGATCAGGGGTGTCGGCACTAGGGGTACCTTTGTCACCCTACCTTTATTGGATGTCCTTTGACACGCGTCACACGATCGACAGAAACGACCTACGTCCGCACCTATCCCAGGCCAAAAGAACGACTGCATTATTCTGTCCTGTGTGCGCGAAATTCCTAAGTGTCCCCCGAACACTCCTTCGTGAGCTATCTTCATCAGCTCACTTCGGTACTGCTTAGGTACCAACAACTGCTCCACATCAGCACGTCCAGCCCCGGCCTTCTTTACCCGATAGTAAATTCCCTTACTCTCCTTTATGTGAGTACCTACCTCAGCCGATTGCTCCAACGTGGCTCTCTCCCTTAAAACTCTCAAAGTTTCGTCCTCTCTCTGGGCCCGGGCTATCTCACCTGGTGTGAGTTCCCCTATCTTGGCCCCTACCCTTACCTCCTCCGTTGAGTTGCCCTTGGCCTCCTCATTATCTGTGGTCTGACTCACTTTCGCACTCGCATTCTCACACTCATGCTCTTCCTTGTCAATCTCCACCTTGCGAGATCGCGTGAGTACCACACTTATCTTCTCAAGAGACGCCCCCTTTATGTTTCCTATAATCAAATCGGCCACTGGGTCTTCCACTACTAGCGCTTTGAGAAGCCCAGTATAAAATGGGGTTTCTACCCACATTTCCGCGACAGGAGCAGACCTTCTCGTCCCGTCCATCAGGACATAACTCCTGTTCTTCCCAGTTAAGCTGTTAGGAGGCAGTTTGTCCCTTTTTATAATCGCACACGTGCATCCCGTGTCACGAAGGATAGTAATCTCTTTATCCCCTATCCTCCCCTTCTCCAAAAATGGAGCGGATAAATCATTCTCCGGAACATCGTCTTCGGGCTCATGTTCTGTCGAACCTTCTAACTCAATACTCTTACCTTCCGTCTCCCAAGAAATGAAGGTCTGTGGCCCAACACTCTGCTCAGCCCCTGGTTGAGTATTCGCCCTGCCCGATGACTCCCACTGACTGTCATCGGCTTCCTCATCGCTGGTTAGTACGACTGCGGTCGTCTCTTTCTGTCTCTTCCTACAGAATCTCGCAATATGGAGAAGTGACCCACACACAAAACAACCACGCCCACTCTCACGCTGGGACTTACCTCGGTTGTCCTCGACAGTGGCAGCAGCACCCTTCTTCGTCCTGCCCTGGTCACACTGCCCACTCAGGTGATTGGGAGAGCCACAGTTGAAGCATACCGGTTTACTCACTCCTAAACCCTTACTTCTGCTCTCCTCAACCCTCTTACCTGACTTCTGCTGTTGCTCCAGCCCTCGCTTCGACTGATGAGCCTCACTATACAAGTCCGCCATCTCAACTAACTCATGCACGGACTTGGGGTCCCTCTCTTTCAAATATATGGAAAGATTACAGTCGACAATCTTCAACATCTGCTCCCTGACTAACAGATCCGTAATCCCTTCCATAGTTCTCTCTGCCTCTGAGAGGTCTACCCACCTCTCAAAATATCTCTGCAATCTCACGGACAGCTGCGTATAAGTTTCGTCCTTATCTAGACGACTCTCCCTAAACTTACGCCTATAACCCTCTGCCGTGAGGTGATACTTCTTGAACAACACCTTCTTTACCTTCTCGTAATCCCTACTGTCTTCATCGCTGAGACCGGAATAAACATCTAACGCCCTGCCAGTTAACAATGCCCCTAACATGTCTGCCCAGGTGTCTTCTTCCCAATCATTTGCCTGCGCGAGCCTTTCAAATCTTTTCAAATACGAGTCGAGATCCTCGCGCGAGTCATCAAAAATGGCAATTTTAGGTACCTTCGGGGCAGCAGATTTTCCATTCCCTTTACCATTGTGACACCCGTTTTTGGCTAGTTCCCGTTCGCATTCCATTCTCTCCCTTTCAAATTGTCTTTCCTTCTCCTTTTCTTCTCGTTCGCGCTCCTTTTCTTCTCGTTCGATAGCCCTTTGTTCTCGGTTTTGGGCTTTCTCTTCGTCCCACCTAATTTTGAATTCCTCATCACTAATGCCTTCTTGTCTGGCAAGCTTCAGTGCGCCCAGATAGTCCATCAGCAATTGACCTGTAAACAAAGCTAACAATAAAGCGTGGATCGTAACTGTGAAGTTAACAACAATATTCCTGCAATAGCAAACAACAATTTTCTCTGTGACAAAAGATAAAATTGAACAGTCAATGCACAGGTAAAATCAGAGCATGTCGCAGGCACTAAATGTCAATCTCTCTCACTCGCCTCAGGGCAGATGACCTGTCCACACAATCACACAATAGCCCCTTGACACGACCCAGATCAAAATTAAATGTTATTTACTAGCAGGATCCCACTTCTGACACCATTGTGATGTTTCCACTTTCTCTCACTAACTTTCTTCTGACACCAGCCGTGATGGGCACGGCACAAACACACTAAATAATCGACTATCTCTCTTCTATAAGTTATAACAAACGATATCTGTATTGCTTACATATATACAATAATTATTAATTCATTCAATAATAATAGGAACACAGGTCATACAATTTCATGTGAATTTCGATGGAATGAAGTTGATGCAAATCAGTACATGCTAATTAAATGGCTTCGTAATATTCAATTTCTAGCACATTTTATAAAACACATGGGAACATTCAGCATAAGGAAACCTCTCCTTTAGGGGTGTATGGCGCTATCTGGGCACTGGTTCTTCCTCTCTACCCTGGCTTGACTGCGCAGTTAGATCAACAGGTATCGGCAGGTACCAATAGGTCGGGAAGCCAAGAAGCCACGATGTCGTTAATCAAAGTACAAGAAGTTGAGAAGCCAAGAAGGTGTTGTTCTTCCTCCTCTGTAGAAAAACAATCGCAACTTCCTAATCTACTGCTGGAAGGCATGACTTCCGTACTTACTCCATGACGGATATTCGTCATTAATACTTTTAACCGCTGACACTGTTATAAGTCAGGCTGCAGCTCCCATACTCCATAGGCTCCCATATAGGCAATAGAATAAACGATCAATACAGTTTTAATGATATTTACACGTTCCCCACGAAGAATAACGCTCTCTCTAACAGACCCCATCCTATAAGGTTTCGTAACATATATGTAACGGCGTTTCCGTGACTCTCTCAGAGGCAGTAGTTATACCAAAGTAAACCCACTAGATTTAGGTTCTACAATCATGAACATTAAGTAAAATACACATACATCGTACAATTAACTTACCACTCAGCAACAGCTCAAATGCCGACAAGATACCAAAGATACCACGCTCTGACAAAGGATGTTTGCGGGTTCCCTGACCTTCCCCACTCACAAGACTAGTACAAAGTTACAGTTGCAGTTGTGGTCTCCTCTTCGGCACGAAGCTGGTGAGTGCTCTCAGCGGTCTGAAGTTGGAAGGAGCGTTCGGGGATTTATACCCAGTCAGGTAGCGTCCCAAGACGCCCACCGAGTGTGCATTAGTTATCCTAATAGCCACCCCCGTCGGCTCCACGTCAAATACTATTGAAACAGCTCTACCCCCCAAGCAATTCCCAGGTGATCTGATCGACAAGTACGGCGGTCAAGTAAACACTACCCTTTTCGGGTGTCAAAGCGCTTCAGTTGCATCCCATACTTTCCCCCTCTGGCCTACAATGACTCTGTCTCCCCGCCGTTAACTATCTTCCCACGCTAGTTATAGGCACAATATTATTATAACTACTAGTTATACCTTGCCAATCTATCACCCTGTTACAGTCTGATCCTTGTCCTCTTCCCCATGGACAATTTTCGTACGCTTGTGAAATCCCCCCCCCCTCCCCCCCCTCCTCTAACTCGTATAGGCATTAGAACGTTGACAAGCCAGCATTTTAATTGCCAGTCAAAGAAACTAAGAGGCAGAGCATATTTATACACTCTATCCCGCACATCTTGAACTCACTGCCAAAATCACTGTGAGAAGCATGTACCGAGTCAAAATTCAAAACTGGTCTAAAAACTCACCTTTTCAAAAAACATTTTCAGTTGTGAAGTCTCGACATTCCCAGTCTGTCTATTTTCTGAATTTACTTTATTTTTGCTGTTTTATGGTTTACTTTCTGCCAAGTGGTAGGTTATGTGTGTGCGTCTATGTATACAATGTATATCTAGCATATGAGTGTATGCAATAGATTGTGTCCGAGATACATAGACAGATAGAGAGAGGGAGGTGTGGGGAGGAGATAGAGAGGTTGAGTTGCAGATGGAGAGAATAAGACTTTCTGTAAATCGTCGAGAGCAAATTGTTGGGATTGGGAGCTTATATAAAAGAGCTTCACTAACATAATTATTATTATTATTATTGTTATGATTCAGAGGACATCAAATGCCCTCACCCCCCCCTGCAAGGGTAGGAAATATCTTCTTTCTTTTTTTTAGTTCCGTGTGGGAAGGTAAATAGAACAGCGAGGTTTATTAGTAGGTAAGTAGGTAGGTGGACCGGTATGTTGGTACGTGGCTATATGTCTGTGTAGGAATGTAGATAGGTGGGTACTTCGGTACATAGGTCAGTAAGGTGATTTAAGGATTTAGAACGATGGATGTATGAATTTTGAATTATATAAATAGAATGATTATGCGAATTGTTATGCCTGTTTCAGATACGCCGACGTTTCGCCGGCCGCGGTAAACGGCACGGTGCCGTGTTAGGAAATTACCGCAGCTCTGTATACATCTTGAAACGTTACGACCTTGGCAAAATATCGTGCACGACCGCCATTGTCACCACGGGGCATATTTCATTACAGCGCGGCACCAAGCCGTCTACACCATGAAAACACACAGCGCTGAATTGGAGTGTTCAGACACATCGTGTTCTTGCCGTGTTGTCACTGCGATGCGGCTTTAATTTATTGTGTCCGCCATCATTTTTGTCGTATTTTTAATCTTCGTTTGATTTTCCTGAATAATGGAGACGGTAGATATTGATGTGCAAAACAGACTGGCGAGGTGGCATCCCTCATCTCACCACTCTGCTTGCGGTGTAGAGGATTTAGTCGAGTCAGGAGCTTGGTTTGAGGTCTTTATTTTAGGAGGTTCGCTGCCCTTGGCATTTACACCTCACTTTACTTGTTTTTATTATTTCTTGTTCTGGCGGGGGGGGGGGGGGGGGAGATGATATGGATAAATTTTTAATCTATTAATTTCAATTTTGCCCGGGCAGCGGCCTTTCGGCCTACTCTTTACGATTTCCAACTGCCAAGGTATCTTTAACGTGCGCAACGTGCACACGGGCCCTCCGTATTTTTTCGTCCTTATCCGAGAAGACTAGGTACTCGATCCTACGTCGAGTCAGGAGCTTATCAAAACTAGCTATATATATCATAAAGTAATTCAAAATCCTTCTCTCATCAGACCTTAATTCTTGACACAGAGTGACGAAAGATCCAATAATTGTTCTCTGATGGTGTGAAGGATGAACCCACTTTCTGAAGTCTGAACGCTTTTTATTTTTAAAATATAGGTGGTAAAAAGTAAATATTCATGAACATCCATGTTGGCAATGGCCTTGGGAAGGAATGACGGCAATGCACTGCGGCGAGCAGTATGCGGCGGCCGGCAAAAAGGCGCTGTGTCTGAAACGGGCCTTATAGAAACAGAATAAAGATCGCAGGCTGATGTCCTAACGATATTAACAGATAGGCAGACATACTTGCCAAGTATATAAACAGATAAATCAGAGGCATAGGTAAATTCCTTAGACATTAATTTTGATAAGTCGATTTAATTGGTAGATCAGGTTAGTGAGTCGGTAGCCAATTAGATAAAACAAAACATGTTTGTGTTCATGGAGAATCTGGGTAAAATTGTATGTGGAGTTTAGCTAATGCTAAAGTGTACAGGAAAAGAGATACAAGCAAGCATCCGTGAATCAGTTTACTTTATAACTCTTTTGAACAGCATTTGGGCCATGTCTGTAGGCCCTTTCCCAGGGAGATCGCCTACAATTGCAGTTTCGGTCCGTGTAACGTGCGTGAAACGCTTTAAAAAAAACACGGGAAGTAGACAGTTGCTTTGATCCATTTTCATGTCTCTTTATTTTGTACATTCTCAGAGATTCAAACACAATGAGATCGTGATCAGACTTCCAAGTAACTCCTGCAGGTGTGTCGACGGGACCATCAAGTGCCGTGGGTAACATAGAGATCATAACACTGCAGTGATGGCGAAATACAATGTAGAAAAGAACTAAACAAAACCCTGTTGAAAAAAATGCTGTTTCGTGTGTTCATTTATGTGGTTGTGTGAATGAGCCAGTAGTTTATTTCATCGACATGTCTATGAGGGTATCCAGTTTTTTGTGTGTCATTGAAAGACTACAGTATTAATCCACGTAAACACACACATTCAAATCCTATTATCCTCTTTATAGAAAAATAATAAAAAGCACCAATCACAACAGTTTGAAACTTGAATTTCATATTATTATCGCCCTGTAGAGAGTTTCACAGCTTTCAACACTTACGATCAGGATGAAAATACAAACTACACGCATAGTGGTCTAGAGGCAAGGTGCTCGTGTCTCATGCCAAAGGTATTGCGTTCAAAACCCGGCCGGTGCAGGCAGGTTGGAAGTTTGGAATTTTCTCATATTTTCTTGTCCCTGATCCTATTGGGGGGGAGGGGGGGGGGGTCGGATCGAGTACCTAGTCTTCTCGGACAAGGACGAAAAAAAATCGGGGGACCCGTGTGCACGTTGCACACGTTAAAGATACCTTGGCGGTTGGAAATCGAAAAGATCAGGCCAAACAGGCCGCTGCCCGGTCAAAAATCAAATAAAATGCACCCACTCCCTCCCCCTCCCCCGACATCTACCACCCCCACCCACAAAAAAAAAAAAAAAAACGCCGACCGGCGCTGCACCGTGGAGACGACGTGTCTGCTCCAGTTGTAACTGGGTGCAATGAGAATGACGCAACGGGATTGAAGTAGTATATGAATACAAATACAAATACATATATTTCAAGGGGAAAGAATATACCAAAGGTACTTTACATTATAAGCCACTGCTGAAGAATGAATACAAGGCAGTATTTTCTCTATTTGGCTTTGTAATTGAAGGATGTTTCTCCATAACTGGGCAAGCCAAATTTGCAAGCGTTATGGTTCCTTTCAAATAGTCATTCAAATTTAATGTAAGATGGGGTATAAGTGTTCAGTTAAAACTTGCTATGTCCCGTTTTTACCCGAAGATAAAGACGGAACATAACAAGTGTTAAATGAAAACTTACTCTAATTTTGAATTGACGAAATATTATAAAAATCACAGAAAAATTGTGCCGCGTAAGAAATAATACCCAAACGATGCAGTGCAAACTAAAAGAGTAGACAGAAAATATTCGATATTTCTTTGTAATGTTGTCCTTCCATTTTTTTCCTGATCGTCCTCTTGTTCTTTTTCTTGACCTTGGTTACCATTCAGTGCACAGTTTTGACCACCTATTGTCGTTCATTCTCCCCACATGTCCGGCCCAATTCCACTTTTGTTGTAGCATGACTTCCACTACGTCTTTTAGTTTTGTTTGTTTTGCGTATGTCAGCGTGGGGGATTCTATCTTTGCAGTCTGATGTTAAGCATTTTTCTTTCCATTGCCCTCTGGGTAATTCTTAGTTTATTCGTGAGCTGTTTTGTGATCGGCCATGTTTGACATCCAAATAATAGGCAGATCAAAATAGGCAAACGCGTCCATGGGTTAATTGTCACTGTTTTCTGTTGTTTAAATTTATCACCCGTCTGTTTTTATGTGAATATCTACAAAACACTATCTTAGTTTGAATTTTGTATTTTGTATAACTCTTTAATCCCTTTCGGGAAATCTTCCGTTGTGCCATTGCTGCCCAGTTACAACTGGAGCAGGCACGTCGTCGCCACGCTACCGGCGGTTTTTTTGGGGGGGGGGGGGGGGGGTAGGGGGGTGGTAGGGATGAATTTTATTTAATTTTGCCCGGGCAGCGACCTGTTCGGCCTACTCTTTTCGATTTCAACTGCCAAAGTATCTTTAACGTGCGCAACGTGCACACGGGCCCTCCGAATTTTTTGGTCCTTATCCGAGAAGACTAGGTACTCGATCCTACCCCCCCCCCTCCCCCAGTAGGATCAGGGACACGAAAATATGAGAAAAATCCCAAACTTCCAACATGCCTGCACCGGCCAGACCCTTGGCATGAGAGGCGAGCACTTTGCCTCCAGACCACCTTGTCTGTCCCCTTCTTCTTATTTATTTGGTTCCAATTCCACTTTTAGCACAACTGAGGAATTCGACGTTAAACCTTTGCCGCTTTAATATTAATCATTATGATAAGAAGTTAAAAGACACTGGAACTGTGAAACAGCTTGATAATTGCCACAACGCATTCTAAACAAGTGTCGATGTATGTGTTTGTTATTGCTCCTCTACATGCCAAAAGATCTCCAGCTTTTCAGAACATTGAGATAGAACAAACAGGAACTAAGGTCACGAGTTACCACTGAATTATTGGATCTGTTGAGACACATAGATTTGAGTTATGGAATATGGACATGAGTAGTCTGCTATTGCCAGTGTATGCTCTCAGTTTTAGCGCTGTTAGGAAAAGATTCTGGAGTATTCTAGGATTAGTCGCGAAATGCCTTCAATTTACAAGTCCAGACATACAGCCAGGCTAAGGAGATGAGAAGGGCCAGACAGAAGAGACGTAGTTTGGCTGATGTCGTTTAAACACTGTCCGTGATGATTAAAAACCTTAAGTAGGCGCAGTAACAAAGACTAAATTATATCTGAAGCTGGTAAAAAGACGTTATACAGAGACCTCCAACAGTTCAAGCGAGTTTGGAATTGCTAACTGTTGACATTATGGTCGCGCTGAGGCGAGATTTGTTCATAGATCTAACTAGCTATGCCTATCTGTGTGTGAGTGTGTCTGTCTGTCTGTCTGTCTGTCTGTCTGTCTGTCTGTCTGTCTGTCTGTCTATCTATCTATTTATCTGTTTGTCTTTCTGTCTGTTTGCCCATCTATCTATCTATCTATCTATCTATCTATCTACTAGTATCTATCTATCTATTTTTCTGTCTGTCTGTCTGTTTGCCTATCTATCTATCGGTCCGTCGATTCGTCTGTTGGTCCGTCTGTATGTCTTGTCTGTCTGTCTATCTGCCTGTGTGTCTGTTCGGCTGTCTTTGTGTCTCTTTGTCTTTCTATCCAACCTACTGTATGTCTATGTTGTGGGGGAAAAAGAAATACCAGTGTGATTTGAGCGAAAAACTTGATTGTGAGTTGAGAACAGACAGGCCGAAACAGATTAATCCCAGGAATGCCCAGGCTCCTGCTCTATTGTATTCTAACTTTCAGTGTGGGATCTGAGTGCCTGTCTGTGATGATTCCACAATAAACCTGCACAGCAAGTAATCCGCTGAGCAGATCAATGTTCTTCTTGTGAAAGTAAGTTTGGAAAAAAAAACAAAAAAAACAAGATTTGAACAGAGTTGTCTTGTCATTCTGAATATCTAGATCTAGACTTTGGAAGAATATGCACTGTTTGTCCTGACTCAGGAATGAAAAAAAAAAAGGGAAAAAATGAATACACCCTTTCGTTGCCATTTCAATCAATAAATTGCGTAGTGTAGCAATGGCTGGTACTGGACAGAAAAGATCTCCTGGTAATCAGCGCAATAAACATTCTCTATTCTTACAGTAAGCCGAATCTTCGGCTCGAGGATTTTTGCTTAACTGCAACGGAAAGCCGAATCTTCGGCTCTTATGGACACTGATTTTCCAACACTAATATCAAAGCCGAAATATCGAATCCTGTCCTGGCTCTTTGATTTTCATTTACTTTATTGTAGAATATGTTTGGTCTTGTGTGTATATTGAGGGAAAGAAAAAACATCTTTCAACTACCGGTACCCCTAGTTTTCAAACTAGATAGTGTTGAGAGTTCCCGTCCACACCCATAAAAGTTCCTATTGGGAATGGGTTAACTATAGAAAGGATATAAGACGAAAACATACAGAACCTCAGATTTAATAACATGGCATTAATGTCTAATACCCCAAGCAATTGATATTTACATGAACAATTATTACATTAGCTCCAGAAATTAGACTTGTTGCATGAATGCGGTTTGGCAGCTTAACCTCGGGAGAAATAATAACAAAGTAAGGAAAGTGATTGGGGAACAGAGTGAAAGCTGATATCGGGACTGGATTAACCATTAAGTGAAATACGTGCGTGCTCGAGGGGGCACTACAGAAATTTTTCATTGCAGGATTTGCCATGGACCATATGGTGCAAAACTACAAAGCTGAACCAGGGTCCATAAAAAAGGGGCCTCACAATAAATGGGAAAAAAAGTAATAATTAAATTATTTGCTGACGTCTTAGACTCCCTTTTGTTTTTTTTAAATTGAATTACATTTACAAGACGGGGGCACCAAAACCGTTCAAGTGCCTCGGGCCCTGGCTGTTATTAATAGTACAGCCCCTTCATAATTTATTTTCCTTTTTCTTTTTAACTGGTGATCCACGCATAACATGATTTGTTACATGTCTTTAGAAGTAAACAAAACCAGATTTACCCCAAGATGCAGAGTTGAATTCCAGGTTAGCTCTATTTGAATCAAATAAAAACAGGCCTGTAATATAATGTTCCTTTCTATGTACTCACAGAATAGGCTACAACTGTTCAACACCCTCATTTTTTTAAATTGTGAGCTGCTGATTCAAGCACATACAAGGTTTATTATGTTCAAGTAAACAAAACATTCACATGGTTCAGGCTAGAATTTCCATAGGCCCTATTATGTTATTTATAAAATATTTGGTGATGTTTTCTTATGCAGTGTATAATTATCTATCTAGATTGACAGATCTAGATGATAGAATCTACTTAGATCTAGATATCTAGATCTATGGTCAATGCTCTGACTATAGATCGATTTTTTTTTCAACAATAAAAGTTCGGTATCAAAAGCAACCCTGAATCAGATACGCAGTTCGAAAAAAGAATATGAAGAGAGACTGAGTAGAGTAGAATCTAGAATGTAGATCTAGATCTAGATCTATCACTCCCAAGATGCTATCTCAGGCTAGATCTAGATCTGGATTTGGACAATTCTGTTTATGGACATTAAATTCTGTGATGCAAAGCATTAAAAAACACATTGAAATGAATGGTTCTCTTTGAATCCAGTAGATCTAGAATCTAGATCTAGATTTAAACATAAATTTGACCTGAAACTACCAAGTCCGGATCTAGTTTCAGGTTTGGGACATTGTAGAAACTTGGGCCTTCAAAACCTAGTTAGATCTAGATCTAGGTCTCTAGATCTAGATCTAGACACAGATCTAGATCTAGATCTAAATAAAGTTAGGGTGAGACTTCTCGTTCCAACTTACCTTTGTATTGAAGTCGAGAAATATCCTGTCTCCAGCAAACATTTCGCTCCTTTCGTCCAAATTGATCTACGCTCCGCCGGTTTCCAGACATCTTGATCAGCCGATTCTACTGGGGGGGGGGGGGGCAGTTTAGGTATCGATATTTTTTACATATATCGTTTGCTTGTCGATGTTACTGTAAAAAAACAACACACGATATTGTCCATTCTCTCTCTCTTTTTTTTTTTTTTTCATTCATATGCTAAGTTCATTTTGTTTTGCCAGTTAAATCTTAATTATCAGTGAAATGGTCGCCTTCAATAACAACCCGCAATAAGGGCTCACGGGAGCGATCGGTCGAAGGGAGAGCAAGAGTGGAATGATAGGCCTGAGGCAAACCGGGTCAATGGATTTATGTAATGGAGACTGAGCTGAACATCAGTACAAAATTTATGTACAATTATGGAATAAGCAAAATAAAATTGAGTCGGTAAGCTACTCCCACAATATGTGAAGTGCACATCATTTATCGGTTTATATATTTCTCCCTCCTGTATGTGTGACCATGCATTTGGTTGGCTTCATTTATACTCACTTTGCGTAAGGGAATTACAATTGAGCCCTAAGATGGAAAAAGTCACCAACACACAATGGGGCACTATTCTACTTTCACAATCTTTAAACATAATTTATCCAATTTTACTTCCTCCTCCAATGGGCGAAGAAAACTTAACAATCAAATAAATAAATGATTGAAGAAATAGATAAATAAACAGATATCACCAACGACTGATTATTAATATTACACTTCTTTTGCTTCGTGTCCCCTAACCATAAAAAGTGCAAAAATTTCACTTGATTATTTCCATTTCGATACATTGATGTTAATATCGATATTTTTTTTAATGAGACATACTTAAGCGCTCACTACAAGCAGCAGATGAGACGGAAAGTACAAAACATGGACGGGAAGAAGGTATGAATGTTACATAAAAAGGCCGTCAAAATATTACAAAAAGGAAAAGTTGTACGTAACAAAGCCTGGAATAAGAAACAGTCCAGAAATGATACAAAACACAAACAAAAAAACGTAAAGGAAAAGCAAAGACAAATCAAGCTTTCGGACCTTCGGTGGGTAAAAAAATGTAACAGTGCAAAAAAAATTTACAAATACAGAAATTCTCACAAACACGGATAGTTCTATATGCGGGTTCTGGGAGCACAGCCCTGTCAATCAAAGTATGGTTAATATGATAAGTATGTAAGTTCTTTCCCTCCCTCCCTCTCTATCTACCTAGTTATTCCTTCCCTCCCTCCTTCCAATCTATCCTATCAACCTACCTACCTATCTCGTACCTGGCTGTTCCCTCTCTTCCTATTTATCTACACGAAGATTAAACTAGCCTTTGAATGACCTTTTTTTTTTTCTAAGGGAAAAATGCACCTCTCCTGCACAGTAGTTTTCAAATTCATCATGACATTATTATGAAGTTTTCAGAAATAAAGTTTGCAACAACGTATATTGGCGATAAGGTCTTTCGGGAAAAAATGTTGTGAAGCATTTTTCGGTGACCTAGGCCTTGTTTCAAGGTCATTTATTAGTATACATTTAAAACCAGATATCTCAGTCATGTTTGCTTCAAAGCCATGGAAATCTACAGGAAAGATATAATTATGTATTGTGTATTACTTTTTGCTCTTAAAGTTTTAGTATATTTTACTAAAAAATAATTTTTTAATGAATTTTTCTGTTTAGGAATACGAACAGGGCAAGGGTGTGGCATACTTCTCTAGGCTATGGAAGGTAAAGATTATACCAGAACAACAAAAATTTATAACAAAAACTGTCCCCAGTTACAAGAAATAATACTGCAAAATTTCAATGCAATCGAAGGGTAACTTTCTGAGATATCTTGACATAAAGTATCTAAAGGAATCGAAATTTGCTTTCTTTCAACGTGTTTCCTCTGGCCAGATGGCCAACGTCCCTTTTTAAAAGGGGTGATTTCCTTGGGACAAGGTGGTCTAGAGGCAAAGTGCTCGTGTCTCATGCCAAAGGTATCGCGTTCAACCACCGGCCGCGAGAATCTTTTTTGCACTGCGTTGCCGGAAAGGAGGTACTTCTTTGGAATCCCCGTGACTAATTATAATAACCGCACAGGCGATCATTACGTCACCGAATTGATTGGGTAAAGCTTGTTAATTGGAATTGGGAGTCACCTCCCTTTAACATGGCTATATTTTTTTATAACAGCCGAATAACCGGTGAATTCCTTGGGTAATGCCCACTCTAATGTAATAGTCTAAAGAAATAGCCGCGAGAACGTGAAAACTTTCCTTGGTGGAAGAATGTTGTTGAACACACTCTTTGTGTCTCATCCCTCGAGACCCGCTCTCACACATTGCTGTGGTTCCCACATGTGTGGTATATTATAAATCTAGATCTGGATCTAGATTCAATTGTCATTAGATATCTCATCAGTCAAAGCTCACACACCCTCATATCTGTGTGATAGAAATCTGGATCTAGATTTAATTATCATTAGGCTACATATCTCAGCACTCATGGCTCACACTCTCCTGTTATGCAATATATAAATCTAGATCCAGATTTAATTATCTTTACTAATTACATAATCTCATGACTCAAGGCTAACACTGTCATATCTGTGTGATATACATCTAGATCTAGCTCTAGACTCAATTGTCATTAGATATCTCATCACCCAAGGCTCACACTCTCATACCTGTATGGTACTAATCAAGATCTAGATTTAAATATCATTACACATATCTCATCACTCAAGGCTCCCACTGTCATACCTGTGTGATATAAATCTAGATCTAGATTTAATTATCATTAAGTATCTCATGACTCAAGGCTCACACTCTCATATCTGTGTGATATAAAGCTAGATCTAGATTTCATTATCATTACATATCTCATCACTCAAGCCTCACACTCTCATATATGTGTGATATAAATCTAGATCTAGATTTAATTATCATTACATATTTCATCCCTCAAGCCTCACACTCTCATATCTGTGTGGTATTGATATAGATTTAATTATCCTTACATATCTCAAGACTCACCCTCTCATATCTGTGTGGTATTGATATAGATTTAATTATCCTTACATATCTCAAGACTCACCCTCTCATATCTGTGTGGTATTGATATAGATCTAATTATCCCTACATATCTCAAGACTCACCCTCTCATATCTGTGTGATGCTGGCTAGATCTAAGCATAATTTTATCTTTCATCGCTCATGGCTATTTATTGCTGCTGGTCAACAGCTCTGTGATAGGAGATTAGATTTAATTAGGCCTATGATTTCATATTTTATTATTCATATCTGTGTAATACAGATACACTGAATTATTATGTTGTATCTCACAATTCAAGGCTCACTCTCTGTCTCTCATACTGCTGCAATTCAACATCTGTGTGATCAGATATAGATCTAACTGTGATTCCATACCTCATCACTCAGGACTCACTTCCTCATACTAGATCTACTGCATTCTGGCTATCTCTGGTGAATTTTAATCAGTAGCCTATCTTGCCAGTGCATCAACTTCAATTCATTGTAGGCCACAGTGTAAATCTAGAACTGCTTAAAAGCAAGTCAACAGGAAAGTTTTTAATTCTAACTGAGATTTATTAGTCGGTGACTTTATTGTGCGGTAAAAATGAAGATAACCGCATTCGCTAGACCTCTAATCCTACAGCTCTAACTAGCCTGCAGAGTGGAGAAATGTACATTGCACATATCTGATCTAGATCTAGAATCTAGATCTAATTCTTCTGTGAGGGAAATGGCGGGCTTACTTTCATCACGTTATTCATAAGTTATTAAAACTGGCAACTACCTGAGATGAAGTGCTCGGTACAAACAGAATGGGTCGACTCACTTTTTTTAATGTCTATGGTTGGTAGCTTGTCAACCATACCACAGTCGAACGACGTTCGGTCAATTCTTTCACTTCCTTTCCTTTGTTTACACGAATGGTGGGGAATCTGACCAACTTTTATCCATCCTTTCCACCCCTGTTGCGCGTAGCTGAAACTGTGAAACAGCTTGATAAGTGCCACAACACATTCTAAACAATTGTCGACGTGTGTGTTTGTTATTGCTCCTCAACATGCTAAAAGAGATCTCCAGCTTTTCAGAACATTCAGATAGAACAAACAGGAACTAAGGTCACGAGTTACCACTGAGTTATTGGAGCTGTTGAGACAGATAGATTTGAGCTATGAAATACCGTCATGAGTAGTCTGCTGTTGCCAGTGTGTGCTCGCAGTTTTAGCGCTATTAGGAAAAGATTCTGAAGTATTCTTGGATTAGTCGTGAAATGCCGTCAATTTACAAGGCCAGACATACAGCCAGGCTAAGGAGATGAGTAGGGCTAGATAGAAGAGACGTAGTGTGGCTGATGTCCTTTAATCACTGTCCATGATGATTAAAAAACTTAAGTAGGCGCAATAACGAGAACTAAACTATATCTGAGGTTGATAGAAACAAGTTAAAAAGACGTTATACAGAGACCTCCAGCATTTCAGGGGAGTTTGGACTTGCTAACTGTTGACGTGATAGTTGTATATGGCCATAATATCGCACACTGCAACAGATGGCCGGAGGATGCTGAGGCGAGATTTGTTCATAGAGCTATCTGTCTATGCCTGTCTGTGTGTGTGTGTCTGTCTGTCTGTTTGCCTATCTATCTATCTATCTATCTATCTATCTATCTATCTATCTATCTATCTATCTATCTATCTATCTATCTATCTATCTGTCTGTCTCTAACCGTCTGTCTGTCTGTCTTTCTGTCTGTTTGCCTTTCTATCTATCGATCTATCCATCCATCCGTCCATCCATCCGTCCATCCATCCATCCATCCATCCATCCATCCATCCATCCATCCATCCATCCATCCATCCATCCATCCATCCATCCATCCATCCATCCATCTATCTATCTATCTATCTATCTATCTATCTATCTATCTATCTATCTATCTATCTATCTGTCTGTCTCTAACCGTCTGTCTGTCTGTCTTTCTGTCTGTTTGCCTTTCTATCTATCGATCTATCCATCCATCCGTCCATCCGTCCATCCATCCATCCATCTATCTATCTATCTATCTACCTATCTATCTATCTATCGATCGAACTATCTATCTATGTATCTGTCGGTCTGTCTGTCTGCCTGTCAGTCTGTCTGTTTGCTTATCTATCTATATGTCTATCTGTCTGTTTTTTTTAATATTATCTATCTATCTATCTATCTATCTATCTATCTATCTATCTATCTATCTATCTATCTATCTATCTATCTATCTATCTATCTATCTATCTATCTACCTACCTCTTATATATATGTCTGTCTGTCCGTCCGTGTCTCAATCTGTCTGTCTGTCTGTTTGGCTGTTTTTTGTGTCTATTTGTCATTCTATTAAACCTGTTGTCTGTCTATGTTGTGGGGAAAAAAGAAATACCACTATGATTTGAGCGAAAAATTTGATTATGAGCTGAGCACAGACAGGCCGAAACAGATTCATCCCAGGAATGCCCAGGCTCCTGTTCTATTGTATTTTAACGTTTAGTGTGAGATCTGAGTGCCTGTCTTTGACCCTCATATCGACGTCCTTCAGTCCCTGTGACGTCAATTAACAATGCAGTGAAAATAGTTAGATCAGACCCCCCCCCCCCTCCTTTTCCCCCGAAAAGACAAAAACAAACTTGCAATCTGTTCCCTCTGTTCACTTTTATATCTCATGCATATCCGAACAAAGCACTATGTCTGCGTATCCATGAAAGAATTATTTTGTGACGCGGATCCGCAACGCATCCTGTCCTTTCTGAAAGAGGCTAAGATCTACAACTACATTTAATAACTTTTATACTTGTTACAAAACTTTTTCCCAGATTTATATTAGGCAACGTTTTTAGAATTTAACCAATGAGATAAAACTATAATGAATGTATTTAATTCTGTGTTGGACTTGACAGCTCTGAATACGAAACATAAATAAAGAAAGTGTGCCCAAATAGACCGTGAAGGGCGCAGAATGGCAGTTATCATGCCGACGTGCCGCAAAACCCGAACTCAAACCACCTTTATATCTTGTGTTGAAGATCACTATTTAGAGACAATCACCGCCATGGGCTTTTTACTCGTCTTTCAATAAAAACATGTCGGTTATAACAGTCCAAGTCAGGTAGCAGTGCAGACTCGTCGGAATTGCTACGAGGCTCATCCCACTCTCTAAGGTATCACCACCGCTGGCGTCTCCCCACCATGCCATAGCCTAACATGCTCCTGAACACCCTGGTCAGATCGACCCACTGAATAGAAATACTACTAGAAGCGACACAAGGCAGGAATATAATAAATATTATCAAATTTGACTACCTTGCGGCATATTTGATGAGATCAAAAATGTTCGTAGCCAATCACGCGCTCAAAGATGTTTAATGTAACACCAGACAGTATGTATTTAGAGAGAGAGAGAGAGAGAGAGAGAGAGAGAGAGTGAGAGAGAGAGAGATAAAGAGACAGACAGACAGACAGACAGACAGACAGACAGACAGAGATCTCACTTGCGCCAAATTGCGAAACTAGGTCCCGACGGTAACAAGAATTGAATGAGACCGTCTTCACCAAAGATAATGTGTGTATCTGTTTACTGTGGTTTGTCCATACGCTTGGGTTGATTGAAACTATACAGGGCCGTTTGAAAGTTTTTACTCCCTATGGAAATGTACAAACGGTATCAAGTCAAGTGAAGGTGTATTTCATCCACAATGGCGGTGCTTCACCATTCTCTATGGCGGCCGTAACTCAAAAATACGAAAAATCGATGTTTATATCGTTGTATTCAACCTCATTCAAAGCCCCATTGAATCTATGTCATAGACTACTAAGTTGAAAAAAAAACAACACAAAAAAAACAAAACAATAGATATCAACGTTTGAAAAATTCCTCGCAACAAGACCAGTTGTGCAGAAATAACAGTTTTTTGCTTCTCTTGAAAAGTAGCCAAAAGCGGTTACTACAGTTTGGTAACAATGACGGTTTGTTCCCCTCCAGTCAAAATTCAGAATGGACTAGTTGGATTTCCTAGTATTTCACCCGATTGTTACCATTTACTAAGGCGTGCACCACCAAACTTAGATCGGCCAACGAGTTAGATAGTGACCTCGGGACACTGATTTTCAGCGAGGAAAAACACAAACTGACAAGTATGGGAGATCTCATCATCACACTAAAAAAGTCTTATATCTTAGGACTTGCGCATGCTTAAAACCAATAAATACCGACTAGACGGCTGAAGGTAAAAGTTTCAAATGTTTTGTTTACAGGTTACAACTGATACTTAGATATAATACGGCCATTGATACGATGACGTCTGCTGTTTTAAAAACATGTTTTTAAATGCAGTGCTGTAGCGTAGAACTTTGGCACACATTTAAAACTATCTATGACCATATTTTTTCTTTTCTCTTTTTTTCTTTCCTCCGTTCTTTCCTTTAGCGTGTTATTCACTCATATACTCACTTTCTCTCCTGTGCTGCTCATGTGTGCGATGCTTGTAGTGAACACCAATACTTCACAGGCGTATCTTATATATTGTAATATTATAAATTATTAAATTTAATATAAAAAAAAAAATTGTGGCTGGAGTAATTCACTGTGGTGCCATTTTGGCCACTTTCATTGATCAACACCACGCCCGAATAACATTTTTAAAAATTATAAAGATTAATTTCCTCAAGTATCAACTAATCTAACTGAAATTATCGCTTTTGTATTAGCGCGGGGCACGGTTCCGACACCAATGTCGACTCCTTAGGTACGGCCCTTCACCTTGAGAACCCGACGCCAGTACCTGGTATGGGTACCGACACTAGTGCCGACACTGCGGCGACTCTCCAGTTTTACTTCTCATTACCACTGCTTGATTTATCAATAGTAATAATGTACGTACAAAAATTACAATACCGGGCAAACTCAAATAAAATTCATCGCTACCATTCCCTCCCCCTCCCTCCCTCATCCCCCCGCCTCCCCCCCCCAAAAAAAAACGCCGACCGGCGCTGCACTGTGGCGACGACGTGCTTGCTCCAGTTTTAACTGGGCTGCAATGGCACAAAGGCAAACTTCCCAAATGGGATTAAAGAGTTTCATAAATACCAATACAAATTACAGAGATTTTAAATATTTAGAGAACTACTTCTCTTCTTCTATTTGTGAAATTTTGATTGATGAAGCTCTGAATACCAAACATAAAGAAAGTGTACCCAAATAGACAGTGAAAGGCGCAGTATGGCCGTTAGCGTGTCGACGCGCCGTAGAACCCAAACTCAAATATCGACCAAATCCTCCAATCTGTGTCTGGGGTTGAGTTCTGGAGCCTCCCTTGTTACGATCGCCCATCTGCGATGACGTAGTACCGCGCCATGTAACAGTCATAGCACATAATTATGAAAGCAGCTGGTGACTAAAACAACCTGCCGTCGGCCCAAGTAAGTGATATCAAAACTTTCCATGGGTGACGCTGTGTCAGGCCAATGGCCTCAGGCGTCTTAGTCTGGAGGTGTCTGAATTATTGCATCCGACGTCCACAGCATCCGATTTGCTTTTTTACGGAAAATGACTTATGAAAAACTAAAACACTCTTGCCTTTATAGCGGTGACGATCCCATACTGTGGACAAGTGTAGAGAGGCAAAGAGTATTTTGGTTTTTCATACGTCATTTTCGTGAAAAAACAAAAACGGACCGGAGCGGATAGTGTAGACAAGAGCAGTAAGGGAGGTATCATACTAAACCCGGAAGGGCTCAGACAGCTGCAGGCAGACAAGCTGTGTACACCATAATATCCCATATCATCTTCGTAAATCAGGGAATACCTTATCTATCATTCTAAGCCCGGTCAGATTCTGCCATTATTTCTTGGATGTACATTTGGGGACAAGGTGGTCTAGAGGCAAGGTGCTCGCCTCTCATGCCAAGGGTCCCGGGTTCAAAAACCGGCCGGTGCAGGCATGTTGGAAGTTTGGGATTTTTTTCATATTTTCCTGTCCCTGATCCTACTGGGGGCTAGGATCGAGTGCCTAGACTTCTCGGATAAGAACGAAAAAATTTCGGAGGGCCCGTGTGCACGTTGCGCACGTTAAAGATACCTTGGCAGTTGGAAATCGTAAAGAGCAGGTCGAACAGGCCGCTGCAAGGGCAAAATTAAATAAAATTCATCCCTACCATTTCCTCCCTCCCCTCCCCCTCATCCCCCCCCTCGCCAAAAAAAACCCCGGCCGACCGGCGCTGCACTGTGGCGACGATGTGCCTGCACAAGTTATAACTGAGCTGCAAAGGCACAAAGGCAAATTTCCCAATACACATTACACACAAATTTGCAGGTAGCAACTGGCTGTGACATTCCCGACATGGCATGATGAAGAAACAAACTACTGGCACATTCATACAATCACAAAATGAACACACAAAGTAGAATTTTCAACAGGTTTTTGTTTTATTCAAAGTTTTCACATGTATTTGACCAGGTCACAATAAACTCAGAGTCCTTCAAGAATAAGACAGAGGATAGTCCCGTTGTTACATGTACATTTATAGTGTGGCATATATTTCCTGAATAGGTGGCCATGCTCATATTGCTGAGGATGTAGAAGAAAACAAACAACAACACAAACAAATGATATTGCATTAGACAATCAAGCCCATGAAACAACAACAACAACAACTATTAATAGACTGGGACCATTGAAGTATTTGAGATGCATGTACACTCTGAAAACCCAAAGATTGTGTTATAAATTGGGAGCTGAATGTTGCATTTTATTTTATTTCTTTAATTAATGGCTGCCATTATTCGCCGACATTATCGGCGGATATTACACAAGTTTATCCGTCAACAATATCGGCCCGAGTTTATCTGCCAGTGTTGGAGTGGACTAAATACAATAAACTAAAAAAAACAAAATAAGAAAACTGGATTTCTTCCCTATTATTGCTGTTGGATTAAAAACAAATTAAACAGATTGATTCCTAATAAAAAAAAGTCTTTTATATAAAAAAAAAACGACAACAGCAAAAGAAAAAAATACCCGCCTGAGAATCAAACCGTGATCATCCGATAGTCAGGCGAAAATGCTAACCACAACACTGTTGTGAATCTGTGAAGAATTTTTTTTCCCAAAATAAACATCATTAAATCACTTATAAGCGGATAAACACTCCGACTATCAACTTTGAACAGTATCGAGAGCTCATATCTGCAGTATCGTCGATGTACATCATTGTTACTGTGGCGTCACAATATGGAATTTAAAAAAAAAAAAAGGATCGTCAGTGTTGCAGTACCGTGAGAGCCTAGTATCGGTGCCGTTCAATAGCGTTCAGCATGGGAAAGAAACATCTAAAGAATTGTCCGCATGTACTTTATAAATAAATGTCCCCAATAATTTGAAAGGAATCCCGGTCCCTGTTGTGGGGGATCATTTTAGGGCGCCCTTTTCATTTGTCAAAGAACAGATCGCCGCCTTTGATTTATACTTTCTGACAAATTCAAAGCTAATCGACGACACGCTGAAAAGTGTACAGATGAGATCAATCGGGTGGCCGACCAGGGGGTTGAGAAACAGTTGATATTGTTATTCTTCATTCCGGTAACATTCGTGCTATACACGCATATTTGTTTAATGTTTTTCATTCCTTTAATGTCACTACCTGATTATGTCACGCCTTGATACTAACCCGTTTCCCGTGTAGGCATGGTTTCTTGTCCTCTTGACTTGGTAAACATTGCAGTGATGAAGTGATCAGGACAGCCACAGTCACACGTAGCAGTGCGCCTTTCATCATGTCCTCACTGTGCTGCACACGCTAGTCTTGCTGTTTAGTGTCTCTTGTCGGCTGTCAGCATTTACTGAGTCCATAATACAACGACCAGTCTATCATTATCATAATTTGTAAAGGACATAATGGTTTAACAGGTTGCATAATCACTAAGGCATTAACTATGAGATCTAGATCTTGAGAAATACATTTTTCTGTATAGAACATTTGGTATCGATTTCATTTTTTCTCCCCACTTCACTGTTTATGCAGTTATGGAGTATATGTCTATAGCGCCCATCTCCATAAAGTGCACACGAGGCGCTTTACAATGAAATATACATGTAGTAAAAATCTTTTTTTCTCTCTCTCTCTCTCTGTGTGTGTGTGTGTGTGTGTGTGTGTTTGTGTTAGTGTAAGTCTGTGTGTCCGTCTGTCTGTCTAGGACAACAGAGATTTTACTTCAATTGAATGGCGGTAATGAAAGAAGCCTTTACGATTAGACTAAGCATACTTCCACCAGAACTAGAGTTTTAATCTAACCCAGGGGTCACCAAACGTTTTTCACAGAGGGCCGGATAACTGACAGACTTACAAGCGCGGGCCGCATAAACAATCTGTCCATCCCGTAGCTCTAGATATCCCTGGTTTTATCAAACAAAATCAAGTATCTTGACGGGCCAGATGAACTGACGTCGCGGGTCGGATCCGGCCCGCTTGCCGTAGTTTGGCCACCCCTGATCTAACCTAATAGGTCGCAGGGACAATTAAGGGCGTTTTTCCAAAACTGGGTAATTCAAAGTTTGCACCAGTTATGAGGGATTTCTGGGGATGAAGAAGGGACATAGCAAGTGTTGACTGAACACAATACAATTTTGAACGACTATCTGGAAGGGGCCAGAATTCAGGCAAAATTTGACTTACCCAGAAAAACCGCTCTTCAATTTAGGAGGGGCGTATTCAAAACTAAGATAACAACAACAACAACAAAACCTACAACAACAACAACATTTCCACATAGGAGGCGACAATCCGACTTATGCTCTGAGATTGCGTGATCTGCACTAATAATAATTATACTTGAGTGTACGTCGATCACCAATGGCTATCCCAACCCCTTTTCGCCTGATTAGTCAGTCTGACTACCGCCCATTGATACAAACTGACTAGACACTCACGCCCCCAGGTCCGTCTGACTATTCCACGTGTTGTCACTTTAAATTCGTGAACACCATACCAAATTTTGTTTCAGAAAAACCTTCACCAGCCGCGCTTTTTGGTAAACATGTTGTACGTATATGCACTGTCCATATCCACACAACATGTTGCACGGATATACACTTCCTTCCACATCATCACGAAATGAAGACACGAAAAGAGAATTTTTCCAAACTGTTTTGTTTTATTCTCCCATACTTTTTTTTTTCTTTTTTGTTCTCGCGATCACTGCAGTGTTTTCACCTTGCCTTTGGTTAGGGTTAGCCTACCACGAGAAGAGACGTTCAGTGACGTTAATTAAAGTGACAGTCGACTGTCCCGTCAACACAATAGCAGGTATACGTTGGCTGAAACTGCCAGAAATATGTTCCATGCTTATAATACTGTGGATGTAAGATACAAAAACAACAACATAATATTGCATTACATATTTAAGCTTCTTGGCAGTTGTAAATCGTAAAGAGTAGGCCGTACAGGCCGCTGCCCGGGCAAAACTGAAAATAAAAATTGATAGATTAAAATTCAGCCATATCACCTCCCCCCTCCATATCTCCAACAATAACCCCCCAAAAAATGTATATAATTCATTATTAATTATTAAAAATAGGGAGAACCCCTAAAGGCAGACTACACGGAGGAATGCACCTCCTGCAACACTGTTGATTCCACGCCTATCGACCATGTCGTTCCAATGGATCAAATCAACACTGTCGAGAGGGGGAAAGTGCACCATGGGCTAGGCACTTTCTCCATACCTCCAGCCCAGGCATGCAGCACAAACACTATTTAGCTGCTGACCGTCTGCCAAGACGAAAAGAGCCAATTATTAAAGCTCCTACATAATATTATGATGAATCTAGGCCAACATGGTTAACTATCAAGAATGTTGTTTCAGGTACGTACATTCCTCATTTCTTTTTCTTTTTGCTCTAGGAGTACGTACTTTAACCCCTTTTGTAACTCCAGAGCCAGAGAACTCCTCCCGAAATACTGCTAACAACAGCCTAATTAATTATTCTTTCATATTTTCTGTTTGTTTTCCTCCTGTTTTGTTTTTTTTAATTATTTTTTTAAAATTATTGAAAGGGTAGGTGGCATGATTAAGGATTCGGTAAGATTTAGGGTTGGGGATAAGGACGAGGTTAGTGATAGGCGCGTATACGTACGCGGCCCCCAGAACAAAGCGATTGGGCTGCGTACGTACTTATATCAACAGCCAACTATGAGTTGGGCTCAATATTTTACAGTTTATTTAGTTTATCGAGAGCTATTAATTGTCCGCGTGCCGTGATTTTTTTCCACGTTTCCGATAGAGGAAGAAAATAGTGGGGGGGGGGGGGGGAGGGGGCTGTGAATGAAGACGAACTACAGCAACATTTTTGAATAGGAAGTCGACCTCCTTTCTTAAAGAAACAGAACAGCCTACCTTTCTTGTGCATCGATACATCGGTAATAAACATGACGAGTGGAAGAACCGATTCACTGGCCATTTGCACAGAAAGACCAGGTGGTCTAGAGGCGCTTGCCTCTCGTGCCAAGGGTACCGGGTTCAAAACCCGGCCGGTGCAGGCATGTTGGAAGTTTGGGATTTTTCTCATATTTTCGTGTCCCTGATCCTATTGGGGGAGTAGGATCGAGTACCTAGTCTTCACGGATAAGGACGACAAAATTCGGAGGGCCCGTGTGCACGTTAAAGATACCTTGGCAGTTGGAAATCGAAAAGAGCAGGCTGAACAGGCCGCTGTCTGGGCAAAATTAAATAAAATTCAGCGCTACCCTCCCCCCCCCCCCCCCCGAAAAAAAATAAATCCGCCAACCGGTGCTGCACTGTTGCGACGACGTGCCTGCTCCAGTTGTAACTGGGCTGCAATGGCACAATGGCAAATTTCCCAAATGGATTAAAGAAAGTATACAAAATATTTAAATACCTTTTAATGGTGTTCAGTATGAAAGAAATTAGTTAAGAAATAGCGTACCAACTTTATAAATCAGGAGTGGCCACACTTGCTTCATGTGAGAGCCACATACGATAAACTTCAGATATTCGGGACCCACGAGATATGAACAAATTTTACACACACGTTTTGATTGTTACATGCACATTTTGTTACAAAAACACAATTTGATATAAATACTAATAAAATAAATACAATTGTACAATATTTACACCTGTATGCAATTTTTAAACTGTTAATTTGTCTTACTTCCAGTAATCATAAAATTAATACACATATGTACCAAATTCAAAATCTTCACTGACAATTATTTGTAAACATACTGAAGGTAATAAATATAGTAATGAACTTGGGGAACATCTAAGAATAGCGCGCGAATTTGCATTTCGATGGCAAAATTAGACTGCCAAAAGAACATTTAAAACTAAATGGGTAAAAAAAAAAGCAGCGATATTTTAAGCATATTTATTTCATGTTAACTGTGACAACACGTTTCCACGAGCCGCATAAGAAGGTCAAAGTGCCGAACGTGGCTCGTGAGTCCGGTTTGGCCACCCTTGTCATAAACGAATGGCCGCCAATAATTTAAAAGTATTCGCTGTCCCTATTAATTATTTATGGATTAGATCATTTGAGGTCGCTGTTTTTAGTTGTGAAAGGAAAAAAGTCTGTCCGTCAGTCCGTCAATCCGTCCGTCCGTCCATCCATCCATTCATCCATCCATCCATCCATCCATCCGTTTGTCCGTCAGTATATCTATCTATCTATCTATCTATCTATCTATCTATCTATCTATCCATCTATCCATCTATCCATCCATCCATGTATCTTTCTATCTATCTATCTATCCATCCATCCATCCATCCATCCATCCATCCATCCATCCATCCATCCATCCATCTATCTAACTATCCATCTATCTATCCATCTATCTATCTATCTATCTATAGCCACGAAGCACGCCGCCGACTCTTATTTCAACTTTCTGGAAAGTTCAAAGGTAACCGACAACAGATTCAAATGTATAGACATGGGATCTGTCGGGATACCTACATGCAGGTGGAGAAACAGTTAGCACTGTCACTCTTCCTCACGGTAATGTCGGTGTTATACACATAATTTATCTAATATTTTTCAAGCCCTGTTTTTTTATGTGCAGAGAAACGGAATCTTCAAAAACCTTCCGAATAGTGAAATAGAAAGAATACATTCTTTCTTCGTGCAGCTAGTTGCTTTGTTGAGGTCTCCGTTGCCATTTCCGTACACATGAAAAAACAACACCTGATTATGTCACTTCTTTATACTGACCCTTTCTTTAACTTTACACCTTTTCCCCCCCTCGTCCTCCATAACAGTTTCATAACTATGCCTTCTACACTGAAATGATAAAGTGACCAGGAGAGCCACACACACAGTAAGAACTGCTACTGTGCCCTTCTTCATCTTCTCACTGCACTGCACACACAAGTCTTGCCGTTCAGTGTATCTGGTCCTCTGTCAGCACGCACAGTAGTCTCCAATACCAAGTCTAACTACCAATCTATGATCCTGGATATTATAAAGAACATAATGGTTCAACAGGTTGCGTAATCACCGAGTCATTAACTGTCATAATGTAAATCTTCAGAAATACATTGTCTGTTTGGAACATTTGCTATCGATTTTAATTCCTCTCTCCTTTGCATTGTTTATACCAGTGATTCTCAAGGCCGGTGATATCGGCCCCCCTCCCCGGGACGATTTTGATTTCCAGGGGTCACGAAACGGAAGAAAAGATCGGCAGGAGGGCCAAAACGATGAAGGACAGCCGACGAATTGGGGGCAGGTACAGGCAACTACTGACTTATTCAGCAACAAGCGTAGATGCGTTTTATGAACAGAAGGCTTTTATTTTTTTTTAATGCATTTGAAAAAATGCTCTATTTTGTAGTGAATAATTAACACATGCTAATATAAGTGTGTGAAAAACTTAATATCCTAAAAAACTATTAATAGACTGGGACCAGATGGAAAATCCAGGGTCCAGAAATTGAAGCATTTGAGATGCATGCAGACTCTGAAAACCCAAAGGTTGCGTTATGAATTGGGAGCTGAATATTACATTTTATTTTATTTCTCTAGAGGTATTATCAATGGCTGCCATTATTCGCCAACATTATCAGCGGATACTACCCAAGTTTATCCGTCAACAACATCGGCCCGAGTTTTATCTGCAAGTACTGGAGTGGACTTAATACAACAACAATAAAACAGCTGGATTTATTCCCTATTATTGTTGTTGGATTGAACACAAATTAAAGAGATCGATTCCTAATAGAAAAGGCTTTTCTTAAAAAATACCCGCCCGAGAATCGAACTGTGATCACCCGACAGACAGGTGGAGATGCTAACCAGTGCTCTGTTGCGGACCATAATTTTATATAGTTCTGAAGAGATTTTTTTCCCAAAATAAACATCACTAAACCAGTTATCGGCGGATCAACACTCCGGCTATTAATATTGAACAGTATCGAGCGATCATATGATTCTGCAGTATCGTCGATGTTCATCATTGTTATTGTGGCGTCACAAGATGAAATATCAAAGGATCGCCAGTGTTGCAGTACCGTGAGAGCCTAGTATCTCCACTTCAAATTAACACACTGGGCTCTGGAGAGAGTTTCCTTTGGACTTTGGATATCATCAAATACTTCTTGTCATGTTGCTTACCTCTTTACTGAGGGTCGAGTTGTCTTAATTGGCCCTCGTAAATCCTCGTGCCTCGCAGGGCATATGAATCCCATAATTCTCGCCGATAAGAGTCGATACGGGAAACGATTAGCCCTGATGTATTTATTTTTAGTTAGACTAGACTAAGGCAACGGCCATAACTCGTGCAAAACTTGACTTAACCAGTTTTGGAAAAACGCTCTTCAATTTATGAGGAGCGCATTCAAAACTAAGATAACAACAACAAAAACAACAACAACAACTACTACTACAACAGCAACAACAACAACAGCAACTACAGCAGCAGCAGCAGCAGCAGCAGCAGCAGCGGCGGCGGCGGCGGCGGCGGCGGCGGCGGCGGCGGCGACGACGACGACGACGACGACGACGACGACGACGACGACGACGACGACGACGACGACGACGACGACGACGACGACGACGACGACGACGACGACGACGACGACGACGACGACGACGACGACGACGACGACGACGACAACAACAACAACAACAACAACAACAACAACAACTACAGTAACAACAACAACAACAACAACTACAGCAACAACAACAATTACAACAACAACAACAACAAGTACAGCAACAACAACAACAACAACAACTACAGCAACAACAACAATTACAACAACAACAACAACAACAACTACAGCAACAACAACAATTACAACAACAACAACAACAACAACAACAAGTACAACAACAACAACAACAAGTACAGCAGCAACAACAACAACAACAACAACTACAGCAAAAAACAACAATTACAACAACAACAACAACAACAACAACAACTACAGCAACAACAACAACAACAACAACAAGTACAACAACAACTATTACAGCAACAACAACAACAACAACAATTACAACAACAATAACAACAACAACAACTACAGCAACAACAACAACAACAACAACAACAAGTACAACAACAACTACTACAGCAACAACAACAATTACAACAACAACTACTACAACAGCAACAACAACTACAGCAACAACAACAACAACAACAAGTACAACAACAACTACTACAGCAACAACAACAATCACAACAACTACTACAACAGCAACAACAACTACAACAACAACAGCAACTACAGCAACAACAACAATTACAACAACAACAACAACAACAACAAGTACAACAAGTACAGCAGCAACAACAACTACAACAAAAACAACAGCAACTACAGCAACAACAACAATTACAACAACAACAACAACAACAACAACAACAACAACAAGTACAGCAGCAACAACAACTACAACAACAACAACAGCAACTACAGCAACAACAACAATTACAACAACAACAACAACAACAACAAGAACTACAACAACAACAACAAAAACATCAACAACAACAACAGCAACAACAACAGCAAGTATAGCAGCAACAACAACTACAACAACAACCACAACAATTACAGCAACAACAACAACAACTACAACAACAACTACTACTATATACAACAACAACAACCACAACAGCATCAACAACAACAAAAACAGCAGCAACAACAACTACTACAACAACTACTACTATAATACAACAACAACAACAACCACAACAAAAACAGCAACAACAGCAACAACAACAACAAAAACAGCAGCAACAACAACAACAACAACTACAGCAACAACAACAACAACTACAACAACAACTACTACTATAATACAACAACAACAACAACCACAACAAAAACAGCAACAACAGCAACAACAACAACAAAAACAGCAGCAACAACAACTACTACAACAGCAACTGCAGCAACAACAACAACACAACAAAAACAACAACAACAACAATAACAACTACTAAGACAACAACGCCGACAATAAGAAGAAAGGAAATAATGATAAATAATAACAATAATAATAGTAATAATAAAAATAATAATAATAACAATGGGTGAGAGGTAACTGGTACACATAGACGTCACCTGGGCTTAGTTTTCCTTACCCATTTTCCTTTTTTGTCTTTTTTTTTTGTTTCGTTGTCCCTTTTTTATGTTTTTGTTATCCTAGGCTTCTTTACACGATACTTTGTTTTCAGGGGGACGGGGGGGGGGGGGGGGATTAGTTACAATAATATTTGAAAGTAATAATAAAAGGTGAGATAATAACGGAATGTCTACATTTTAATTATACAGTACCAAAGGCGAGGGTTAATATTTAGATCGTCATCAAAATCATCATCATAATAATAATTATGATATCAATAAAGTAATGATAATAATAGAAATAGGCAAGTTTGGAACAACCAGTCTTGGAGCATGGTTACTTTTTGTCTTTTTTCCTTTAAACGTCTGTGTAAGATATTTTGTTTTTTGGGGGATGGAGAGGGTTTGGGGGTGTTCTTCTTATTTGTCTGTCTGTCTGTTTGTGGGTCTGTCTATCTATCCATCCATCCATCCACTCACCCACCCACCCACGCACGCATCCATCCACTCATCCATCCATCCATCCATCCATCCATCCATCCATCCATCCATCCATCCATCCATCCATCCATCCATCCATCCATCCATCTATCGTCTGTCTATATCTATCTACCTATCAATCTATCTACCTATCCATCTATCTATCTATCCACCCACCCACGTTGTCTATTCAACTAATGAAGTGACAAAAATGTGTAGACATATGATACAGGTATTAAAATGATGATGTTTCTACACGTCTCAGTAACAGAAACACCCATACGAAGTACAAACGAAACATACACATAGGCTGGACGAAATAAACCACTGACATTTCCACACAATCACAAAATGAAGACACGAAAAGAGCATTTTCAGCGCGTCTTGGTTTTATTATCTCATACTTTTTTTTTTCTCGTAATCACTGCAGTGTTTTCACCTTTCTTTTGACTTGAAAACGAGAAGGAACGTTCAGTGATGGTTATTATGCAGGCATTTGACTAACCCGTCCTTACATCTGCAGGTAAACATTGGCTGATATTGCTTGAAATAGAAGTTATGTTCATATTGCTGTGAATGTAAGATAAAAAAAACAACATAATACTGCATTACATATTAAAGCTCCTACATGATATTATGGGGAATTTAGGCCAACATGGTTAACTATCATGTTGTTACAGGTACGTATGTCCCCCATTTTTTTTCTCTAGGGGTACGTACTTTAACGCCTTTTTGTAACTCCAGAGGTAGGGAGCTCCTTCCGAAATACTGCTAACAACAGCCTTAATTAATAATTAATTATTCTTTCAGATTTTCTTTTTGTTTTCGTCCTGTGTTTTTTTTAATTTTTATTATTGAAAGGGTAGGTGGCAGGATTAGGGATTCGGTAAGATTTAGGGTTGGGGATAAGGACGGGGTTATTGGTCGGTATGTAAACGTACGCGCGCCTAGAGCAAAGCGTTTGGGTGCGTACGCACTTATAACAATAGCCAACTATCATAAATCTACTTTTTGTTGTTGTTGTTGTTGTTTTTTCAGAAATTGAGGTATTTGACATACCCCAAGAACGTGACAATCCGAAATCTGGTGTAATGAACAAGAGGACCGTCTAACAATAGCGCACGAGTTTGCATTTCGATAGCAAAATTAAATTCCCAAGAGTACATGTAAAAGTAAATGGGTTAAAAAAAAAAAAAAGCAGCGATATTTTAATAATATTTATTTCATATTAACTGTGATGAGACAAGAGCTCAGGCAACACGTTGGCAAGAGCCGCATAATAATAATTATAAAGGTCAAAGTGCAGCATGTGGCTGTGTGTCGCAGTTTGGCCACCCCTGCAATAAATGAATGGCCCCCAATAATTTGAAAGTATTCGCTGTCCTTATTATGGATGAGATCATTTTGAGGTCGCTCTTTCTAGGTGTGAAAAAAATGTCTGTCCGTCCCTCTGTTCGTCCGTCCATCCATCCATCTATCTATGTGTCTGTCTATCTATCTATCTATCTATCTATAGCCGTTAAGGACATAAAGCGATAAAACGCCAAGCCTTCACGCTCGTACATAATATTGGGTCGCTGAATTCAAATCTGTGCTAAAAAATAACATTTGATGAAAAAACTTGTAATTTAAATTTTTTCTTCAAGCACCCCGCCGGTACTTTTTATAGACGCCATGGGCCTGGCGACTTGGAGTACACGAAATTAAGCCTCGCCGTACGTCGCCTTTTTACTACCATTCCCGTACGTTGAGGGGTCTGTCACGACCCCACATTTTACATAGCGTTTTTTCATCTCACCTTCCCCGTACGTCGTGGGGTCTGATACTACCCCACATAACAATATATGTAATAGCATTTCACTGACACACATGGTGTGCTACTGTGGTGTGTTCCCAATACAACTGAGTAGAAAAAAAAATACTTTAAAAAGACAGTTTATTGTCATTGCGACCACATGCACATGTAAACAATATGTTATACATGTACATAGTTGCAGTGACAAACTGTCTTTTTATAAATTTTTTGCTTTTTAAAAAAACGTGGTGTGTTGTGTGTGTGTGTGTTTGTGCTCGTGCCTGCATGTGTGTGTGCTTAATTATAATGGAGATATCCATCTTTTTTTTTTGTAATATTTTTTAACCCAATGTTAAGACCATTATGCACACTCAACATCAAACCAACTGACCACTCAGGATTTCACCGTGTACTGTGAATACATTTCGTGTCCAATCAACAAACATAAGGACTTCAGTTGATACCTTACTCCACTCTCCAGCACTTTATATAGTATAAGTGAGGCAGGAAAATTGTTGGTGAAGTCAAAAACATGATCCCCAATAGAAAGGACTTTGAAAGATTTGCTTGGAGGCTTCGACGCCGAACCTGACTTTCAACCAGAGCCTGTGCAATCGATATTTGAAACCCTCTACGGTTGTCCTTGTGGGCTGTGGAGTCCTCTGGCATCTAATGCAGCAATGCTGGCCACGTCTAGCATGTTGTAGAAAAGTCGCATTGGCCAAGGTTTTGTAGATCTCCGATTAGACAGGGCAGCAACCATTATGTCCATAACATCAACACCGCCTTTGGTGGCGTTGTAGCAGGAGACAATTTCAGGAACTTTCTTTCCGCTGTCACACATCCACCGATAATGTGTGATGCATGGTGCTGAGGAGTATTGCATTCTTCTTGCTGCCTGACTTGTAGCTAACAAGAGAAGCTTTCTTCTGAAATCCGAAAATTGAATCATGTTTTGGGATTTTCTTGTTTGGGATTTCAGGAGGTAAAAACCTTTTGTTTCTCCTAACAGTGCCTACTAGTGTCATTCCATTTTTTGCTAGATAATCCGCTAGTTCCATGTCAGTGAAAAAATTGTCACATGTCATGTTTCTAAATAAACCAAAGAAGGGTGTACACAATCTTGTTGCAACGTTCCGGCCTATATATTTCCCAATTTCCCTGCCCTCATTCCCAAGATAAGGTTCGCCTTCTAAGGGATAAAATGTGTCCACATCAGCTGACCAGAAAATCTTAATGCCATTCTTTCCTGGTTTGGAACGCATGTACTGTAGAAACTTACAACGCCCTCCCCACGGCACAAGCTGTTCATCTATGGTGATGCATGGTCCTGGCAAGTAATGTCGTTTCAAGTTTGAACTGAAAATGTCCCACACTTCACGGAATGGAGCAAAAATGTCTCTTGCCCTCCTTGCCGATCTTGTTTCTTTGTCAAGGAATCGTAAATACTCTGACAACTGCAGAAAACGATTCCTTCCCTTGACGGATCGCACAGAATTGTTGCCATATACCTTGTCCCATATCAGTGTTGTTGGCATCAAGTTTTGGCCCATGGCACCGAGGTTGATGAAACATCCAATCAGCGCCTCAATTTCTGTCTCATCAGTCTCCATCCACGTTGCACCTTTCCTCCTTCTTCCTTCTAAGTCTGTGCATTTCACTATGATGGAAATCAGCATTCTGGTCAGGAAGAGGCGGAATGCAGTCACAGGGGAATGGAGGGATAAACGGTTGGTGGCCTTGTTCAGTGGAGGTCTGAATATGTTCCTGGCTGGGGTTTTTGTAACTGCCGGTGGGTTTTTACTCCACTTTGTTTTATCATTCCCCTCCACTATGATGTCCCCTGATGATGCACCAACATCTTTTGCTGGTTCCAGCTCAGTGAGGGAGTTTTCTTCCCTCTATCTCATGGGCTGTCACTCCTCCTGCTCCTGCTCCTCCTCCTTCTCCTCCCCATCATCAGCATCACTTTCTGACCGTTCTGGGATTTCTGTAATAAAAACGTTTTCCTCTTCACTGACAGTTGACACATCAAGGTCTTGATCCATTAGCAGGCGAAAGATGTTCTTACGGTCCATCTGCAAAATGTAGTAAAAGAGAAAAGTATTAATTATATCAATATGGGGATAAAGATGATTGTATGTATAGAGCTCCCCCCGCCCTGCTTATTTAGCAGGCTCAAAGCCCTTTACAATATTTATCTCTCCCGGCAGGCCAAATCATTCCAAAATCCGTCTAAACGTCCAACGGAGCTGCCATTTATACTCAAGCACGCACACACACTCACACATAATAATAATAATAATACACACACATCACTCCTTCACTGGATCAAACAGTGAGTTCATTTCAAGATGTATGCTACACTCAGAACTTTCGAGCTTTCCTCTGCGTCCAAGCAGCATGCATTTATCCGGAGACGGCTGTACCGGTACTACTTTCACACCAGAGTGGGGTGTGAAAAATCGTGTCAAGTGCTCTTCCCAAAAATACAAAGTCGTCAGCCCCGGTAAGGATTTGAACCCCGGGCCCCACGATCTCATGTCCGGCAGCCTAGCCACTAGATCACTGGCACCACAATACTACATCCCAGTATAGGCTACAGTTCTTATATTATCACCAGGCCGGTTCCTAAACTCTGTGCATAGCAGTCACAGCGCCATGCCTTTTTCTCGTACCTCACTCATATATGATATTATATAATAATAATAAAAATGTATATAGCTCTTGAAATGTCAAAAAGGGCATCTCAAAGCGTTTTTCAATAGGCCCAATACTATAAAACTAACTATATTGTACATTTGAAAAAAAAAAAAACCCCATAAAATATGGATGTTTATACAATAATGAGCTTTATTATTTTTATGTGGTAAGCCTACTCACCTTGAACTTGCTGTGGAGTTGTGAAATTGTGTGTCCTTAGAAGTTAACACACTTTTGACAGTTTTTTTTTTTCTGTAGCAATCACTGAGTCAATGACATCAGATATTCTGGGCCTCGACACCTTCGTTGACCTGTTATGTCATGTCCATCAGTCCTGCAAAGTTGTCATTGACTGAGGGACCACGTGTATGGTCAGCCCCGTTGAGCGAGCAGCATAGCTCGTGGCATCGAGTGGTGAAAATAAAATGCTGTATAAAATGTGGGGTCATGTCAAACCCCACGACGTACGGGAAGGAATGAAGAATATTTTGCTATATAAAACATGGGGTCGAGACAGACCCCGCAATGTACGGGAAAGGGTAGCAGAAATGCACGTGCATTGGTGAGCAAAGATTCCAATGCTTTTTAATTTTGAATATGTGAGTCGATGGGCATTGACGTCATTGAGGAATACATGGAGTATCGACTTCCTGGAACTAAAATTGAATTAATGAGAGCATATTTCAGAGGGCGTGGGGTCTCTAATGACCCCCGACGTACGGCGAGGGTTAAGGAAAAACAATTCCACGGCTGAGTGACGTTGAAATTTTATTGCAGAGGTAAAAGTGAAAAGTCAGACATGCGAGAGAAAATGACTCGTCTGTTGTGGGCAGGTTGGTCTGAATCCGATCATAATATGATTTAGGCCCTTGACAGACGAACTGTAAAAAACTCAGCAGGAATTACTGCGCAGTAAGTGTCTCTTACTTTGTGTGCCGTCCACACGGGCGATATTTAACGCTGCACAGCTCATTTCAACATGGACGATCGGAGAGTAAGGGTGGCTTTAATTTTGTTATAGTGATGTGAAGAATCTTAAAAAAATGAAAGGGACAAAGAAGATTTTGGGTTCATCCCATAGTTTCTCACAGATTACTTAGAGGTCAGTTTTAACACCAAATATCATTTTTAAAAATTTTATTTTTATATTCTTCACTTGTGGTGTTCGAAATGATGTTTCTTTTCTTTATTTCCAAAATCAAATTCTCTGTTTCGTGATAAGCCGACATGGTCACACTGGAAATATTGTCGTGGGGAGTAAGGCGATAGAGAAAAAACCACAGTTGTTGTAGAAATTAATGCGCCGGCAGTAAATGCAGATCGTGTGTCCGCGTCCATTGAATTCTGTGCTTCATCAATGCGCTGATGTGTCGCGGCGTAGCAGAATGTGAGCGATACACATCTGCTACGCCAGGACTGAAATTACTGCGTGTCGCTCGTGTGACCGCACTCATGTGGCACAGTGTATCTCCAGACTGCGCAGTAATTACTGCTGCGTTTTTTACAGCTCGTCTGTCAAGGGCCTTAAGGGCCTATTCCACGCACAGTTTTTCCGGCCAGGTTTTTTAACTGCAGCCAGGCTTCAGTTTCACAGCAGTTAAACTGCAGTTGATCGTTTAACTGAAGATGTAATAGCATGTCTTTTAAACTGCAGTCGGACTGCAGTTGGGTGTGTAGGCGCGAAGGTAATCAAGCTAAACTACACAGCACACAAGAGTGATGGCGGATAGCCAGATACTTGATCTCCTTGCAATTTTTGTTGTTTTGAATAAAAGAAAGAAAAAAAGAAGACCACGCAAAATTTGGTCAAAGGATTGCTACACACGCGCTACGCAAAACACACGACACAGCGTTTCCCAGAATTTTGTGTATAGTAGGATTGCTCAGTGCGTGCTGTGTAATTTGAGTTTTTAGTGAAGGCTAAAAAATGTTTGCTATAGAATCTAATATTTTTTTTAAATAAGCATTTTAAAAGGGCGTGTACGCGGTGACTTTGCTAAATTTAATGCGCTGATTTGAAAAATGCAATTCATTTTAAAATCGGATGACTTTTAAACAAATTTGATATTTCTCGAAACGGCGTTCTAGTAGAATACATCACTGGGCGCTATGCCGTCTGGGACTGAAGCAGCGGACGTACGGTAAAAATATTGGGCTGGCCAAATATTTCTGAGCATGAGGCTAGACTGCAGTAATTCCGGATTGATGACTCAATACTGACGATGGTTTTGTGATCACACGCACAGGTTTAACTGCAGACTTGCTTCAGTTTAACTGAAGTCAGACTGCAGTCAAAATCCTGTCCGGAAAAACTGGGCGTGGAATAGGCCCTTTAGAGAAATTTTGTATCGTTGTCGCTCGGCCGTGATTGCACGTCCGTTGTCGCCAGTTTGGTGTGAAGGTGCAGTTACGGTAACATCCGTGTTATACACATGTCTACTATTTGTTAAGTCGTGTTTTTTATGTGCACAGAAATGAATACTGAATAGTGATCTTTCTGCAGCTTGTTGCTTTGTTGAAGTCTCCGTTGCTATTTCCGTACACATGAAAACACAACACCTGATTACGTCACTCCTTTATACTGACCCATTTTCCAATGACGCATGGCTTCTTCTCACCATCATCATCCCTGTTACATTGAAATGATAAAGTGATCAGGACAGCCACACACACAGTCAGTACTGCTACTGTGCCCTTCTTCATCTCCTCACTGCACTGCACACACACGTCTTGCTGTTCAGTGTATCTGATCCTCTGTCAGCACGCACAGAAGTCTACAATACCAAGCCCAAGACTTCAGTCTATGATCCTGGATATTATATGAAACATAATGGTTCAACAGGTTGCGTAATCACCGAGACATTAACTGTCTGATCTAAATTTTCAGAAATACATTATCTTTATAGAACATTTGGTATCGATTTTAGGTCCTCTCCTCTTTGCATTGTTTATACCAGAAATTCTCAAAGCGGGAGATATCGGCTCCCCTCCCCAGGACGATTTTGATTTCCAGGGGTCACGAAACGGAAGAATAGGGCGACAGGATGACCAAAACGTTGAAGCACAGCCGACGATTTGGGAGCAAGTACAGGCAACCACTGACTTATTCAGCAAACAAACGTAGATGCGTTTTATGAACAGAAAAGTGGTTTTTGTTATTGTTTTGTATTTTATGCATTTGATAAAGAATGCTCCGTTATGTAGTGAATAACTAACACATGCCAATAATAGGTGTGTGGAGAACTTAACATCCGAATTTGTAAGTAGTCTGTCTTCTTGTGGAATGTATTCTTTGTGTCTGAGTAGGTATTTTGGGTTTAAATATCTATCTATCTATCTATCTATCTATCTATCTATCTATCTATCTATCTATCTAATCTATCTAATCTATCTAATCTATCTACCTACCTACCTATCAATCTATCCATCCATCCATCCATCCGTCCGTCCGTCCGTCCGTCCGTCCGTCCGTCCGTCCGTCCATCCATCCATCCATCCATCCGTCCATCCATCCATCCATCCATCCATCCATCTATCTATCTGCCTATCTGCTTCTCTGCCTCTCTGCCTGTCTGTCTGTCTATTTAATCAGTCAGTCAATCTAACTGTCTGTCTGTCTGTCTGTCTGTTGGTCTATCTGTCTGTCCTTTGTCTGTCTGTTTATTCGACAATTTTAATCTTTAAATTTAAATATTTCATAAATTTTTCTGACAAGGCAATCAGTTGCTGTGCACCAGGCGGTTAAGCTGGAATTTTGGGTTTTTATCTCGCTTCGGCAGGATAGACTACTGGTCATTGTCAGCCCTTCACGGTCTATTTGGGTGCATGGGTCCTTATTTATTATGTTTCCTATTCAGGGCTTTTATGTTTAGCAAAAAAAATAGAATTAAATACAATCGTATAAAGTTACCACATTGGCAAAATTCTCAAAAGTTGTTTTGTATAGATCTGGAAAAAGAGAAAGTAAGGGAGTGTGGGCGGGCGATCACAGAAAATTTAGAGCCTAAAGAGGCGTTTTCCTAAAAAAAAGGTTTAGAATCACTGATTTATACAATAATTGAGTGAAAAACTAAAGGTATCCTGCCATGGAGGGTTTAACAATTCTATTTGAAGCGCGTTTTTTCCAAAACTGGGTATGTCAAATTTTTGCACGAGTTATGGAACTCTTTCAGTTAGTCCGTCAGAAAAGCGTGCATGACACGGTATTAGTGTGAGACGCAGTGTAAGTGTTCAGTTAAAACCTGCTATGTAACATCTTTATCGATAAAGAGGGGACATAGCAAGTTTTAACTGAAAACGCACACTAATCTTAAGGCCTGTTTACACTGGTAGGTTTTAGGAATAGAAAAAAAAGAATGGGTGGCTGTGTGGGGAAGAACTCTCCTGGCTTTCCGTCTTTTGTTTTTCCGATTTCCCCCTTCGAAACGTTGTTTGTTTACACTGGTCCGTTTTCTGAATGAGAAACGATGCGCATCGTTTGTTTTGGTCATGTTTCGAAGGAGGAAATGAGAAAGCAAACGTCGGAAAAACCCAGGAGAGTTCTTCCCACACAGTCCCCCATTCCTTTTTTCTATTCCTAAAACTTACCAGTGTAAACAGGCCTTAACACTAATTTTGAATGACCATCTGAAAGGGGCCACAACTCATGCAACAATTAACTTAACCAGATTTTGAAAAAAAAACTGCCCTTCATAAGGCCTTTCTCTTTCCGGTTTTTCTCTTTCAATTCCCAGGAAATTGGAACTCGGAAAAAGCAGAGAGTATAAAAAGAACTTAATTTCCAGAAAGAAGAAACAAAGATACCACGATTAAGTTTTACTTAAGCTAAACTGAGATAAGATAAGGAAGCAAAAATTGAGAGGGCCCGTGTGCGCTTTGCGCAGGTTAAGGATACCTTGGCAGTTGGAAATCGTAAAGAGCAGGCTGAACAAGTTGCTGCAAAATTAAAATTAATGGATTAAAATGTATCCCTATCACTCTCCTACCACCAATGGAAAGTTATTGTTCATTATTAAATATATTCAAATATTATTATGATACTTTATAATCCAGTTGTGAGTTGTGAACTGCGCTTAACAGGCTGGGTTACCATTTGCTCTGAGATAGAGAGAGGTAGAGAGAGAGTGAGAGAAAGAGGTAGAGAGAGAGAGAGAGAGGTGGGGAGAGAGAGTGAGAGAGAGGTAGAGAGAGAGAGAGAGAGAGGTGAGAGAGAGAGAGAGAGAGAGAGAGAGAGAGAGAGAGAGAGAGAGAGGGAGAGAAAGAGGTAGAGAGAGAGAGAGAGAGGGGGGGGAGAGAGAGTGAGAGAGAGGTAGAGAGAGAGAGAGTGAGAGGTAGAGAGAGAGAGAGAGAGAGAGAGAGAGAGAGAGAGAGAGAGAGAGAGAGAGAGAGAGAGGGAGGCAGAATGAGAGGGGTAGAGAGAGAGTGAGAGTGAGAGAGAGAGGTAGAGAAAGAGGTAGAGAGAGAGAGCGAGAGGGAGAGAGAAGGAAAGAGAGAGAGCGAGAGATGCAAATTGAGAGAAAAAGACTTTCTGTAAAACACCAAGAGCGAACTTGTTTGTATTAGGCGCTATATAAATGATCTTCATTATTATTATTATAAGATAACCATTTTTTAATCCATGACAGACATTCATTTTCAAAGAGTAACTTTTTGAGCATTCATTCGAACTAATTACAACGTTCGTTCAATCAAT